>VWPU01004148.1:0-568403 GCA_013398955.1 Callaeas wilsoni | reverse complement strand
GGGGGCGCGGCGGCGGCGGGCGCCCTCTGCCGGGCTCGGCCCGGGCGGCGCGGCGGAGCCCCCGCGTCCGTCCTGTCTGCCGGGTTTCCTGCTTCCCGCCGTCCTCTCGCCGGCAGAGCCGCTCGCCTGGTATACATACACGTATGATTTTGTGCTAATCCGAGCCGAATTGAATTTCGGTGGCGTGTGTCAGATTTATTTCCATGAGTACCTCCTGGTAGCGTAACTGGAAAATATTCCCTGAGACCTCATGTTCACGCTGGAGAAGATGAAGTAAAGCGAGCTTGAGTAGCGAATCTGAATTGTTCTTTTGCCAGGGGTAAATTTTGTGGGACTTTGAAAATGCTCCTTCTTTTATTTTTTTATTTCCTTAAAAGAAAAGGTGAATTAACTAATCTTTCCTATAAACTTAGCAGCACTTTTTTTAACCCAAATACTTTATATATGTTCTGACATCTACACAGCTTCAGAGAACTTTTGTTTCTCTTTCCACAGAAAGAACCAACATGCAAAGTGAAAGGAAACTTGAAACTGCTCTTCTGACAAGAAAGTACTGGCTTTCTGCCTCTTTCACATGTTTTCCTTTTACATCATAATGGAAGGAGCAGGATTTTTTGAATCACTGAGGCCAAATTTGAGCATCACTGGCTGAAGAAAAGATTTAAAAAGACTTGAAAATATGTCAATACTCTATGACTCTTAATTCAGATGCATCTTTCACAGAGAGAAACAGTGGTTAAAAGCATTGCAGTTTCATCAAAAGGATCTAATGGAGGTTCTATGTTGATATTTTTTTTATTGTTTTTTTCCTTCCCTTCCCTCCATGAATCCCAAAAGAGAAAGATGGAAAGAGCGTGTAAGGAAATCGAGAAAAGACGAAGACTGAAGACAATTTCAGTTTTGGAGTCTATTTTCCAAGTGCTGTATATTCCCTATTTCATCAAATATAACACATTGTTTTGAATAAATTATATCATTTTGTGATCAGTGGAGTTTTCGTCAGCTCTAAAAGTGGAATTTGGCCTGATTGAAAGCTTTTTAAAAAAGCAAACGTATGACTCCAATTCCTTTTTAAGATCATGCTTTTCAAGTTACCACGAGATAGTGTTTCAGTCTGTTACTGTGCAGTCGACTTGTGTTTTGTATGCAATCTTAGAGATTTTACTTTTTCCCTGATTTTAGTGTTTATGCTTGTAGTGTTGTATTTGAGAAAAGTGTGAACAGACAAGGCACCTGAGATTTAACTTTTCAAGAGCCTTGTCATTTCCGTGTTGTATCTCAGATTACAAGTAGGCTGAGCCTTTGTTGTAATGCACAGTATACAATAAGTCTTTTCTCGTAAAAATATGCCTTAAGATATTATTTTTTTACCAACTGGATGAAAGTTTGATATCTGAACACTGTGTTTTGTGAAGAAATGTATGTCAGGGGAAGAGGAGCTGCCTAATGGATCATGGCTCTGATGTTCACAGGGCATACTCTGTTTCTAGCATTAATGGTGTTTGATGTCTTCAGTTTCGAAGAATCTGTGAGCAATTACTCTGATTGGATGACTTTCATAGAAAATGTAGATCAGTATGAAAAACAGCAACTTGAAGGTCTTAGTGCTGAGCAGAAGCTGAAAACAACAGTTCTTCATCCAAGCTTGTATTTC
Source organism: Callaeas wilsoni (assembly GCA_013398955.1). Taxonomy (NCBI): domain Eukaryota; kingdom Metazoa; phylum Chordata; class Aves; order Passeriformes; family Callaeidae; genus Callaeas; species Callaeas wilsoni. The sequence continues at coordinate 566,749 of VWPU01004148.1, read as the reverse complement.
GACGCTCAAGATGTTCAGGCACTGAGGCAGAAGGCTCGTACAAGCCATTTGCATCTCTTCAGAGCCATCAGAAGTGCAGTGATGGTTATGCTGTCCAACCCGTTATACTACCTACCTCCACCCAAGCACATTGATTTTGCGGCCAAGTGGAATGAGATTTATGGTAACAACCTGCCACCTCTAGCATTCTACTGTTTGCTGTGCCCCGAAGATAAAGCTGCATTTGATTTTGCCCTAGAATATATGGATAGAATGGCTAGCTACAAAAACTGGTTGGTTGAGAATGCACCTGGAGATGAAGTGCCACTCGGTCACTCCCTAACAGGATTTGCCACTGCTTTTGACTTCTTGTATAATTCACTGGAAAATGAGAGAAGGCAAAAATACCTGGAGAAGATATGGTCTGTAAGCGAGGAAATGTATGAGTACTCCAAGGTTCGTTCCTGGGGAAAGCAGCTTCTCCATAATCACCAAGCAACCAATATGCTTGCTTTGCTTATTGGGGCTTTAGTTGCAGGCGTGGACAAAGGATCTCAGGCAAATATTTGGAAACACACTGTTGTTGATGTGATGGAGAAAACAATGTTTCTGCTCAATCATATTGTAGATGGGTCTCTGGATGAGGGAGTAGCTTACGGGAGTTACACAGCCAAGTCAGTAACCCAGTATGTTTTCCTGGCCCAGCGCCACTTTGGTATTAACAACTTGGAGAATAACTGGCTGAAAATGCACTTTTGGTTTTACTATGCCACCGTATTGCCAGGCTTCCAGAGGACTGTGGGTGTTGCAGATTCTAATTACAACTGGTTTTATGGTCCTGAGAGCCAACTGGTTTTCTTGGATAAGTTCGTCATGAAGAATGGAGCTGGTAACTGGCTGGCACACCAAATTAGAAAACACAGACCCAAGGATGGGCCAATGGTGCCATCCACTGCGCAGAGGTGGAGCACATTACATACTGAATTTATATGGTATGCTGCTGAAATCACTCCTCAGCCACCTCCTGACTATGGTACTGCTAAAATGCATGTGTTTCCTAACTGGGGAGTTGTTACTTATGGGGCTGGATTGCCAAACAGTCAGACAAACACCTTTGTATCCTTCAAGTCTGGGAAACTTGGTGGACGTGCTGTCTATGATATCGTTCACTTTCAACCCTATAGATGGATTGATGGGTGGAGAAGTTTCAATCCAGGACATGAACATCCTGATCAGAACTCCTTCACTTTTGCTCCCAATGGACAAGTGTTTGTATCTGAGGCTCTTTATGGACCTAAACTCAGCCACCTGAACAATGTCTTGGTGTTTGCTCCATCTCCTACAAGCCAGTGCAACCAGCCTTGGGAAGGACAGCTTGGTGAGTGTGCCCAGTGGCTGAAGTGGATTGGTGATGAGGTTGGAGACTCAACTGGAGAAATTATAACAGCCTCCCAGGCTGGTAACATGATGTTTGTGAGTGGTGAGGCAGTATCTGCTTACACATCAGCAATGAAACTGAAAAGTGTGTATCGCGTATTGCTGCTCTTAAATTCTCAGACATTGTTAGTAGTTGACCATATCGAGAAGGAGGAAGACTCTCCTGTTAATTCAGTCAGTGCCTTTTTTCATAATCTTGACATTGATTTTAAATATATACCCTATAAGTTTAAGAACAAGTACAATGGAGCTATGATGGATGTGTGGGATGCCCACTACAAGATGTTTTGGTTTGATCATCGTGGGAGTAGTCCTGTTGCTAGGATACAGGAGGCTGAACAAGCTGCTGAATTCAAAAAGCGATGGACTCAGTTTGTAAATGTTACCTTTCCAATGAAAAACACACTTACAAGGATTGTTTACCTTTTCTATGGCCCATATGTCAATGTTTCTAACTGTAGACTCATGGATAATGCAAAATCTGGATTTCAGGTTTCGCTCAGTGTCAACAACACTGAAAATACCATCTCTGTTGTGACTGAGTATCAGAATTTAAAGGCAAGGTTTGATTACTTGGGATTTGGTGGCTTTGCTAAAGTAGTTCATGAAAATAAAGTGACCAAGTTTGGTCTCGGTACTGAATCTGTGAAAAAAGAGATGAAAAATAATAGGGTCATTTTCCCATTTGGATTCAAAGTGAACATAATTGCAGGGTTAATTTTGGGTGTCAGTTTGGTCATACTGGCTTTTCAGTGGCGGTTTTACATATCCTTTGGTAAAATGTTGCGTTGGATCCTGATACTGGTTGTCACACTGTGGCTTATTGAATTGGTGGATGTGTGGAGCATGTGTACTCAGCCCATCTGTGCAAGGTGGAGCAGTGACATGACAAGGCTAGAACGTGATAAAGGCAATAAAGCCAAACAATTAGAAGGAAACCCTGTTGCTTTGCCAGATGTTATCATTACTTCACTTCCCACTTCTGGTGCAGAAATTTTAAAACAGCTGTTTTTCAATACCAGTGACTTTTTATACATCAGGATACCTACACCTTATCTCGAAATTCCTGAGACTGAATTTGAAATTGATTCCTTTGTAGATCCATGTGAATGGAAGATTTCTGATGTCCAGAATGGTAATTTTCGTCTTATCCAAGGGTGGCTCCAGTCTCTAGTTCGAGACACAAAGTTGCATTTACAAAATGTTCATTTATATGAAGCTAGCAGAAGTAAAATTGCTCAGCATTCTGTATTAAGCAAAGACAAAAAGAAAAGGTCCAAAAAGAGAGAATCCCTGTCAGAGCAAAGAAGCAGGGCAAGAGGAAGTCAAGAAAAAGATGCTGAATATATTAGGGAACTGAGAAGACGTCTTGTCTATTATCCTAATGCACGACCTGTGCTTAGTTTAAGCAGTGGGAGCTGGACATTAAAGCTTCCCTTCTTTCAGGAAATCTTAGGACCATCAATGAGAGCATTATATGTAGTGAGGGACCCACGGGCATGGGTCTATTCAATGTTGTACAAAAATAAGCCAAGCCTTTACTCCTTGAAAAATATTCCACAACACTTGGCTGCAATGTTTAAAGGAGAGAATGGTAAAGAAAAATGTAGTTTAAATGAAGGCTATGCCTCTGAGTTTGAATCACTAAGAAAAGAAATTTTGAATTCTAATTCAAATGCTATTTCTGTGTTGTCTTATTTATGGCTAGCAAACACAGCAGCAGCAATGAGAATAAACAGGGACTTGCTGCCAACAAATTATCAGCTGGTCAAGTTTGAAGATATTGTGAGCTTTCCTCAGAAGACAGCTGAAACAATTTTTGCCTTTCTTGGTATTCCTCTTCCTCCTGCTAGTTTAAACCAAATATTATTTGCCACCTCCACCAGTCTTTTCTATCTTCCTTATGAAGGAGAGATTTCACCAAGTAGCATTCATGCCTGGAAACAAAACATGCCTCATGAAGAGATTAGACAGATTGAAGATATCTGTTGTTCACTGATGGACCACTTAGGATACCCAAAGTTTATAGAATAAATGCTGCTGGTCAGCAGAAATTTGCACTAATGATCTCTGACTCCCAATTTATGGATAAATATTAGATAAGTTTGTTTATTCTTGTAAAATGTGTACAGTCTGCTACTTTCAGAGAGATTATTTTAAGAAAAATGTAACTGTTCTTGAAACTGTGGAAGGTTTTTTTTTGTTTGTTTTGATTTGTTTTTCTTTAAAAAGAGGTTGTAACTACTTGTGCGGCCTTTCAAAAAAAGCTGTGTGAACCTTTGTAGAAGTACCAGCTGGGGCCTCTGTAGCTCAGGGGATTAGTAATAGAACAGAGAGCTTTTCACCTCCAGCTCACCAGTTTGACTCTAGCCCAGTTGGTTAGTTCCAGAAAGTATTTATTGTCTGATGATTATGTGATGGTTTATATGAAATTATACTTGTCAAACTGGTCCTGTTCCCAGTGGTGATTATTGGCCCCCTTGGACAGATTTACTGATGCATTCTGTCGATGTCTCACTGGTCACTATAGTGGTGCAAAATAAACGTAAGCTGAGATTTAGGGCTGTTCAGCGTCCCCTTCGTGGGAGGAAACAGAACATTTGAGTAAATCTAGTTTCTTATTTGCAATTTGGGCAGACAGGCCCTGGACTGGAATAGACTCAGATACTAAATCTCATTCTAGACTATCGTTCCTGCATGTCAGAGATGTGGTACTTAAATTGGGGTTTGATGTTTGACAAAAGAGAGGTCTTTATTCTCCATTCATGACAATATGGTACCCTTTGTGAACCTGAAGTAAATTATCTGGAGAAAAAGAAGTGGGATAAAATCTAAGAAACTAGCAAGATCCCTCAAATGAGCAGTTAAATTTGTGTAGTTTTGAGCTGCCTCAACATAACCTAATTTTAAAGGTTGTTAACGTATTGACTTGAACTGTTTTATTCAGTACCTCTTGTCTTAGAGGTTCTGCAAGGATTTTGTCTTTTTGAGTGAGACTCTTCCATCCTTCTTTGTTGTAACACATTTCTGTGCCGATTTTTGTGCATAACTTCCCTGGGACCAGTGCAGCTATGTGATGCCATTGGCAATGGCTTATTGTTGATGTCTGCATAAAATGCAATCTGAGATTTAGAGGACGTCAAATAAATCTCTAGTCCTGTGTTGCTGTGGGATGTTTTGCTTGTCTGTATAATGAATTTCTGAAGGACAGCCATTGCTAACCTCAGGTCTTCTGTCAGAGAGGAGAGAGATCTGAACATCACCTGACCCTCAGCCACCTCACATTTGAATGATGTTTCCCTGCAGCAAACTATTTCCAAAGTTGTCTGATTTTTATAGTGATTGGTGTTTATTTAACATGATGCTGTAATATGATACTTGCTTGAAAACAGATTGGCCTGATAGGGTAGTTGCATCTTTGTCACAGCTTATTTTCTTCTTGAGTCACACTCTTGGTTTGCACATGCCCATTAAGAAAAAAAAATTCCCATTTCCCAGTTTAACTTGCTCAGCATTCTCTGGAAATGCATGCATATTGTAAATGTCTGCAGATGTGTATATCAGATCACAAAGAGACATCTATTTCCTTTACCATCTGTTTTTTATTACAAGTGGAATTGTGTTGAAATATGCTTCAGCTGGTTTGTGGGAGCTGCAATCAGCTTATTATATTGAAATATGCGTGTAATTGTTATTTATTTGAGTGGTAAGTGTTGGGCAATGTCAAAAGTGCAGTGAGTTTCTTCATAGAGATTACAGATACCCTTGTTGAATTTTAATATGAAGAAGTTCTTCTCTTTTCTTCCAATCTTACCATTATGTCCCTGTCTTACCCAGCTGTTTTGTCCCTCCCATATGTACATTTCATATCCTTGAGCTGTCTCATTACAACCTAGATAAAAGTACCTCTTTCTCAGACAGTCATTAGTATGCCAAAATAGGCCTTTACCATGATAAAGCTATTGATAATTTGTGGTCTCACTCACAGTAAATTACCTGTCATTTACTGTATTTTCCCCTTCAAACCTCTATTTCACCCTTGGCTAGGTGGAGTGCCATGTTAAAGGAAATATTAAACAAGTTAATATACATTGACATTTTAGGGAAACTTCTGTTTCCAAGTATCATTCTCTCAAATTGACTTCTCTCTGGAGCCATTTTTGATTGTATGTTAAAAGAAAGTATTGATGTCTGTACAGTTTGTACTTGACAGAATAAATTTCAGCATTTACTTTCTATTTCCAGGACTTACAGTCTAGATACAGAACAAATAAGAAGGCTTTTCTCTGTCAGATGTTTTAGGGCAGCTGAAGGTAAGATTCTGTGGGTGTACAGAGTTATTCTTAAAATTCTGTTCTGTTACTGGAATTCAGAAGAATGGCCGCTACACAGACACAAACATTAACCTCCTCTTTCTCCATATAGTAATGTTTAAGACTGTCAATAAACGTTGAGAATTGTTTGACCTTTTTGAAAAGCATGTCTGTTTAGGTACATTGTATTGAAAAGTGTTCTGACACTTTCATTTATGCTTTCATAAATACGCTCATGAAAACTAGTCTCAGTACTCTACTTAACTTTTCTTCCTTTTTCTCCCTCTGTTAAATGTTGATAATTATTTGTACAGTGTTGTAGTTTGAACCATCCAGTTATGACACAGCTAAGATTCTGATGTATTTTTTAAAAAAGTAGGCTTTATTTAAATGCCTATCTCTAAATCGTATTTGGAAGCATAAGAAAAATAAACCCCAAGGAAAACATTTCTGTTATTTACTTTGTAAGTAAGTGACACTGGCCCTAGGGAGATGCACACAGGTCTTGGCATTCAGAGTTCTATCAAATAGAATAAATCTATAGTCTCTGGGCACATCTAAGTGCCTCTATTGCTCACAGTAGGCTTTTTCCAAGAGCAGCATCTGTGGAGATGATCCTCAGTATCATGGTCAGATTGATTCCTTCCCCCCTTTTGCACATAGCTGGCATGCAGTCTACATCAGATTCATGTTTGAACAGTTAATTTGCCAGATCCAGAGTTTAATTTCTGTACAAGATCCTCAATTATGTAAAATATATGGCACAACTCATTTGACAGTGTAATACTATTCTGTTAGTGCTAGAATTCAATTCAAACAAAAATTGCTTTTCAGATTTTATAAAGTTACTGTTAATTGATTTGTAAAGCCTCAGTCATGGATCAGAATTTTTTTGAACTGTAAAAATGGTTTCATTTGCTGTTGAAACATAATGGTACAGCTGGTAGCAAACTCCTGTCCATCCTACAGTCAATTATTAGTATAAGAGGCACTATTTATTTGATAAACATAAACATACATTAACTGGAATATAGTATTGCATTTCCTGAAAACATTTGAAGTGCACAGTTCAAGATTAGGGATGAAAACACGTTATCAATATTTCTGTAAGATACAAAAATTGCCCCTTTTGCAAGTGGCCCATATGTTGGCTTCCATATGTTGGAGTATTTTGCGAGTAGAAACTGTGATACTTGTTTAGGTGACTTAGTAATTTATCAAAATTATTTCTTTACATATATTTTTCTTCAAGAGGATAAGTACTGGATGTTCAAAGTTCTATGGTCAGGGCAACATAAGCTTTCATTCCTTCCTCTGTACTCCTTTTTAGATTTGGTTCAGACTAAAACCTGATTTGCTTAAATCTCATGATGAATGGGCTGTTTTCCAAGTGAAGAGTCTGTCTGGAGACTTACAAAATCACTGTATCTCACTGTGGAATATGGACTATGACTTACGGATCAAACCTATAAATTGTGAGCTGTTCAGAATTGGACCGTAAGTGGAATGATGTCTTGGTGACCTCAGTGAATGTTGTGCCATTGATTTAAACAGGAACAAAATACTGTAATCTACTATAATAAAATTATTATCAACTAGTTAGCCTGAATATTGCAAAACAGAAGAAATGACAGGAAGTAAATACCTTAAATGACCATTAAAGATTATTCTTTTTGCCATTTGGCGACAAAAGGAAATGCATTTTAATAATTTAAAAAATATAAATTGCCCGGTAACTCTAATCAAAACTACCTGTAGGCTGTCTGATTAATTTATAAGCCCATAAAAGGAGCTATAGAAACAAACATATTCAAAATAATCTACAAAACACAATTTTTGAATGTCAAGACTTCTAATTTTCTTTAATGAGGAGAAATTTGCTGGTATGAGATCAACACTATTCTCATAAAGGATGTGAATGGATAATCTTGTGCTGTCTCAGAAAATACTTAATTATGGGAAAGTGCTGTTTCATGTTGCTGAAATGACACTGTTTTAAATTAAACTGTACATCTTTCGAGCAGGCAATGTGCTGAGAGTTATATGTGATGGCAGAGAACAAAGACAGTCCAATATCATTCACACAGAATAATTTCTGAAAGCCTCTACATTTATGGTGGTATAAATTCAACACTTTGTTTACTGCCTTTACTGAGAAAGGTACTGTGGAGTTTTAAGAACATGACCTGAATTAATCTATGTCACATTTGGTAATTTAACTTTCCCACCTAAATAAGAAATCTTGTCACCCTAGAATCAATGGAAAATGAGTGTTGCCCTCAAAGGTAAATCAGACATTGCTGCTATCTTTTTAAATACTCAAAAGCCAGGAGTGGTGAAACCCTTAATTTAGATACCCACTGACAGACCTCAGATGAAGTTGAATTTGGATTTAAATGTGTATGGTCTTTCATTTAAGTAGATATCTGTGTCTGAGCAATTCCAGTGTATACACTGTCCAAACAAAATTTTCTGAAACCTCCTGCATAAAATAAAACTATTGTTAGTAAAACAATGCGCCTGTGTTATCCTCTTTTTTTTCCCATATTATTTCACCACTTCGGATATCACAGAACTTTGTGATGTGGTCAAGTGTATGTATTTAAAATTTTAAGATCCTGCTACTCTTGTTTATTTTGAATATGGGAACCATTGTTATCTTTCGGAAAGTACTGGTAGCAAGACTTGATTCTGTCTGGCCTCAAATGCACAGTAAGTACTTTTGGTTTTAAGTGAAAGACCACAAAATAGCTATATTCCTAGAACAGAAAAGGTGATTTCTCACCCAATTTTTTGGGGACTGGACAGCTGGTGCAATCCATAAATTTGAAGTCTCTTAGTCTATAAACACTATTTTCAAACTGTGTATTTAGGGTAGTCCTCTTCTAGTTCCTGAGCTATACACAGGAGTTTTTTCAGAGACAGATATTTGGCATAGAAACCATTCTTAAATGTAAGTAGGTAAGCAAATTGCAGCAACCATGAATGTTCCCATGTGTTTATTTTTCTTTTTAAAGACACATAATCAAGTTGAATAAATGAAGCCCTCTAGATATCTTTTGCTGAATGTGGGCTGGCACAGGCAGCATCTATCAGATCCAGAGGCACAGGTAGTTCAGGCTCGTTATTGCTGCAAAGACCTGTAACGCACAGGAGGTGCAGCTAAGCTGCATCTAGTGTTCTGCAGCTGAGTTTTGCAGGTTTAACTGTTTTTTTGCTCATTCAATTTTATAGATTATGTTTGGGATATAGCTTACAGGAGCAAGAATAAGACCTGGTTCTGTCTTTCCTGTGAAATTCAGCTTTCAGTTATAAAAAGGTTTGCATGTTTTTAAGTCTTTTTGACATGATATTTAACTGTGAAGCAGATACAATATTTTTTGTTTGGGGTTTTTTTGTTTGTTTTTTTAACTGGAGGGTGTTAGCCCAGTGCCTTCCATGTTAGTGGCTGCTGAATGATTTTGCAGTGGGCAGCACATGCTTATGTTTTGTAGCTCCTCCTAGGTTATGTCACTGCTTGCACAAGTAATTTTTTTTTAACCTTCTGAATCTCGAACCCAGCTTTGGCTTTTGAGAAAGTTACGTGGAAAATGCCTGTTATGATAGGAACAAAAATGTGTTTTGTAAAAAAAAAAAAGTTGCTGTTTATTGCAAATTCTTTGACAATATTTGTCTCCAGCTATTTTCTGAAAGGTTGTTCAAAGTGAATAAATGCTATGTACAAAGCTGAGAGAAAACTAATACCAGGAGCATGATAAAAGGCAGGCTGTCAGAGAGAATAAATGCACACTTGTAACTGTGAAAGCCATTAATATTTTCACTCTTAATTGATTTTCTAAAAGACTAGTTGCTTACATTTGCTTTATTTGGTTTTTTTTTAACCTGTTTTTATCCTACAGCTTGCCTAGAAATAGACTTTTTTCCTGTTTTCTGAGTCTTAGTTTGAAATGCTGATTTTGTTGCCTTTTCTTGAACCTTTTGTTGTGTTTCAGGATCTTGGAGTCTGTTCTCTTTATAAATTGCATGCTACAGCTACCACTTGATTTCAAGAAACATAATCTCAAAGGTAGTGAGGGATATAGGTACACAGAAATGAACTGAGAAACAGGAGAAACAAAATGTTATGTTGCTGAAGAGAACAGACTTTAAAATGTGTGTTGTAGTATTTAGATCTTAATGAGCTAACAAATCATGCCTGAATAATAGACTTTATTAGTCACTTTAACTGATCAGCTGAATATTCTGTTTCAAATTACTATATGAGTACTGATGGAAAGTGAAGTTAAAAGGAAGTTTTGTTTGTATATGTATATTGATTTTTTTTCTTCAAAACAGTACTATTCTTTTGTTATCCCAAGATGTGTTCCTTTGCAACAAAATAGCTATTAACCAATGGAGCTCTATAACAAAATTGTTGATACCAAAGGACGCTTTTCAATGACAGGAGGCAGCTTTACCTGCTGGGTAGAGATTCAATATTGATGGTTTCTCAACTGCCAGTGTCCTTTGGCGACACATTTAAAAGAAAAGTTTACTTCTGTAAAAATGAATTATTTCATGTTAAAAAATGGACTGCATTGTTGCTGAGCAAAATGAGGTGACATGAGAAACTGCGTATTACAGACAGAATACTGCCAGTTAGTCATGATTAAACCAGTCACATAATCAGATCTTTAAAAGTATGGATGTAGCTCTCACCTATTCCTCAGCCTAGTTAGTAACCTTCATGACCCTCTTTATTTGCAGGCCAGGCTGAGATTTATTTCCTTCTATTTGCTGAAATAAAAGCGCAAGCCTACATGAAGATTCCCTGGATTTGTTGATATGCTGGGGTTTTTTGAAGTTGCTGTCACTTGAATGTATGTCTGTATCTGTCAATCACTCTAGGGTGCATTTGCAAATCTTATGTAATGAATGACCCTGTTGATTTCAGCATGCAGGTAAATGCAAATTTACCTATTTGTATTCCATCCTTTCCTGACAATAGACACGTCTTAACACATGAAGTCAATAGAAGGATTAGTAAAGAGCCAGTCTAGACAATAAACAAAGATTTCTGGGTTTCATGGTTCACATCTTGTTGGGAGTGTTTGCCAGCAATCTGCTTCATCTGCATTTAGCTCAGCTGGCTCTGCATAGCAACAGAATCATAGCACCCTTTGAAGAATTTCTCTTGAGAAATTTATAAGTTAAAGGTATAGTTTTAAACAGTTAAATGTATATATCATTGCTTTAGGGCCACTTAAGTTAATGTAGGTGAAATTTTCTTTCTGATTTAAAGGTGCAAGGAAAATGAAAGGAAAAAAATTACATTTTCTTGACAGGTAAATAAAGATATAATTAAAAAAAAATATTCAGAAGTTATTAAAGTTTAGAAAAAAGCTGTAGGGTCAGTTTAGCAAAATTGTTAATTGTGTTGTTAAATTATTCCTCTTTATGCTCTGTAATGTATCATGCCAGACAGATACACATGACCAATTTGCATTTGTTGCATTTCTGAAACAGAATCAGCTAGGTATACAAACTACTTTTAACTGAAAGCAGATGCAATAACCTCATGAAAAGGTGGTCTTAGATATTTAGGTATTTAGATACCTTGTAGTTTCTCTTGTACTTAGTGACTTTTATTTAGTGTTTTCAATGGTGACTTAACCACTTCCCTGGGCAAGCCACTCCGGTGCTTAACAATCCCTTTGGTAAAGATAATCTTTATAACCTTATCTGGCAAAACTCTAGGCCATTTACTCTTGTTCTATCACTTGTTATTTGGGAGAAGTGACTGAACCCCACCTCACTATAACCTCCTTTGAGATAGTTGTAGAGATTGATAAGGTCTCCCCTCAGCCTTCTCTTCTCCAGGTTAAACACCCCCAGCTCCCTCAGCCACTCTTCATCAGACTTATGTTCCAGACTCTTCACCAGCTTCATTGTTCTCCTTTGGATGCACTTCAGCACCTCAGTGTCTTTCTTGTAGTGAGGGGTTGCTCAGCCTTTTGTCTAAAATCAAGTATTGTCTAGTGTAACATATATGTTTGTGCATGTATATCATAAAGTTCCTAAAATCCTGCTAATTTTGGGAGAGAGTCAAAATGCTGGACAGCAAGCAATGTCTATATGGTGTTGAAGTAGGTCTTCACAGAAAATGTATGCGGTGAAGTGCAGAGACACTTGAAGGTGATGAAGGCTCTCTGCAAATACACTGAATTTGTTCTGAATTTAGAACTTAAAACAGGCTCTGATATTTGAAGCTTACTGGGAAGTGTTTAGGTTGTGGATCGCTTTCCTTGCAAATCAAGCACTTCTTTTTTCTCAGTGGGCCATTTTAGCTGAAACTTTTCTGAGATTGACTGTCATATGTTCATCTTCTTTGTTCACGCTGTGTAGTTTCCCTACAAGACTTCTATTTATCTATTTTAGAGAGATATATTTGTTTATCAAGAGTGAATTTGATGAACTGTTTCATTAGTTTTTCCTTCTGTTGCTTTAAAAATAGAAATCATACTTTCAGGCATTTTGTGAAGGAATCCATCAGAATTTCTGAAAGTCAGAAACTAGAGAAAGCAGTCAGAATATAACTGTGGTTGCAAACTCCACAAACATTTCAAAATGTCATGTTATACCAACAAAAAGAAGCATAAGAATTTAACTTTATTTTCTGCTGCAACTTTATGGATACAATTGTATCGTTTGTGTTGAAAGTACACTCTTTTTATTTAAAATGAGAAATACTGCCTTTATCAAAACAAATATATATAGTTCACAGTTTTAATTATTGTATTATGAATAGCTCATAGCTGGAATTTTAGTAGACCAAATCTGCAATATCTCTTGTACCCTTTGTGAATTCAACTGCCACAAAAGTTATTTAACAGGTCTCTTGCTCTAAGGCACAATCTGTTCATAGCACTTAAAATACTGGCAAACACATCAAGAAAAATTATTTTAACCATATTTTATCATATTTTAGTATTGTAGATCTTATATACAATTGAAGATTGAATATTCTGCTTTCATTTTGATATAAAATGCACTCATCTAAGTAAGCTCCCCTGTAAATTTGCGTCTCTATTCCCCTCCAGAATTTGCAAAGGCAGATTTCTAATATAGCTGTTCTTTTCTTCTTTCAGTAAAGTGTAATTTTGATTAATTGATTAGAGAATGTGGAATTTAAATAAACAAGTGTTGAACGACTTTACATGTTTTTTGCAAGTGGCCTGTACTGATTACATCTCCTTTGAATTTGAGTTACAAGTGTAACTCTCCAAAAACAAATTCTCAAAAGTGGTACCTCAAATCTCTCTCATTGACTGTTCAACTCTTACTGCAAAATGATTTTAAAAGTGGCCTGAGATCTTTACCCTGGAGATTAGTACATCAAACCCAAGTGATTGTTACATCAAAAATAGTTGCTTTTCACATCAAAATGAGAACTCTGATTCTCAGACCACGAATATCAAGGCACAGCATGACTTCTCATCCTGCTGTTATGTGATCGTCTTTTTAGGATGAAGTGATATGATGTTCTTTGATGCTCTGATACCAACACAAAAGCTATGTCAAGAATGAAAAATAGTAGTTTTAATCAATATGTAGTAATATTTCTTGCTTGAATGTATTTAATATCACATTTTGCTGGGGTCTGTATTTCTAACGGAGGTAAGTCTGTATCCTCTAGCACTGGGAAAACATGATGATATGCTAGCTCATATTATGCGTTGACAGAAGAAGTAATCAATACGGGATAGTCTATAGCCTAGAGTTCTTCATTTGTTGCATTTTAGTATTGCCAAAAATATACTATAAATAGGATATTTTTATTGTACTCACAGGGCATACTGCAAGCTGTGGAAAGAATGATCTTTTTCTTCATTGGAAGGCTTAGCAGAATTTTTTTGTGCTATGTCTTTCACTGCTGCCAGAACAGCAGAGCAAAAGGACATAGCCAGAGGAGAAGATATATGCCAGGATTTCCCTGCAACATGATGGCCCTCAGAAGTGTCACCTTGGCTGTGCAGCCCCAAATAAAAACTAGAAGCCTATTGCTTCTTTCTAACTCATGGATAAAATCTTGGAAGTCTCTTACTTTTGAGCACCCTACAGACTCAGAAATGATAAGGCATTTAATAAATAACCCTTGAAAGTACTTTTAATGTCATGACATCTGAGATAATCACACAACTTCCATGACCTTGCCTGATGTTCTTAAGAGATCAAAAAATGCCCAGATGGGTGTATGTAGTCATGTAAAAGAAAAGATAATTTCCTGAAATGTAAGAAACACAATAATTTAGGTCATCAGGTCATCATTTAGCTCTAAGTGTATGACACAGCACAACTCAGGAGTAGACAGGTAAATTGACAGCACAGTCTTCTGGACAGCTTCTAGTGCTGGTTCAGATTGATCGCTGTGGCTGGAGACAGCACAAAAGCTGGGCACTGATTAAGGTACTGATCAAAACAAATGCTGCTCTGTGGCCTCATTCAGGTGTCTTAAGAAGGTAGAGGCTTCACTCCCTTAATTGCCTGTGTAGGTGAAAGATGCCGTTGTAGATCCTTAATGCGTTTGTTCTGAACCAGTGAAATCTGCCAAGGTATGTGCAATGCATGGCATGTACAAGGCCATGTTCAGGAATCGGGCTGACAGTGGGGATGAGAGGAGGGAAGCATGTAGTGCAGATGAAAAGGCAGTGGCAGCTTGAAATGAACAACAGGAAGGAAAAGGGGTGAGATGTGAATAATTTGTAGAGGTCTGGAGATTCCAGACATCTGCAAGGAGGCAAAAGTTTGCCATGTTAACAAGTGCCTATTATAATTCTTGTAATGATACTACTTCTCTGCGTTAGCTGCTGTGCAATGTGGCTATCATTTCAGATATCTGCAAAGGAGAATAGCAAAATTGGTTCTGTAAAGAAGCCTCATTTAATTTTATAATTAAGCACATTTTACAGAAGTGACAATTACTAGCATCGTATGTTTTTTGTTTAATGACAAATTAGATCTCAGAGTGTAATATCTTGAGGGTTAGTTTTGGTTTTAATTTATTTTTTTTAATCACAGATTTCCATTAGGAATAGATGAACAAAATATGTACCTCCACGAACTACTAAAAATAATACATTAGAGTGAGGGATATGAGAGCTTTGCTATTCCCAAGCATTTCAAATGAAATACTTTAAAACTGGGATGCCATTGGCAAAATCTCTAGGTCTCCTGCCTCAGTATTATGAAATTAGATTATAGCAAAAAAAATTTATGTAACAAAATCCTACCATGTCTCATCACGTGTATTCTTTGTTTTCAGTTTTGTCATTTATCTTTTATTCATTGGAGATATTATCTATTTTCTATGAATAAACACTGAATAGCTATACTTCTATATCCTTAAAAACCACTGTAAATTACCATAGTACCACTGAAGATAACGAAGTTGAGCAGGGCTGTAACAGCTGAGGTTAGATAGCCTTCTTTGTGCAAAAGAAATGTCAGTGTGGGACAGGGACTTCATCTTGATGAGAGGGTGGCATAACGTTTTGGAATGTGAGCCAGAAGACAGCCACTGTAAAACTCAGCCTATGCAATGCATTATATTCCCTCCATATCCCCCCTGCTCTTTTCCTTCTGTAGCTGAAAAAGGAGCACTGTCCACAGCCCCATTACAAGTGGGAAAAGAGATCTCTTTAAAGATTTAACCTCTGGTTTTTCTGCATGTTGGCATCTGTTCATTTAGATAAATAAATAAAAGCTCCCATTAGTGTTGTGTAATCAGCATGCAATCAGAAACATGAAAGGAAAATACTGACTGGCACTTGAACTACATATTACTTTGTTCTCTTACAAGGCAGTATAGCAGTCCTTGCTCTGATAATAAATAAAGAAGGATATTGAATCTTTCTCTAACATCTGTGTGAGAACTAGCTGTGTACCTATTTCTGTGCTTTGGGTACCTGAATGGTGAAAAGCCTATTGATAAAAAAATAGATCACAGAGGTTTAAAAGATTGAAAGATAGGCCAAGTGGTTGCTAGGCTTTAGATTTACAGCTGTCTTTGAAAATCTGACTGAAATCATAATGATAAAGGATTTTTGCTTGGCATGCCTGCTATGGTTTTGTGAGACATCAAGTATCGTAGGCTGAGTCCGTACCCATGTGCTGAACTCCTGGCAGCATATTCCTGGGGCTGGTTTCTATCCACTTGCCAACAGTGGAGGTATTTTGTTTTACAGAGCACTATAACAAAGGATGATACCTGTTCTTCTAAATGGTGAAATCAAGAAACACCAGCAGTTTCAACTCAGTTTCATTTAAAAATAATAACCTTGAATTTGAAACCCAAGTGAAATTGAAATAAATGTTTAAATCAGACAGTATCAAAGTTGATTGTCATTCCATATGTTAGAAAGTAAAGGTAAGGTAGTTTGACAAGTACTTGGAGTTTGTTGTTTTTACTAAATGGTTCATTCACTTTTTTCTTTCAAAGTGCGCAGAAGTCTATGGCTGCCTTTTCTGGTGCACGAACACACAGTGCAGCTTGTGTTTCAGCACAGGCCAGCTGAACAGAACATCTAGTTAAGATTAACAATGAGATTAAATCTTATTTAGAAAACATCATATAAACCAGCCAAGTAAGCCAAATAGACAAAAGTAATGTGAATAAAATACCCTGACCTGAACTCGCAGTGACCTTTCAAGCAAGATAAGAGAAGGAATTAATTAGCCTAACCTTTGGGTTAGGGAACTGCAAAACATATACCTGCATAAAACTGCATGGCTCTTACCTACGTGGAAAAAGTTGACTCCATAGTGAGGACTGAGATGTTTTGAAAGAGGCGTCCTTCCTATATTTTCTTGAATCTGTAGCCACATCAGCTGTAATGCTTTGCTGATTTCCTATCACAGGCTTTCTTTATGATAGTGTCACTTGAAAAACAGGATTCTGAATTGCATCATACAAAGTAAGATTTCCTTACTCTTGGCAATTTTTCTGTAGCAGATGTTAGAGAAATTACAATGCAACAAAATTACAGGTGTTCTTCTGTTCTGCCTGAATTTGGTATTGACTTTTTAGAACTCAGTCCCCAGAGACTCAATGAATAGGTGTTTTTTAAAGTCAGTAGAGTTTCTCTCTGGCTCTTAAAGCTAATGTATGTCTGTTTTAATGTGCATGAGCTAGCTTATAGCTCTCTTGCCTCCAGCCTTCTGTAGCTAACGTTAGGCCATCAGCAAGAGGGGTGAGTGTGAGAAAATTACTTTTGAGATCCCTACAGTTATAAATTCTATCCCATTTGATAAACAGAGCCGAGATTACAGGTCCGAGGGACATGTATCTTAGCCTGTTTTTCCCCAAGCATATACCTTAACATAGATGAATTAGGGCATGCCATTTTGGACCCCCACAGCTACCACATTTCCACTGGAATTCCTCCTCCAAATTAATAGTTTGGAGAAGAGGGGAAAAAAAAAAAAAAAAAAAAGAAAAAAGAGGAGTTAAGAAGAAATGCCTGATTTTCTATTGGGAATTTGTCCTTCAAGAATGAAATTATCCCATCAGGACATGAGTAAGAAGTAAGATTTCAGGTATCAGAGAGTTAGTTTAAGCACCTAATGTAACTTGGTGCAGACAAAATAAGTTTCCCACTGAATGCAAATGAAGGATGAGTGAGTTTAAGATTATAAGAAGGTAAAAAAGGCTGTACTTGACTGGAGCAAAGGACCATTTGACTCAGTGTGCTGTTTTCTGTAGTTGCCGTGTATGAACGCTTAGGTAAGAGTACAAACAGTATAAAAATAGGATTCTTCCTATGATCGCTTTCCCTGCCTCAGGACTGAGCTAGATGCATTTAGCAAATCTAAATAGATTTCTTTTCCATTAGGTTTTTCAGTCTTCCCCAGAGTCCATGTAAAATTTAGAATCTATTATGTCCTCTGGCAAGGAGTTCAACAAGGCTGCTATTCCTTATTTTAGGTGCCATCTTTCAGCATTTGTTTTCACCCTGGCTCCTGTCATCTCTTTTCTAAACCGAAAAGTCCTTGTTTATTTCATTATTCTATGCTTGAAAGCATTCCACTCCTGTAATCATCTTCACTTCCCTTATCTGATTTGTTGTTATTATCTTTGTTAGGGGTGCAAGAACTGCTCATACTGTTGAAGATAGGGACAGACACAAATGTAGATACTAGCTTATGACTCCAAGTTGGGTGTGTAATCATATTTTAAAGATGCTTACCTTTTTCTGCAGCTGTAACCAGTTCTGTTTCGTGGTCTGATTCTCAGAGAGAGATTTTGAAGTTTGCATTTGAAGCACAGAAATGTTATAAATAAATTACGAGCATATTAACTGAGTGTTTACAACTCATAGCAAAAATCTTCAGGCACTGCTCTACAAAGCAAAGCCCTGTTTACAGAGAGACCAAATAAACACTCCAATGAAATTTTGTCAACATCAAGTTTTTTTCTTAGAATCAAAACTTGCTACTAGTTTTCGACTTTGTCACAAAGAAGAATAGGTGAATTTTCAAGACAAAATAGGGAATGAATAGCTTGTAAACTGATACAAATACTAAAAGAACAGCAGCAACTTCTCTGTTCTGACCATTAATACAACTTGGCTTCAAAGTTGGCTGTGTACTTCTGAAATTTTTACACAGCTTTTTAATCTGAACAAGATGTTGCTTGCTAAATCTGAAAGTAGAATCACCTCCGGATTTTGCATGGCATTGCACAAAGCAAACAGAAAAAAAAAAGGTACGAGAAGATCTAATTAACTCCTTAAATATTCAAGAGCTCTTACCTAGCATCAGGAATATACAAAATGTTGTGTACTGCAGAGGTTTGCACTCCCTGTCTCTGTTTCTCTCTTTATAGAAAGGTTTCTCATATAGAAAGTATGTAGGTAGAATATACTTGATGTTAAGATTCCTTGTCTATGCAAACATGAATATGCTTTGAGAAGAAACATTTTCTGCTCAGAACGCTGTTCTGGAGCTCTTAGTGTTGTTTCCTGTGTAATCATCTGGTGTATTCTTCCTATATCAAGAAGAAATCAGTCTAGTTTCTGAACATATAACTGTATGTCTGTCAGTAGAAAGGATGAGATTATAAAAAGGAGAGGATATGCTCCTTAAAAATCGCTTTATAGCTAGGTAGACTTTGGTGGACACCTGAAACGATTCACTTTTTCAAGTTACCTATGTACAGCTTTTCCTCAGTTGTTTGGCTTAGATGTTTAAGTCCCATTGCCAAATAAAGTGGTTCAATGGATGCACTCGATTCTGTTAAATAGTTAGATTAGATATCTAGTCCGCATTCCCTGGCTGTGTACAGATGAGTCACATGTACTCTTAGTGTGTCATGAGAATTACAGTAAGGAGAAGGATGTAGAAATCTCTGGCCTGTATGATGCCATGAAAGACAGATGCTTGAGTACTCTGAGTTATTCACATTGGCTTGAAGTTCTTGGCTCTCTGATATACAGCTGACAAGACATCACAAAATGACACCCTCTGTTTTTTAATCACATCAAACCCCTGTATCCCAAACAAACTAAACTTTCTAGATCACCAGAAGGATGCACAGTTGCCAAATTTACGAATCATCCAAATGATTACAGCAGTCTATATGCATCTGGCAACCTTCAGCCTTCGAAGAACCTACTGGATTCAAAAAAGCCATAGGAGCCATCTGTGACATGGCTGTCAAAGTGGTGTATCATGCGCTGACTGATCGTCACATAAGCAATCTCACACCATATGAGTTGTTAACATAGCAAACACATTGCATTTAGTGTTGCTGTACTGTTACTGTTGCTGTACTGTTACTGTACCAATGGTTTTGACCACAGCGACAAATCACGTCTGCTGCTTAACTGCGTGAAGATAGATACAGCCGAGTTCCGGCTCAACAGGGAATGATAGACTGTTTGGAGTCTCCACGCATCATTTTTCAGATTGCACACGGTGATAAAGAGGACCCTAACTTCTTCAATTTAAGGGATGAAGCAGCAAAGAAATTGCTGATTATAGAAGACAGAACTTCTGCTGCCAGCAGGATTGGAGAAGTCTTCAGTCAGGGCAGAGGGAAAATACTGAAAAATCCAGAAGCAAATATGGGATTAGAAGAAAAGTGGGAAAGGATATTACTTGGGTAGCAGTCTCTTGGAAGACTCTATAAATGTGTCTCTTCTTAATGTCTGACACTGGACAGCTTGTTTCCCCACTCAAGTTGGGAGCTAAAGATGCCAGATTTCTACTGTGAAATTGCAATGAGTGGAGGATGTGTGCATATATCAGAAAGTGGTATATATATTCTCATTATGGACCTTCCAGCATGAAAGTCCAGGATAAAATTCATTATTAAAAGTATCTCTTTCAAAATATATTAGAAAGTCTATTTTCGGAGTGCAAAACAGCAATAAAACAGGAATTTCCCAAGCAATTTCCTCTGTGTTTTATTGAGAGTAGGAATGTATGGTTTTTTCTGTTTGGGATTTTGAAGGAACAGCTCATGTGTTCAGAGGTGATTGAAGCAGCGGAATTTGTTTTGAAGTAATGAGCTTGGAAGAAAAGGATGGAGAGAGAGGGAGAGTTCTGTCATAGCTGAAGGTCTTATAGAAGGAGGGGAGGATGCTGAGATTTGAAGAAAAAGTGAATCTGCCAGAAAGGGCAAAGGCAGCATCCTGTCTGACCTTTCCTTCATGATCGGTGGGACATCTTCTCAGTGTTCTATTCTTCTTTTTATTTTTTTAGAGCTCCCTCCACCATCCAGTGCCCTCTTGCCTCCCCTGCCGTTCTCTGTAGCAATTTATTGTCCCAGGGACAAAACCAAAGAACAGCAGGGAGACAGTGTTTGGTTTGGTGCACTGTGGGATCCAGTGTCACCCACACTGAAACAAGTGTAAAGAGCCTGGTGGGTTCTTCTGGATGTGTCTTACAGACTGTGATCTCTGTAATTCCCAGCATCTTGTTTATAAAAATACTCTTTTTTCCCACAGGTTATTCTAGTTATACTTTAATTATAAGATCTTTAAAAAGGTAGGCTAAGGTCACTAGCTAATTTTTATTGGCAATGCTAGATGGTACAATAACAATTTGAGGTGGCCTACTACGGTTCAATTACAGTAATTTGTTTAGTGAGCTGAAATGCAACATTAGGAAAAAAGTGTATTATTGTTTTCTTCCTTTATGCTAATAAAGGAATCTTGCAGTTGAGAACTGCTTTCCTCAGTCTTCTATATTGTCTTATGCTTCATTTTGTGACTCTCTCTGTCATATTACTTTCAGAAAATTAAAATTCTTAGGAAGTTCCATGCATTATTTTTAGTTCTGAAGTGGTTGCCATCCTAAATTGGGTAGAAAAAAAAAAAAAAAGAAATGTAATATCTTGCTCAGGGCCAAATTACTATATTTTTTTAACTTCTCTAGTGTCAAAGTAGCACAGAAGTTAACATTTCCTTGCTTAAAAGAAGCCAATGATTACTTATAGTACACAAGCATGCCCCCTTTATCTGGTGATTTCAGAGTGCTAATCTGAACAAGAGCTAGTGCATCACTCCTTCATGGACTGATTGGTGGTTAGAAACAAGCTCTAAAAAAAATTAACAGCAGAAATAATGCTCTTGCAAGATGTATTTAACTATACTTGTATATGCAAGTGCGTGATAACTTCTTAACTTACTAATATTGGAAAGATAGAGTTAAATTGTGGAGTTACTGTTAAAAGCCCTTCTGGAAAATATGGTCCTAAGTAATTAAAGAAAACGCAGATCATTAAGGTAGCATTCTTAATTTCTGAACTGAAGCTCTTTAAGCAAAGTCTGTGTAAACAGCACGCATTATGTACAGAGACTCACCGCAGCAGTGTGGTTTGAATAACTGAATAACTAAATCAGTGTTTCTCACCTGGCAATGCATTTTGCTTTACACGTATCCCTTCTCCCATTTACAAGCACAAAAGTGACCGAATGGTTACCACCAGCCTGTGATATATTTGTGTGAAAGGCATCAATTTTCAGTGTTGGAGGGTCATGGCTCTTGACTTGACCCAAAGACCTAGTGTTAAATGATTTTGATCTGCTTTCTTCCTAGGAACATGAATTCAGCTAGCAGAGGAGTTTGGATCTGTCTAGTTCTATGTGCAACATTAGCACGACTTGGATAGGAAGCAAAAAACACTGCCAGGAAAGCTTTTGTATATGTTCTTAAAAGGGAAAATAAGTGTTTGCTTATCTGCTGTGTTTAATTGAGTTGGGATTATAATTGTTCAAGTTTTCATTCCCGACTGCTTTTTTAATGGGAACAGTGTTTTCAGTGTGTTTAGTCTTCCTGGGCTTCACTATGTCCATTAATCTAGCTTTATGAAGGATTTACATTTTATATTTGCTCATTATATTATTTTCATAAGAAACAGAAAGCTCCCCAAATAAGTCCATCAGGCAAGGCTATGAACATGTAAAAGGAAAGGATAGCTGTTATAGGAAGGATTTTTAAATTGTGTGTGGCAAGGTTGGCAAGAAAAGTCAGAAAGGTACTCTCAAAGGGTAACTAATGGTTTAATAGTAGATGGCATGCAGAAAAGAACTGATATAAAAGTTTACAGGATGCTTTTATTCCCCAGTGAAAAACACAGAAGAAGAAGGGAAAAAAAAAAGAAAGAGGCCAAAGGCATGAAAAGAGCTTTAAAGGCAGCAGAATATACATCAGGAGAAAGGGGAATTGTTCAATTTATGCCACTGTTTTAATAGACCTAAAAAATTTCACTTGATTTGTAACCTTTCAGCACAAGCTAAGATTTTTGTACAGGCTTTCTATTTTGGATAATAAACACATGTTGGACAAGTAAGTGCCTCTGGTATTTAGATACAAATGTCAATTTTATAGTGGAAAATGTATGGCTTATGTATAGTAGTGGTTGTTGATATCAATGGATAAAAATAAATGGATTAGTTCTGAAAATTATGGTGAATGCTGTTATGGAAATGAACTGGGGCATGTGGAATGGATCTACATGTGGAAAAAACTGAAATCTGACTTTTTAAATTATTAAGCTGGATTCCTCTATCTCCTTTCCTAGCTATCTATACAAAAATAAGCACATACAGTATTAAAGACAGAGGGAGAGTCCAGAGTTTAAAGAAAATCCCCCGTGGTCATAAATGAACCTGTAGCATTGGAAAAATAGGAAGAAATATTACTTGAGGAAGAACTATTCTGTAAATAACTAATAGATAGCGCTGCATCTTTTGCTGAAACTGTTACTGGCTGTAACTGCTGCAGAAACTGCACTAGACGGGCAGAACACTTACGGGTTTCATCTTTGTTGCAGTGTTTTGGTTGTTTTTTTAAATTTTTTGAGACATTTGCTATTTCATGTTTTTGATATTTCCCACATTTAATTTCTATCTAACTGAAGCATGAGCCTTGAAAGCTGCATCTGCTAAGGCATTGATTATCTCCTTTTTAAAAAATAGAAAAATACATCATCTATCACTGGCATTCACAGAACATTAACAAAGTTTTAGTTTACGCAAATTTATCCTGAGGTGCAAGTCGTTTTTAAACCCTGTACTAGGCAATCAAGTCCACCTTAAAATTCAGATTGTCTGTTTTACAGGTTTCCCTTGGTGCTATTTGTCAGAAGATTTAAAGTCACTTTAAAATTTGAACACCATGGTGAGCTTCAGATATCATTTGCCAGTTTTTTCTTTTTCTGTGCCTTTTTTTCCCTCTACAGTCATTCTCTCCTGTTTTTATACATACTTCCTTCTTCTTGATATGATTCATGATGACTATATTTAAAACATATGGTGATGATTGTGCGTCATGAAGATGAGATCCTTTACCCATATTTGAGATTATGAAATGTTTTGAGAAAAGCTCCTATTCTTTCTCTGTATCAGTAAATCTCACATATCACTTCCACAAACACATACATCTCCTCAGATCCCAGTACTTCTAGGACCTTCAGAGCCAAAGTGTTACGCAGATTTACACCAACTGTGAAAGTAAATGATTTAATCTATTTAATATAAAATATTTTAATCTATTGATAAGAAGATCCAAAGAATGGATCTTACCCATTTTTCCCCCTAAAGTCAAATGGAGTATATCTCACACTGTATGTTTCCAGCAACTTATTTTGAAACTATGTGTGCTTTCAAAGGACTATTATTTATAAACTGTTTTTTTACTTTGCTACATTTTGTAATGGATCAGGGTATAGAAATATTGATGATGTATAGGAAATTGGGCTACTTACTGGCTTGGGAGCAATTCATATTAGCTACTGTCTACTTCATCTCCTCTTATTGTTTGGAGTGGAAATTAACTCTCCAATACCTATAGTGCCATGGAAAACATAATCTACTTTTTTAATAGCTTGTAGATCAAATAGCTCAACTCTGGGAAATGAGTTCCAATAAAAGCTCCACTTTGTTATGCTGGGCAGCAAATCCATATTATAGAAGCTATCTTCATTATTCATTGGTATTTTCCTAACTTAAAGTTTCCTTCAAGTAGTGTTAACATTTGATGATGGAAAATGAAGGCCAATAAGCTGTACAGAGTACGTGCTTTGTAAAATGAATTGGCCTCTTGGGAACAGAAGAGCTACAATTTCAGTGGTAACAATTATGTTTTTATGGCCCAAGACAGAAATAAAATGTTGAAATGGGAAATTAATGCAAAAGCTTAGTAGGAAAATTACCAAAAGCTTAGAATCAGAGCACGTAAAAATCATTGTAATATATCAAAGCATCTGTTTATGAATGATCAGTTACAGAGAAACTGAGAGTTATAAATAAGGTTCTACTTTCCCATTTTCCTGACATCAAATACTGGCTAAAAATCTTTTTAGTAAAAATGTGCATTATGTGGGTTTTACTTCCTTTTTTCTCAGGTTCAGTTTTCCTCATTGCTTAAGGTAATAATTGAAAAAAGAGCAATTCACGAGTCAAAGACCACTTCAGTTTCTAGTTTGATGATGGATAGACAATGATAGAACACATGAATATGAAGACATATTATTTGGACACTGTAAGCTTCAGAGTAATTTATGATACTATATTAAATGTGATACTTTTGTTGTCAGTCTGCAGAAGTTGTCAAAGCAAGAAAACAAAAATCAGCATGAGATGAGAGTGGGTTCCTAAAAAAACCTTAAAGAACATCTGCAAATCTGTATTGTGGTAATGCTTGAAAATTTATATAACTCTCTGCTGGTCAGCGCTGACTAGTGTCACTTTGCTTTTTTTTTTTCCCATTCATTATTCTGTTGTTCATTTGAATTACAAATGAGTCTATGATGGCTGGCAGCAGTTAGCAGTAGTGTATACAGGGATGCAATATGGTTCATAACCTTTATTAAAAAGCCTTCCATAAAATCCAAAATTGTATTAAAAATTCCCAGTTAACTGCCCATAGGAATTAAATTAATCCTTTTTTGGTTTATTTAATCTGATTAAACTTTTCATGCTCTAGTATCTGCAGGCATATTTCTATGTGCAGTGTGTGCATATGCCATGTGCAGGATAGAAAACACATTTTTAAGCAATTTTAAGCTTCCAGTAACTGAGAGGCAAACTTTTGGGTTCCATAAATGCATAGCAGATGCCATTCACTTGTGCACATCTGACTTTATATATGTGCTGGAAAGTCTCTAATGTGTAGCAGAATGGACAGAAAAATATTAATTTTTGTGCCAGAGAGCTCCCATCTCAACTCAGGCTAACAGTACTCCATTTTGTATGAACACATTAAATCAAGTAAACATATAAACAATCTCTCATCCTACTTAAAATATTTAGGCATATGAATGATAGGATTAAAAGGTGTTATGTCTTCTCAAGGTCTGGCAGAATGTTTGTGTCAAAGTGAGAAGCTGAAGACAGACATACCAAGAGCTCCTTACATAGTAAGGAAACATTTTTCAGGGAAAGCAAGTTCCTACAAAATTGTAAGGTTATAAAAAAGGCACAGAGATTTTAGGCTTTCTGGACAGTGCCTGGGGAAAGATTAGCACTTTCAAACAGGATCCACTTGAGTCAGCAAAATGAGTAAGGTGCTGCCAGAAGCCAATGCTTGCTTATTGTCCATTTAGACACGTAATAGGTTATGGGAAGTGTTGAGATGGGGAACTCATTTTAAAACTCAAATCTTAGAACTTCATAGGCACTGCCTTGAAATCCTCAGCCTGAGATGTTGCTTCATTAATAGATATCTACTTAGACTCTCTGAAAAGCAGACAGTTTTCAAAAAATTTGAGGTGGTTTATTTCGTTTTATTTGGTTTTATTTGGTGTGGCTGCAGTCTCTAATTCACACTTTTAGGTTAAGAGTGATTCTCTTCACAACATAATGTGACTAAATTCTGCTCAAATCCTTTCAGATGCATGGGGATCAGGGAAATGTAGGGCTTACTTGTAATGCTTGAAGTCTTCCCTTTCTCTTCTTAAAGGAAAGATATAAAAGTAAGTTAAAGTCCCATATCCCTGTCTTTAGTCATTTTTCTATCTCTTGTGCAGTCCTGAGCACTGATTGCTAGAGAGTTTTTTTACCAGTAGGGAGGCTGTGGGTATTTTAAAGAGTTGGTGTAAGAGATATATCTTTAATATTGTTAGCTGACAGCTTTGTTTATTTGAGAGAATAAAGAAACACGGTGTTAACTTTACAGTAAAACAGGAACTGCTGCTGAAAATTGCCAGCTGAGCAGTGGTCAGCCCAGTAAGTCAGAAGGCAGTTGTTCTTGATTTTCCAACAGTCAGATTAATGTTAGTTTTGTGGGAAATTTTTCATCTGTATAGTTTCTTTTTTTGCATGTAGTTCACAAAAAGAAAAAAAAGAGAGCTGTAAACAGATGCAGTAGAATACCTGATCAATAGGTGGAAAAAGGTAACCCCCTCACATCAATATATTCAGCATTATGTGTTTAATAGGAAGCTGTTACTATTGATTTATTTTTTAATTCCCCATCCCTTAAAATTGTTTGCCTGTTTATAACGCGCTTTTTTTTTGTCAATATGTTTCAGCAAGCTCCTTCTATCTGTTCTGTGCAATAGTCGGTGCTAACACAGATCAAAGTGTATCAGATGTTTCACAGTACAGAGTTTAATGAAATGTGACTTACTTCATTTTTAGCAATTTAAGCATCCAGCAAAGTGTCATGCAGGGGTGCTCGTGTCAGACATTCGGGTGGAACACTGAGCACACCTGACCGAGGCCTTTGAAAGAAGGCCTGGGGCCACCCTCCCTCACGGAATGTGAAGGGCTGGCTCGCACAGCCACACGTTCGCCAGGCCACCGAGGTGGAATGAAAATGTCTGATTTTGAGACATGTGGTCTTTTACGGCTTTTGTCTCCTACCTAAAGGCTAAGTGATAGAAATCCTTTACATTTCATGGGGCCTGCTCTGTCACCATCTCTCATTCTGAAAATTGCCCAGTGTTACCATAGTCGCTCTGATTATCTCCTGTGGCTTTAAGATGAAAGTGTGAAAACAGATTTTTTTGTTCTTCTTTTGTTGTGTTAAACCATGAGGCAAAATCTTTAGTACCAATCATTTATCTCAGTGGAAGTTATGTTGGCCTTGTACTAATGCTGTCTGCCAACCCTCCCTTAGAACAGCGGTGGAGGACTTAGTCTATTATTTAAGGGATGAGAGGAGCTATGTTTCTTTTTGTCTTGCTTTATTTTGTCTTTGGTGATTTTATTTTGCTGTGCATTTGCTACACTAGTTCAGGAACCCTTGAGAAGCTATCCTATTCTTCACTTCAAATCACTCCTTAAGCACAGAAGAAGTTATCTCTGTTGTGACCGTGTGGGTTTGCTCTTGCATGTGAGTTGACTGTTAATCTAGAGGCTGTTCATTTCTGTTGGCTTCACAACCAGCCTAATCAGTTCATTACTGAGCTTAACTAAAGTGTTCTCTTCCACCCTGCAAGAAAAATACTTCTGAAGCAAGCAGATGGGCACTTGACTGCCTTTGGTCTCAATGTGTACTGTGTGCTGCACTTTAGATGGATGGCTGGCAGTGATCCCGGCCTCTTCCCTTCCTGACATCCTGTATTGCTACATTTCATGTTCATGGCTGCTGAGGTTTCACATGTTCGTTAAATAATGCAAGACTAAGGATGACGCATATATGCAAGCAGACACAGAACCTTAAAAGAGAAAAGGGTTCTTACAGCAGTTTAACTTTTAATACTATTGAGCAAATGAAGACTGAAAGCAAAAAACTTACTGGAGGAAAAAAGTAAGGGTAAATTGAATATTTTTATCAGTTTTTCTCTGCTTTCTAGGTCAGCATCTCATACAGAAGACTAAATCATTATGACAGGTAGATGCATTCTACTGTCTAATTGTTTGAAATAGCATGATAACAGCCATATTGTTACAATAAACCTGCTTTGATGATTGAACTAGATATATTTTTATCACTTCAATATTAGCCTCTACAAATTGTCCCTCCCTCATCCATTAGAATTTCAGTATTCTTTCCTCACTCATTTAATAAAAAACAGAGCAACTGTATGAATCCCTTTGCACACACACACACACACCTACCCTCGCAGCAAAAATCTAAACAAAAAAAATATTATCATTATCTTATAAAAAATATATGCAGGTCAAAAGAACAATAATCAACACCTTTGGTTTCAAGTCCAGCATTCTTAGGTTGTTGCTCTGATGTTTGATATGCTTTCATTCATTAATGAGGAGTAGCTGTTAAAAAAGGTTAGTTTTATTTCAGCATCAGCAAATTACCTTTTAGACAAATAGTGTTAAAAATGCTTTAGCATTGATACAGTTTACTGCTTTAGCAGTAGTGCAGTTTTTGTTCATCAAGGAGTTTCAGAGTCTCAGAGTTTGCATTTCGATGAACTTGGAGGTCTTTTCCAACCTTAATTCTTCCATGATTTTATGTAAGCAAATGCTACAAACAAGGGAAAAAAGAGATTATGTCCTCTGTCTGTTGCTTCAGAATGTTTGCCATTGAAAGCTGGTTCATATCTAGTGTAAGGAGGAACTTGCAGATAAATATATTATTAAGCAATAAAGGAGTTTATGATGGCTTAAGGTGTTTCAGCTTAAGATGATAATTCTTTCATTTTCACAGTAATGATTTAGATAAAAGAGTAAAAGTAATAAAAAATAGGACTGTTAGCAGAACTGCTGTGTCATACATTGTGTAAGGTATAAAAGCTCACTATTTTTTGTTTAGAAAGGCAAATGCTTTTAGAAACACATCAGTTTCCTAACTTTTAAGACATTGGGAAAGAATATTCTGAAAAAGTCAAAATGAAACTGTCAGAATATTTCAGAATCAAATGTTTTATTTTTTGGTAGAGAACTTCTTAGAATTATTTTAATATTATGCAATGTAAGATAAAATGGTTTCATAGCCTCATGCTTCTGTCAAATTTTGAGTGTTCCCTCCATATTTTTTTTTTTAATGGAAAAGCTTTTACTACAAGTGAGTATGTAATACAGCAGCTGCAGGCAAATGCTTTCAGTGAAACAGAGATGTGTTGTTTTTGTGTAGTCCATCATCATGACCTGGAAAAAGTATGTGAATGTGAATGTGAATTCTTCTTCAGAGAAACTCTGATTATTGCTCTATAGATCAACTTTGTCACGTTTCATTATTTAAGATCCAATCCAGAGGTCCTAGCATTCAACAGGAGTATTTATTCAGGTTTCCATGGGCTTTGGATCAGGAGATGAAAAGGACTTCCAAGTCTCATTATCCAGTGAGAACTAGTGAAGTTTGTTTCAAAAGTGAAGCAAATATTGATCTGCTGTGTGAAACTCTATTACATGGTCTTCTAAACATTTGGACTAAGCCCTGGAATTGTTGTACAAGATTCTGGCTTATTATGCAAATCACGTTAGCTAACGAAGTGTGAACCTAAAAATCCACTGAAATTTTATAGCCTACAAATTCTGGCCAACCTCCTTAACCTTATTTCATGCCTAGCTAATCAATAAATATTGGGATGGTGTGTGTTTGTTTGGTGATAGATTCTACTAGGTGTTAATGTGAGAAGTTCCGATGTGTTTACCCAGAGAAAGCGCAGTTTCAGAATCAGTCTGAAGTGACTCCAGTATGAACACCTTGACCCCTTGACTCACGGCTTCTCCACAGTGTAATGTGAAAATGTAATTTTTCAAGCCTGAAAGCGAGAAGTGGAAGCTAGTCTGGACCTGGGTTTTTCTTTACATATGAAGGGGAGAGAAATGGCAGAGCTGCCTAGAAAAGAAGGACAAAATTGGAGAATGATGGCTTTGATGGTCCTACTGCCCTGGAAAATATAGAAGGGGATAAGGATGCTGTCTCACCTGAGTATGGTGGCTTGAGGGGGGCTGAAAGTAGGTGCCCTGGGTCACAGCATAACCCTTACCTCAGCCTCAGCAGTGGCAGCAGCAGACCTGTTTATGTCTAAGGTTTGCTGCCAATACAGATGGTGTTTGTACTATGGCTATTGTTGTTTTCTCATCTGTTGTCTGAAGCAGCCACCCACTTTGTTTGTATCTAAAGTTTACTCTGTTCTTCCAGCACTAATTACTTTTTTATTTTGTTTTGCTTTGAGAGATATTCAACACTCCTTATCTCCTTGCAAACTCAGTTGAAAAGACACATAGGTTTTTAAAGACTTTAAAAATACATTCTGGGTATTGATTGTGACATTTCAACTGTTCCTCCTATACTAACATTGTAATTACACTGCTGGGTGTAGGAAAAATTAAAAAAAAAGAATTAAAAAATCAACATTGTTCAGAGATCTTGACGTCAATCAGGATTTCAGAGATCTTTACTTCCAGAAAATCTGTTAAGGTTTGCATGAAAAATTCTCAAAACAAACACTTTACAAAGAATCAGTAACAACTTAATCAACATTAATTAGGACAGCAACATTATAAGCGCAGTTAAGTAGTGGTGTTAAGTGTGAAAGCTTCTTAACATTTTGCTCAGATTGTGTTGAATAATGATGCACTTAAATAATTATTTTGACTCAGTAAACATTTCCTCATTATACAGGATTACATCTATGAAGCATGGAAGGTAAAAAGTACTTAACATTAAACTCTAACACAAAATTTTAATTTGCAAAAGACTGAAGTTTTCTTATACTTTTCTTATTAGAATAATTTCTAAATAATTCGTATATCTTTGAAGTTACTGGTTTTTTATTTATGTTCACATTAGTGTCCCTGAAAAGTTCCAGCATAATAAAATATTTTCTAGGACTTTTATTTCTTTCAGTGATATATAGTCAATTTCCAGAGAAGTCTTGTCTTTTCTATAAAGAGAAAGTGCCTGAAGTCACAATGGGGCATCTTCCTTCATAAAAAATAATAAAATTGCCATGAAAACCAAACCCTTTTGTAACCAGTATATTTTGACAATTCTGGTTTCTTCAGATGTTCAAAATTATGATTGTAAGCAGGTGTTAGGCAGTTACGGCAAAAAGATTTTTTTCCTCCCTTCATTGTATATGAAAGAATTAGAAAAATAAAAACTAGAAAGATTGATTTTTGCTGTCTGTGATGCAGTAATTCAGTAAAATTGAAATCTGACTTTTGTTGACTTAAGATTAGCAGCAGTCAGGCACAGGGAGAAAACAATGCATTATACAATTTTCTTTCTGACTTATCTTCCTAATCCCTGTAAAATGTCAAACTGAAGGTGAGAAAGAGCAGATCTCCTGTGCAAGAATGTAACGAGAGAAATTCTTGCCATGTGACCAGCAAATACTTGCAGAACATAATTTTTGCTGACAGCGGAGCAGTGATGTTGTTTTTACGCTGGTAAATCTGAGCACACCAAATGAATTTTGGTGACATTTACTGCTCAGGTCTCAGCTTTTCTTCTTCTAGTCTCATGCGTAATACTCTCTTCCTGATTCCCTGTTCCAAGGCAATATACAGTGTGGATGCACTGAAGTGTGCTATTTGGGCAACTTCTTTCAGGCTGACTCCCTCAAGAATAGCTGCCATACAGCTTGTGCTTCGCTGCTTAGTTATAAAATAGAGCACACATTGTACATGGCCAGAAGAAACAAACAAAAAATTAGCTAAATCAAACACAACTGTCTCGTAACCTTTTGCACACCTCTCCCCACCAAGTTTTTGTTTAAGGCAAACAGCTTAATGGCAACTGAACTGCCTCAGATATATGAACCTACACTGACATCAGCTAAGTGCTGTCACAAAATTGATGCCGATTATGCAGTTCTTATGATCTCCTGGATATTAATATGTTTTGAAGGTGGGATAGAACACTTCACTCCGCAAGTCTGTTCTTTACTTAGTCATACCTTTCTGTTTGCTTGATGTGAAAAAAAAAACCCCTTTATTGCATTTTTTTCTTTCAAAACCACCTGCAAAAACTGAATTCCTCTTGCTTGTTTACTTTGTCTTTTTCACACTTAGTATGATTTGGATAGACAACATAATTTAAACAATTTTATGTGTTTTCATGTTAGTGGGTGTTTGTGGAAGGGCTGATTTGTTTAATGCTACTCTATATGGCTTTTCTCTTTTTTGTTGTGAGAACTCTTAATTTTTACCAGAAGAGAAGGGGAGAACTTTACAAATGCAGCTTTTCTTCAAGTTAGAAGACCCTAGGTTTCTGCTGAGAAATCTATTTCAAGAAAGGCAAACTGTTTCCACAGAAAAATCACCTTATCAAAACCACAGTTATTCATCAGAAAAGATTTGGATGGAAACACTTCATCCAGTCTCATTTCCTTCTGCACTATCAGCTACCTTCCATGCACAGATCTTTGAATGCTTTCCAGTTATATCCCTCAAAGATTAGAGAGGTACCCTTCCCTAACAGTTTCCTCATTTGCAATTGCCTGATCAACCCTCAGCCCCCAAGCACAAGTTCAGCGTTTTATAATATTAATTTTTTATAGCCATCTTGAAATCTGGGAAAATTGGTGACATTCTCTTGAAGCAGAAATGATGTAGCATCCATTACTTGTATATTTTTTTATGTTCTTCGTTATCCTATTAGTTTACAATAAAAAAAATTAGTGAGGGAACATATTTAATGGTGCTTGCCTTTTTCTCTCCCTCACAACCCCTTTTTCAAAGTTCTATTTTTAATATTTTCATGCATTAATTTCATTTAATGTAAATTTGATATTTACATAATTTTTCAATATTATAGCTAACAAAAACTAAATAACGCTAATTCTTTGTTGCAGCAGTCTATCATGCAATTATATACACACTCTTCATTGTGCACTCTTCAATAGTGAGATAGTACAAAATGATAGGATATGCATGACCTTGACTTTATTACTAGTGGCTAATGTGGTGTTCATTGTGGTAATGAAATATTCTTTTCCAATACTGTGTGCATAGTGTAAGATTGTTATTGGCATGTAAGAATATAAGAATAATAAGGATCAGAATGACAAGCAGGACTTAATCTTCATCAAGAACTGATGTGTGTTTGAGGATAATGCTTTTACTTCTAAATTTAGAGATTTTAAAGCACCAGTTTTCTTAAAAGAACTATAAAAAAAACAGCAAAAGAGAAGAGTAGAAACTACTGTTGCTAAAGTCAAATGCAGTAAGTTAGATCTGTGGCTCAGTAATCAGCACTGGAATCTTTCAGCAATATCCAGAAAATTACAGATTCTGTGCAGGTTCCTCAGCTTTGTCTCATTCAGACTGGATGGGCATGTTAAAGTACGAATGATTAGACTTTTCTACTCCTGGCTACTTTTACTTTTTGAGATATCTATTTCAGCCTCAGTTCTCCTGTGGTAAGTGTAGTTTCTTGATAAAGGTCTCTGGCAAATTTCAATATATTTGTCATGAGTGAGTGAGTCAGTGAGACTGTATACCCCTGAAAAATAGAGGACAGAATCACACAGGAAGATACAGATGTTTGATCACATTTTTCATGCACACAGAGCAGGGTAGAAACATTGCACTGAGAGGAACTGCTTGAGCATCATTTTGAACCCAAATGAACTTGTTCTATTGAGTGGTATGGTGTACTAGTTTGAGGATTTTAATGCTTCCATGTGCTATGTGACTGTCATCTCAAGTAGAGGTGGAGCAGAAAAGGTGGTTGACCCTGTACACATTTTCTGAGGTTTCTCTGCAGTGTTAGCAGGCCTTCTACTAATTGATACCTTTGCTCTTAGTGGCAGGGAGAGTGATTAATCTTTGCACTGAAGTGCTATGGCACACCCTCGCCTTTAAATTTCGCACACTTTGAGAGTCAGTACTTGTAAAGAATAGTGTTACTCAGTGATCATTCAGGGCTTGCTACATTAGGCATAAAAGTTTCATCAAGAGTTCAGGACTATTGCTAAGTCTGGACCTCAAGAGACATGAGATTGGCAGGAGAAAAAAAAAATTAAATCCTATCTTAATGACTGACAGAGAAGAAATACCAAGTCTTGTACAGGATGAGAAAGGGTAGGCACCATCTGCTGCTCTGTGGAGTAGGATTATAAAATACGTCAGTCATGCCACTGGTGAGAAAAGCAGAGAAAATGCTGCATGTCACGGCATCTGTTATCACAGGTAGAACTTTCAAGGAAACTAAAAAATGCCTGATACAGTGCAGAGAAGCTACTGCTGGTGGTTATGCGAGTCTCAGCACTCCTGAATGTTCAAGCTGTAGATTCCAGGGATAGCCTCCAACCTGATGGAAGAGGAAGCATAAGAGAAATGCAAGGGAGGTCTAATATTTATCTTAGTCTTTGTCAATAGAGAAAACATTAAATATTTCTACTCTAAGAATTTCTTTTTCCCATGTAATGTCATATTCATCCTATTCCTAAACTAATAGCTTTGTGTCAAGAGTTTGAAAGCTCCTTGACGTAAAAGTTTTACAAATGTTGAAAAAGTTATTAATTCTGCATCTACTCAGATGTTTGCTATCCATGACATTCAGGTTCTCAAGAGAAATGCATACAACACAGCAGCAGGGTTGTTGGTAGCACGCTTTTGGCCAAAGAGAGTCTGGCCAAGGTCAGAGGACAAAAGACCAGATCTTCCAATGACCAGCAGTTGCATGTGCAGAGAACAAGGCAGATTAAAGGGTCTGGGGTGCTCAGTACAAAGGTGCAAGTGGTATCCAGGTGAGTCCTCTTACTGGTCTAGAAAAGGGTTATCTATTTGATTCTTCTTTGATAAGGCCTGGATCAGTGATGCTGGACTGTTGAGTTAATATCGGAAAAACTGAAAGGTGGGATAATAATAAGAATATCAATCTGGTTTCCTACTGCAGTTTAGAGTCCTTTGAGGGATGCAATTTGGAGCACTTATGTAGGATGCTTTGTGCATATCTTGTCATCTTATTTTCTAGCCTCCTACTGTGCAGATATCTTTATAAAGGACTATATGATTAAATTTATGAGTTTCCAGAAATATCCTTTTACTGATCGCTTGGAAGAATGTGGGTTCTCTTCTTCCCTCAGCTCTTAGTGAATGATAGAGATTCATGAGAAGTCAAAGGAATGGTATTGTCCTCACATTTGACTGTGGCGGAGATGCTGGTTCATGTTGTATGCTTCATAAGGCTGAGCATGCTAGAAGAAGAAAAGGACAAACCTTTAACTGCTTTTTTCCTACTGAATATTTTAGTTTTATCTTCTTTCACAATTATAGCATATTCAAACCATAGATAATTTCCCAGAGAAATACCAGTTCCTGATGGTATTTACAGAACATCTATAATTTCTGGAGATTTAGTTCCATGTGAACCCATGGTAAGAGCACTGCTGATCAGATCCTGGCTCTGCATTGCCATTTACATTGATGTCATGTATCTGAGCTCAGAAACACTGCAGTCCATTTTTCACTAATGTAAGTCAGCAACAGACCCGCAATCATTTGAGTCATTGAACAGTGGGTAACATATGTGTTTTGAAATAAGGTAAGAGATTTGATTGCACTTCTCTTGACCCTGCCTTTACCTTTTTAAGTATTTGGTTTTATTTTGTTGCAAATCTAGATATATTGCTCTGTAAACTTCTGATTCTCTCTCCTACTTCTAGAAGAGCAGTTTCTACAGTAAACAACACTGAATTTTAACATGGATTCATATTAGCCAATTTGAGAAAAAAAAATACCATTTCCACATCAATGTGAATTTCTTTATTGATTTTAGAATAATACATAAGACCTAAGAGACATTTTGACATACGAATAACAAAGAAACTCCTGGTCCCATTCCCAAGGAGACAAAAGGTGAAATAATACAATAACTCCCAAAAAATAATAAAAGCAATCAAACAAGCAATCCTCAAAATGAGAGACTTTTTGAATTTTTAAAAATTTATGTACATGCACATATATTATGCATACTTCTATTATATGTATTATATATATATTAGGAAAAAATAAAAAGAAGCTGTAAAATATTTTAGGAGAATTTGGCAAATTTACAACTATTCATTCACAAATTGCCAGGAAATTTCTGACTCTACTCTGTGTTTTTCTTGAAAGAGAAAGTATTCTGCTTTTCAGGTCCCAAAAGTACAGCTGGTCAAGAAAAGCTTTCTTTTCACTAGAAAATGAATCATAATTTATATGGCATTCCCTAGGAGGACATAAATATGGAAAGCTAAGTTATCACTTTGAAAATCCGTAATTTGAAAACCGTATTTTTTTCAGTGACTTGTACCTCAGTAGGAAAAAATATCACATTAAAAAGAAGAATCTCTTTCTAACAGATTTAATTGGACTGTATTAGATTTAAAAGACTATTTTGTTAATTTTATTATTCTGCAGTAATATCCTTAGATTGTATTGCTTAGATATACAAATATTTAGAGAAAAAAATGCACTAATTGCTTATATTAGAATTCAGCTTTTAGGAAATAAGTTTAGAGAGCATCAGCAAAATGAAAATCTAAGGGAATAGGAATTCTGCAATAAATACTGAAGTTTATTGTAAAGAATAACAGTATTGGATGACTTGGTCACTTTTTCCAGTGAATTAGAATAATAAATGATATTAATTTTTCTGTTTGGGAGATAGAAAATACAGCTGACAATGGAAAATTCATAGAGGAAAAAAAGACTTGAAAACACAAAATAGATAATTTATTGCCTATATTTTATACTAAATATCTGACAACTAATAATGACAGTGTTGGTGATCCTGTGGATAAACATGATGATCCCTTAGCAGCATTCTTTAGTTCTTTGAACAAATATTAGGACCTGCTTGACAGAAGAAAATCATTCTAAGTAATTATCTACTAGCACAAAGGGCAAATTTTGTCTTGACATTTGGAGCTTGAACATTTATTTTGACTTGACCATGACTGGTAAAGAGACCTCTCCACTTCTTGCATGTATGCAGAGAAGATATGGGACTGACGGATTCTGCAAGAAAGATGGAGAGGGACTGTTCACAAGACCAGGTAGTGGCAGGACAAGGGGGAATGGATTCATACTGAAAGAGAGTAGGTTTAGATTAGGTAGTAGGAAGAAATTATTTACTGTGAGGGTAATGAGGCACTGTAATGGAAGATGTTGCCCAGAGAAGTTGTGGATGCCCCATCCTTGGAACTGTTCCAGGCTGGATAGGGCTCTGAGCAACATGGTCTAGTGAAAGGTGTCTCTGCCCATAGCAGGCATTGAAAACTAGATGATCTTTAAAAGTCCCTTCCAACCCAAGCCATTTCATGATTGCATGTATA
Organism: Callaeas wilsoni; assembly: GCA_013398955.1. Lineage (NCBI taxonomy): Eukaryota > Metazoa > Chordata > Aves > Passeriformes > Callaeidae > Callaeas > Callaeas wilsoni. The sequence continues at coordinate 529,348 of VWPU01004148.1, read as the reverse complement.
ATTCTCAAAAGCATCCTTCAGAAGCCTTTGCCGATTTAATTATATTCTGCATTTTGTTGATTTTCTTAATGTCATATTATATTTTCCATACCAGGGCAGTGAAAAATAAAAAGAGCTGAAAGCACAGATATGGTCTTTCCTGTGCTGTGATCAGCTAGGGGCAAGGCTTAATGCACAGTTACTTGTGCTAGATTAACTCATTATAAAAATATATTTATATATCATCTACGATATATTAAAAAAACAGTGAGAGACATTGTAGAGTATTAGGACAGTAAATAAGAAAGTGCATGTGAATGTGTGCATACACATATTTACACACATTTATAATATGCAGCCACGTAAGTGAAGCTTGGGGCTTGTTGTTCTCAGTACTGAACATATTTCCAGTAATAAACAATTGTTCCCACAAACTTCTTTCCTATATTAAGTTATTAGACGTGTAGTCAAAGTAAAGGAAACCGACATTGCAGCAAATTACCTTGCTCAGAGCCATGCAGCAAGTTCGTGATTGATTAATGTCCCTTTCATAGTCAGACCAGTGATATGTCCTTTATGTAGCAATGCTTCCTGCCCAGGAATGGTAAGAAGGAAAATATCCACAGTTTTGAAGGGCAGTATTTAAAAATGGGGTTGTTTATTTATGGTTTTTGTTAATGAATGCTGCCTATTTTAGTTTTTATTATTTATGAAGAAAAGGCTGGAAACTGAGTAAAAAAGTGTCCAGCAGTAAGATGAAAAACTAAATAGAGATGTTAGTCCACTGGAAGTAGGGATTTAAAATTCAGGTAAGCAGCAAAGGAGAGTAACAACAGCTGGTATCATGGGGATCCGTTAAACAGCCCACATTTGGAAACGTCACTGTTTTATAAGGAACATTTTATCTTCAGAGATAATATAAAGACTCGTTTATATCTTCTATACTTTTGCTGTCAGTATATGCCTTCTTTGAATACTCTTGGTAGATGTTACTAAATTGCCTTTATTTTGCTTAGCTATTACAGACAAGCTATACGCTGTTGTGTTTTATTCTGGAAAGTCTTTACAAATTATTAGAAGAAATGAGTATTTTCTGGTCTTTTTTTCTGGAAATTATATTTCTCGGCTACCAGGAGTACTTATAATGATGATATGATACGGTCTTCTCTATTGATTTACTGGTAAGTTTTATGTCACACTGTGACATTGTATGGTGTCTCATCACTTGGGTGAATTACACCATTTTTTTGGTGAATGGCTGCAGACTCAATTATAAGAAAGAATCTACTGTTACTCTGCTGTTGCAATGGGGTTCATTGAAGCTCACAAGTGTATTGAAATATTCTTATAATGCAGAGCCCTTAGAGTAACAGGACTTACTTTATTATTATGCCGTCCAAATGTTGGGTACCCTTTCTGCTTTAAACTAGATTTTCTTCAGAAATTTTAATAATAAATATTAATAATAAGACCTTATAAAAATTTGGATATGAGGCCAAACCAAATATCAAAATTATACCCCCTCAAATCAGTGCTCTTCGATATTTCACTGTATATTAGAGGATAAAAAAAATTTAATAGTTCCAAAGGCACTTCTGCTTTTGTAAGATAGAAAAGGGCTTAAATTATTGTGGCTTTATTTTTCCATAAACTGAACTATTTGCATAAAGTATTTAGGAAAACAAGACAATCTCTCAGAGTATTTATCACCCCACTGTTCCTTAATAAAAGATGTGGGAAGATTTGAAGTAGGCAGTTAAACTCTATAGGACACCATAATTGGAGCTGTCAGGTGTAAAGTATTGTTTTCTCCCTGTTCTTCACAGTTTATGTTTCCAGGAATGAGCTGAAATTCTCAAAACTGTCATTTCTTTCTACCTTTGCAGGTAATTTCATTTACAGACACAAACAATATTGGTAGATTTTTTTTTAATTTTATATTTTAAGAAAAAATAAACTAATTATGTAAATTAAAGGTTTATATTCATTTCCTTGGGTAGATTCTTATGCCAAAAACAGCCTAAATGCCTGACAGAGACTTCTTACGAAGTAATTAATTACTGAGCATCAAGTCATAAACTGGTCCTCCACATCTAAGTCAGAAGCTTTACTAGGTCATATAGGTGGTCATATTCAGATGTATTTTTTCAAAGACCTGGGTGCCACTTCACAAGTGGCTCCAAAGGCAGACAAGGAATGAAGAATGCCTGGGATATGGCTTTAACACTATGTATCAGTTGTCATCTGATGCACACAAAACCGCCTGACATTGATAAACTGACAGATGCTAAGCTACTGATATTACTTGCTCTGAAAGCCCAAATCAGTGCTAGAAAGCCTGGAAGTTGTCCCATTTCTCATGAGGCAGGGTTTAGTTGCTCCCTGAGCATGCTTCAGAGGTTAGAGAAGCTGCTCACAGCTTCTTTTAATGTTCACTAGTAGTACAAAGTCCATCTTGAATCATAAACATATGCTCTGAGGATAATGAAGATCTACTATCAGCAAAAATTGGAATTATAAATTTGCACTGACAAGTGACTCCCTTCAAATTCCTAACATTCTTGCGAGTGTGTGAGTTTGTACACCATTCTTCTATTTGGCCCAGATTAAATGGGTGGGTTTTTGTTTTTCTTTTCATTTTTTGAGAATTGAGAATATTTTCTTTAAGAAGGAATGAGATAGTAGATAGAGGGATTCTGCACTTCAGCTGAGGTACTCGGAATGCACAGCCTTGGAAATTAAGACACCACATGTCTAGCAAGTTCACAGCAGCACTGAAATACCCGCATGTACGAAGTCTGCTGTAAAAGTTGACCAAAACTTCAATTTTTGTGGAAGCCCCTTGCCAGACACATGCCTCATGTACACAACAGAAATCAACAGCATTATACCAAAACTAGAGTTTGATTTTTTTCCTATGGACTTCTGCAACCTCTAGTTGAAGATGACGCAATCTTTTTGCAGATGGAGGCAATGGACAGATAACAAGACTCCAGAGGAAATGAACACATATATTTTCCTCTTTCAGTAACTGCCAAGGCTGTGGAGATGATTTTTTAGAACCATCTCCGATGACCAGTAAACTAAGAGAAGCTGGAAGTGGAAATAGCTTATGCCCTGAAATAAATGAATTGCTTATGACAGGGAGTATAGCAAGCGGACTGTGATTTTTATATTGATTCACTTAAAGCTTTTTATGGTTAATAAGCTGAGAATGACAAGCACAAGGACTATTATTCATATAATTAATAGTGACTTAGAGAGTCTTTATCCAGAATTACGTTTGTGTTAAACTCTCCCAAGCAATATTAAATAAAGACCTGAAGGCTGTGTTTGGGCAAAATTGTATTGATTTAAACCCCAATTGTACCTCCTTGTCTGAGGTCAGTTTTAGTCTTTCACTGTTTTATACTTGTATTACTGATTTCTTTTCTATTGTTCTCTGCATAATATTGTACTGTTACTATGTCTATACAAAACAAAAAACAATGGAAGCCCCAAAGCCCTGACTAAATCTATATAAACGAAAGATGTGTAAATTAGGGTAGGTTCTGAAACAAAAAGACCATTAAAAGGACTTATGACTTCAGTGTGTCTGAGAAGATAATGAGAAGTGATCTCCCCACTCTCTAAAGGAGTACATCTAAAGCACAACTAAATTTAATTTGGATAAAATACTGTTCAGGCTCACTAAATACTCACCCAAAATAGATGAATTCTTAAAACAGGGAATTATCTTGGCATTTGTGAAGCAATTACTTGGTCTGCAATGAACTTCCAGTTGTATGTTGAGAAAGGTCTTTTTCTTTTCAGTACTCTTCTGGTAATATGGAAGAGTCTATAGCTCTCCTACCTAACAAGGCTGAGAAATACTATTGCAAATTGGTAAACTGTCAAATATTAAAGTAATGAAAACTTAGGACTAGAGATTTCTGTATATAATGATATATAACCTATTCTGTATATAATTCTGTGTATAAGAATATATAACCTATCTTCACTCATTGGAATTCCACCTTCCATGCTAGATTTTATCACAGTGACTTCTATAAGTTGCACTGTAAAGAAACAAGCGTGATACTCCTGAGAGGATGACATTTCTTTACAGAAAATGCTAACTTTCATTGGCAAAAACCCCCATGCTTACTAAAAGCTAATGCTTTAAGCCTGAGGGAGAAATAGTTAAGACATAAGCAAACCTCAGTATTACTTTTTAAAAGTGGAAAAATAACACGAAAACTTGTTAACTGCAGCCTGTAGAATAAGGTTTTTCTGCACTGTTCTTCAGTGATACCAGAATTTACTTGCCCTTTTTGTTTCACTTGGACTAGTTAAGATGTCTGAAAAAAAACAACAAATAAAAAAGTAAGGAATTGAAAATATCCTCAATAACTTCTGTGAATATGAGGGTTAATTAGGCATATGCAGTAGCTATGCCTAAGGACATTTTATAGAGATATTGAGTAACAAAATCTATCACATATGTAAAATTAGACCATTTGTGTATGAAGTTACATTTGTTCTACTTCCAAAAGAAGGTCAGAGGACCTAATGAAACATATCTATTTAAATATACTATGGATAATTAACTATTCTCAGATCAGTCTGATATCTCTGCATATTTTGATATTAGTACTTGTTTAAAGCTAAACATCATTTGACCCAAACTATATATTGCTTGGTATTGAACACACAAAGGAAACATAATCATCTATATAAAGAAATGAATCAAAATGCTTGTACTTTGGAAAAATTGCTTTTTTGATATTGCCTTCTCTATCATAAATGCGAAAGATGTGGTTTATAGAAGAGAAGGTACTGAAACCAACAATATATAAAGAAAAAAAATCACACATGCAGAAAAAAAACATCATTGGCAGGAAAGCATATTAATCACACACACAAGCAGGCACATATATAGAGAGTGGTTAGAAATTAATGTTTTGAGTTGTATTAGATTTTCTATAAAATATGAAAGCGAAAATAAATCAGTATTCTTTAAAGGGACAAAATATGCAAACATAGTTATTAGTGAGGTACTATTTTGTCTTTAACTGCATTCTTTCTATCTCTCTGTGTTTCCTACTTTGGGAACCTCAAGTGACATCATGCCAGCAAAATCAGCAATGAATAATGTACTTTTTATGCAGTTCTTTCCTTTGAAGAATTCAATGTTGAAATATTAATTAGTTTTCTGTGTAAGTCCTAGATATCTTTTCCTCAGCAAAGACTTTACAGAACAAGGGAAAAGATGATTTATCCCCCACCATCCTAAAACTCTAAGTAGAACAGGCAGTAAATGGCATCAATGTATTTTGAATTAAGTGAAAAAAAAAGCATATGTTTAAGTCCAAGTAGAATTTCAGTCTGCAAATACTCGCCGGTCTCTGTGGCTCCTATGCGAGGCAAAGATTCATTTCTGGACTAATATCTGTTACGGTGCTTTGAACCAGAAAAACCTTGCTTGTAGGGTTAGCTTTTATTACAAGTTACGTACAATTCAAATGCTAAATATTCCTGTGACTTTTGATCTCTTTCTGTGACACACACGATGCAAATTACTAGAAAAAAATAATTAAACTTTCATATTAACTCTTATTAAAATAGCACTAGTCAATATTTTAAAATTTCATCCACATTAGATTTGGAAATGTGCATATGTGCAGGCTCTTTACTAAAGATTTGGACAGAAATTAAAAACTATGCAAGCATTATACGGGGACTGTGGAGGTTTTTTTCTTATAAATAAGAGTTAAACATTTTGGTTTTGTCTGGATGTTCCCTTTTAAAAATTAATACTGTTGAATCTGGATGGATTCGCTTCTGAAAAGTCAAAGTCTCAGTGAAGGCAAGGAAAAAACACAGAATTGTAATTTCACATTGATTTCTTGATCTTTACCATGCAGTCAACAGGAAAAACTAAGAGGTAATAGAGTTCATATTTCAGTATTGTTTATTATTATTATTATTATTAATTAATTAACTGTGAATTAAGTCTGGCAAGTTTCTATATGGTTTTGAATTAATCTTATACTTCAAATTGTTTAATTGTTATTGAGTCTTTTCATTAATTTACTGTCTTGATTCTAAACTGTTGGATGCTTTTCATCAGGTGTTATATAAATCTATCAAAATTGTATAAGCATATAAAAAATGCAGTGATGCAAGAAGTATTCTTTTAAAACATGATATTTTAAAATCCTATAGGACCTTCGGAAAAGCTGTATCTTCAGCATCAGATATATAGCTTTTTAAAATTGCCAGAGCTTCTTTTAAAAGGAAGTTGGCTTTTTAAAACATGTGTTTAAATGTCTATGAATAGTACATTTTATGCAGATTTCATTACCAATATTTTATTTTACTTAAGCAGGAAAACATTGCCATACTTATCTGAAATGTTTTGGTTTAACTGTACACTTATGCAAAGGCAGACAAGTGGTCGTCCTTATTGAGCACTAAGAATAGGATGCACTTTGGAAACATGAGCATGTGTACTTGGCAGGTTGCTGCAACAGGGAAATGTCAGCTCTGTAATTTGCAGTTACTGCCATCCAATACCACACCGGTTAAGCACAATTCGGTCTTGATTCAGTCAGGTGTATAACAAAAATGGAGGAAGAGGAAGGGGAGGGGGAGAAGGAGGAAAAGGAAAAGGAAAAGGAAAAGGAAAAGGAAAAGGAAAAGGAAAAGGAAAAAAATGCTGTGTTTGTATTGCAATGGTCTCCTGATAACCCAGATAAGATTAAGAGCGGTTATTAAAGATATAGACACGGCAGATGTCAAGAAGCTTGGTTTCTTAAAAATGGATAGGAAGGTACAGAACTATAACCAAGCTCTTCAATAAATTCTTATACATTCTGTTTGGTGCTAGATCTGGCATGGTTTGCAGAGGGGAGGAAATTAATTACTTTCTAGAAAGGGAAGGCTCCAGGGGTTTTATTGTTCTGGAAAGAGGTAGTAGTGTAGAGCTTGATGCAAAAAAAAATTAAGTGCTTAAAGAGATTCGGTCTTTAAGCCAACAGATTCTGTTACTTGAAACATAAGTGGTGAGAAATAAGCCACAGCAGAAACCACTTTATTCTTGCCAATACCCAATTAGACCTTTGGAATAACCTGTTCTCAGTTTGGCTTCTGGTCAGTTACAGAGGATGCACTTTGAGTACTTTTTGTTTCTTTACAATTGCCTTTTATAAATAAAAATGTTTGTTTTGTTTTTCTCCCACAGGATTCCATGTGGTGAGGGAAGAAGTTATTAGCTCCCCTTTCTAAAATGATTGCCTATTTAAAGCTGTTTAGAAGCTATAGGCATTCTTTTAAAATTCTATGCTGTGTATTCATAGTAACTTTGGCAAACTTAAAGAATTATTTGAGAACTAGGAAAAGGTTGGGGGCCAGTACATTAAAAAAACGTCTTTTCATGTTTTCTCTGCACTAATTTAACTATTATTTAAAATGTCCTCTGGCAGAGTTTGTAACAATAATTATCTAATGATTTTCTCATATTTAAACCATGGTAATTAAATTGAGCAGAGAGTATTTCTTATTCCTGCTGCAATAAAAGGTTTTCACTTGATTGAAGCTGAACTGCAATTTGGCCTTTGTGTTGTAAGGGAAAAAAAACCACAGGACTGCTGGGAGCAAATGGATCAATTAAACAATGTTCTTTTGTAATGAGGGTTACATCATTCTGCCAGTGATAAAAATCTGTAACTGAATCTGTCACTAATGATAAATGCCATCTTCTTAGTCCCACGATGCTAACCTATCAGGAGGCAACCATAAGGCTTAACTTTCTATTGATCCTTGCATGTTCTGTTTCAGAAGTCAGTAAAAAATGAAAAATCAGCTTGTTATAAAATAGTAACTTTATGATCAGAGGCTACCAGAGGCTCAGAACAGCAATACAATTATAATTTTGGGGCTTGAGGCATCAACCACCACTCTAGGAAGCCTGTTTCGGTGTTTGACCACCCTGTGAAAGTAGTAAAGAACCATTCCCATGCATCCTACCGCTGAATCTCAGGGAGAAGATCCCAGCACCTCCCTCCCCAATTCCTCTCCCAAAGAAGCTGCAGAGAGCAATGAGATCTCCCCTGAGCCTCCTTTTCTCTAAACTAGACAAGCCTAAAGTCCCTAGCCACTCCTCACAGCTCCTGACTTCCAGCCCTTTCACCTGCTTTGTTGCTCTCCACTGGATGCATTCAAAGACCTTCACATCCTTCTCAAATTGTGTGCCCCAGAACTGCACACAGTGCTAAAGGAGAGGCTGTACCTGTCCTGAATACAGTGGGATAATCACATCTTTTGACTGGTCAAGCAAAAAAAGGTCAAGCAAACCTGAACAAGCAAAGAAAAGCAAAACCAGAAATCCATTCACTATTTCTTATGCAGTGTCAGGCCGGTGTACTTTGTGGAAAGAAAATCCTCAGCACACATGTTTACTTGGAATGACAAAACTGGAAAATAAAACCTGAGGACTTCTGCGCACGTCTTTGATCTGTCCAATCTCTACAAAGACATTTACGTCCTTACTTACCCACTGGTTTGGCTTTAAGGATGATTTTGCTCAGTGAAAAATGCTGCACTCAGGATTCCAAATACATTTTTGAAGCGCAGTTATTTTGGATTTGAGGAAAGGACAGCAAACCAATTAATGTGTTTGGTCAGCAAACCAAACTAAATCAAAACCGAAACCGAAACCGAAACCGAAACCAAAACCAAAACCAAAACCAAAAAAAGCAAAATCTGCTACTGCATACTATTATGGTTTAACCCCAGCTGGCAAATAAGGATCCCAAAGCTGCCCACTTATCAGATCTCCCTCATTCCCCCAGTGGAAGGCAAAGAACAGTAAAGGAAATGTAAAACATCGTAGGTTGAGACAAAACTGGTGTAATAATTAAAACAAAATAAAATACATTACCACTACTAATAATCATTGTAATGAAAAGGAGAGAAAGAGAGAGGAGTAAAACCCAAGAAAAACAAGGGATGCACAACACAATTGCTCACCACCCACTGACCAACACCCAGTCCATCCCTGAACAGTAATAGCAGCTCCCAGCCAACTCTCCCCAGTTTATAGACTGAGCATGACATTCTGTGGTGTAGAGTACCCCCTTGGCCAGTGCAGGCCAGCTGTCGTGGCTGTGCTTTCCTTCAGGTTCCTGTGTACCTGCTCACTGGCAGAGCACAAGACTGTGAAAAAAACCTTTAATTAGAGTAAGCACCACTGAGCAACCACCAAAACATCAGTGTGTCATCAGCATGATTCTCTCTCTCTATATATACTAAATAAATAACACAGCACTTTAGCGGCTACTGGGAAGAAAATTAACCTAATGTAAGGTAAAATCAGGACACATACCCTCCCAGAATACCTCAGGTTTTCCTCAAGGGCAGATTTGATTTCTTAAAAGTATTGCAAGGCTGAGTCCTTCTATGGTTTCTGTACAACTCTGCACAAGGGAGGGGATCTCTGTTCACAGACCTGCATTCTCAGAGATGGGTGAATGTTAGAGCTGACAGAAATGTGAGACAAAGTGTGGATATGATGTAATCTTATCTCTACACAGAGAGGACAGAGGAATATATTTCTCTTTTGTTGGGTAAATGCTATTATATTAATTACTGACAATACATCCATTCCTAAATATTTCTGTTGTTCAGGTCCATATTATCCAAACATTCTGCAAAACCAACAAAATGAAACTGGAGATATCATAGGCTGCTAATCACAATTCAGTCTAGTCACTATTTCCTCGTTTTACTTCAGATGGCAAACATAATTTAACCCATTCAAAAGCAGGAATTAATCCTTTAAATTACATTCTTCAGTGCTATTTTCTTCCTTTTTATCTGTTTTCTGTCATGCTGACTATAAAAAGTGTTGCAGGTAGTTACTCCTAAATTTTATACAACAAATTTTGTGTGTGACATTCATATCTTGTTTATAGTCAGAGAAAGAACACCTTATGTACAAATAAACACAAGTATTTATTGCTAATACAGCTGATATCTTAAGAGTCTAAATATTATTAGTCCAAATCTGTTTCTCATAGGAAAAGAAAGAATAATCATGTGGTTTAAAAACTACAGTTATATATTATATAATTAAGTTAGATGAACCTACCCTATTTTTTGCAGTTATATTCACCCTTTCTTTGCTCCTCTGGGTGGCTTCACTCTGGTGCTGGTGATGAATGCCAATGCTAGCAGCTAATTGCCAGCATGCAAGTCCTTTGCCAGCAGGAATATGATATTTATGTTGACGGTTTCTTATTCCTCACTCTGGGAATCTACTTTATATAATTTTTATATGTTTTTAAACATACATTTATACATTATTTTTGCTTTCTTCTTTGGTCTGCAGCTTCCCATTACATCCAAATTTACTATATATGGTACCCATTACACATTAGAGACCATTTCTTTGAACTCTTTGTTAAACCTAAAATCAGCTTTATCAAGCTCCAGTTTTCCATGTCTGAGTATTTTCCAGAGGTTTGCAGCTGTGAGTTCTCCAGTGCCAGAAATTCAAAGCTGAGTGGTTATTATAATTTATAATGGAACACAACAAGTTAGAGCACAATGAAATTGGTATTAAAAATGGAGGAAGGCAAGAGAAAATCTGAAAGAAGGAAGGAAGGAAGGAAGGAAGGAAGGAAGGAAGGAAGGAAGGAAGGAAGGAAGGAAGGAAGGAAGGAAGGAAGGAAGGAAGGAAGGAAGGAAGGAAGGAAGGAAGGAAGGAAGGAAGGAAACTGACTTGAAGTTCAAGCCAAACCCTAAACATTTCTAAGGCTCGAAGGAGTATTTTCCAGTTGGCATCCCTCCTGATTCTCTTTTGTAAGACTACATATCCCATCGGTGAACAGATGTCTTTGAGAATTTCTGAAGAGCTGTCAGTACCATCAGTATTTCTTTTAGTTGGCTGCATAAGTCTTACAAAACATCAGTGAATTAGGCTTTTAAAATGTTATGTGCTGTGATTTGTGTGCACCATCTGAAATATCAGTCTTTATCATTTTAGGAGATGTTCTTGCCCACAAGAGAAGAAAAGGCCATAAAGCTTTTCCTTCCTGTTATGATTTTAAGTAGAAAATATATTGCTATGTAAATATAACATATTTGAGTAAAATTTGCCCTTAGTACTTCAAATCTTTAGCATTTCTGTATTATTATCACTTCAAGGGGTTCAATCATAAGAATATCTTAACACAGGATTGTTGTTCATTTTCAAATATTTGCTCATCCTTCTCTTAGATAGGCAACTAACTCACTGTTGATAACTTATGAATTAAACAAGACTGGACTGGGTCAGAGTTTGAGTAGAAAACCTCTGCAGTGTTCTGTGAGGTGGAAAAAAACCCTGAAGTGCTTTACAAAGTGGGATCATGATAGAACATTGATAAAAATTTGCGTTAGACTTGTAAGAAAATTAAATATTATTTATTTCACTATGAAGTACAGAATATAAAAAATGATATTATTTAACTTATGAAACAATGGTAATATATAATTTATTATAATCTTATATTTTAATTTTTATATTTGTAATTATTTTTATATTTCTTGTATGGCAGATACTTGAGTTTAAATTTCTCCCTTGCTTATTGGCATGAAAAATACATCCTTACATTCCTTTTTTTTTGGTTGTCTTTGCTTGAGGCTGTGCCTGCAACTTACAAAGACTATCAAAGGAAAATGATGACGGAGATTCAAACTGTACTGAGCTGGAGGGATACAGCATTCTTTTAAAGTTTACTTTAGAACTTTAAGTCAAGAATTTTTTTAAAAAAATTCAATCAGTTTCAGTCATCTCTAATACATGAAACAGCATTTGAGTTTTGCTGGTGAGTTTATGTTTAGTTTTCTACAAGATTTGCAAAGAGTCTCTAAAAGAGGAGAGGAACAAAGAGACTTTAAAGTCCAATAGCAACCTGGAATAATTTTAAGGTTAAAATGGAATATAACATTTTTCTTTGTCATTTTTTCACAAAGAAGTAATATTTTTGGACACAGAAAGTGTTTTGCTTGCTGCGTAGTTTCTCAGAGAGAATCCATAAAATTTAATAAAATATTGATTTGGTCGTTATAAGGATTATTTGAAAGTTAAAAATAGCAATTTCTTCCATGTTAGGAGAGAGAAAAAAAATGTGAAACTAGAATTTTTTAGCATTGGATTATGGAATCAAACACTAGGAGTTTGGTATATTTACATTTTGGTTGTGGACGAATGCTCTTCATTCCATCCCAATTTAACAGTTTGGATCTCCTCTATCACTTCCTGATTTATAGTGCAGGAGCATCTCCGTATTTCCTATTTGGGTATCCACCTTTGTTACCTCCCAGCAAGGATGGTAGAATTTCCCAGCTATCTAGTTGGTCTCATATTTTGCTTTGGCATTACATGCTGCAATAAGAAGAAAATCTTGACTCATACCTATGCATATTTGCATAGGTTGCAACTTCTTCTATCCTGTGCTCTCCAAATCTCATTCAGGGGTCAGACTGCATCACATCTCCTTTTCTTTACACATCCATCTGAGGCCACAGAAAGGAAAGGAAATGTGAGGGAAATGTTTTTTTTGAGATCATTATAAAATAATCTTTTCCCAAAAGGATTTTGATAAATTTCCATTTCATTGCACTACTTGCTTAACTAGTTAACACTTGAATTTAGGAGAAATTAGAGCACTTTTTATTCATTTAATTTGTGGTAAATGCTAAGAAATTTGGCACACTGTTTTGAGTGACAACATTTTTCTTGAAAGAAACAATCGTGCTATTGTATATGATACATATCACTTTATATCTGAGAAAAAAATCATCTATATTAAAAGATGTATAATGAGTCTTTCTAACTTTATTATGTTATTGAAATTTGAAGAGTGTGTGTCATTTTTTCTTATTTTTTATCTTAGAAAATAATTTTCTGAAGCTGAGATTTTGTGTTTTGTTTGTGCAAAAAGCCCTCTGAGAATTGATATGTTGTATTTTGCCTTAAAGAAATTTTTTATGGCACTCACAAGTAAGCTGACATGCTTTCATCAACCTTTGTGTTATTTTTCAGAAGCAGGTGTTCCAAAAAACATAACTAGAATCCACATTAAATGCTTTGCTTCTTGGACCCAGCCAACACAAGAACGAGTCATCCCTGCCAATCTACTCATTTCTTGCCTTTGAGAAAATGTATTTTCCAAAAACAGCATCTGTGCCACTATCATTAAGGAATAATAAAGTGTTAGAAGAGAACTAGAGCTTTTTCTTTCAAGAATTCCACAAAGAAAACTTCTCAAAAATGAAACCCACATATCACATTGTGCCTTTATCTCTTCCATGTATGAGGTGCAAAGGAAAAAATTAAATCTGCCAATTGTTTCAGTAGAGGACACAATTCTTCAAGGTGCTGAGTGCCAGCTGAAAGCAAAGGCAAATGCATATAATTCTTTTGGGACGTCAGAAAAACTTTGACAATGGTTAACATTTATGAAAGAAAATGACTTTATTTTTCCTCCAATGGCAGAATGCAAAGAGATCTCTTATTTCCACCCATACCTGTTAATATGAAAATAAACATAAATAAAAATCCAATTTGAAATCTTGTCCCCATGTGTTTTAGAGGGTGGGTTAGAAAAGGTGGCATATTGCCCTGTTCTTATTCTGAATAACCCCTGAACATTTCTTATTGCAGTATCCTTGCCAGGGGTTGCACTTGACTCTTATATACTTTAGAGATATGAAACATCTTGCCCTCACAGTTCAGTTGATGGATTTCTACCCTAATATTAAATCCAGGCTAATGAATAGAACATTCTATTACATTACTGCCTATATTTCACTTAGGACCTTTAGTTTTTTATAAGCTCAAGTGGAGCCATCACAGCAAAGAATTCAGCCCATGAAATTAAAATTTTTGGTGTTTTTCAATTGTAATTTTTTAAATTCAGTACAAACGGCATGTGACATTAAAAATGTGCTAAATAAGGCATAGCCTCATAACTTACTATTCAGGCCCATGGACTCCCCCTTATTCAGAGATACTCTTCAGGTCCACTGATGCCACATAAGGCTTAACAATTTAAATAACGTGAAATATACCAATTGGTACCCAAACCTATAAAGATGTTAATGCATAGTTGTTAGCATGATTGACTAGGCATACTTCTGTGTCATTTTTAGCAAGTTTTGTCAGTAATTGATTCATCTTTTACTTACACTTCTCTTTATTTAAACTGTTAATATTTCTAAGCTGGCAGAAGAATAAATAAACAATTATAGAGCTATAAGCAATTATAAAGATTGCTTAACTAGTGTAATTACAGTATGAATTTCTTTGTCTGTTTGTCACGTTGTGTTTGAGTTCAGTGTGGCATAAATTCAGTGAACGGCCCTTCAGATATTTACCAAGGAGGTGCAGAGCAGGCTCCATCCTCTGCAGGATTTTCATCTCTGTTGTGGGCTCTAGGAGATTATTTCTTGGGTAACCTTGTTAACATTGGAGAAAAATCTTTCCAGAAAGAACTAGGTGACCTTCTTCTCACCTGGGAAATGGACTGTGCAGGCACTTAGAGATAGCTGTGGCTTTCTTCCATGTTTCTGCTATTACAGGCAGCAATTTCTTGGGCACTGTGATCCCGGGAACCTACGATGAGGACACAACATAGAGACTTAAGTTTCAACAGGACCTGTATAATCAAAAGGCCTACAAATCCATTAAGTCCTTTAACGTTCCTTAAATACTTAGGGAATATAATACCTAACCTTGACTAGAAGAAAGCTGGTAAGTGCCTTGAGAATTTGCATTTCTTGCTGTTAATTTTTTGAAGTTTATTGTGTTTTGTTATTCATGCTGACATTTATGACTCTAAAGTTAGCACTTTCCTTTTGTTTGGTTTTTATGCTTGTACAAAGTAAAGAATCAGCCTGCTGAAAGATGCTCAGTTGGAAACAGTTTTCCCTTTCTGAAAGCAGTAGGATTTAACAAATTTGGTTTAAATAAAATCTACAGTACAGCAAAACCAGAGTCCCACTACTGCACTGGAAGCAAGAGCTGCTTTTCCTCATAATTTTCTTTTTGTTTCTTTATTTTTCTTCTCTTTTGTTGTTGTTTTGTTTGCTAGTACATAAATATTTTCTTTTTTATTTTTAACACTATACAGATAATAAGACCTTCAGAAACTGAATGATATTTTGAATATATTGAACCTTCCTGCTTTAATTTTCTGGACTTTGCCTCAGTTTTTGTCAGAAACATGCTTTGGGCATTTGATAAGTCTCTGTGTCCCATACCTGATGTGCCATATGTGCTTGTCTGCAGGCTTTTAATTTACAGCAAGGTATCCTGCTAATGAAATATCTTTCTACATTGTTTGTCTTTCCTTAATAATCCACCCAGGTATTGTTACAGTGCTTGTCAAAAACAGAAAAAGCCCCTAACTCTAGTACTAAATTTGCTGCACAAATATGAACCCAGAAGAAGGAATTGGAAACTTGCTTACACATTTAGTGATTCTGTCCCCTGAATACAGGTGTATCTTAAGTTGATTGGCAATAAAAACATAAATTAAGAAAATTTTAATTTTTTATCTGTTTTTATTTTTATATCTTATTTTGCTGTTTCATTTCATCTGTATACTGCTTAACAACTTTTTTTCCTTATTTTGCCTTTACAATGTTGCCCTATAAAATGTCCTTTTTTTTCCCCTTCCATCTCCCTTATTTCTCCTTCTTTTTAATTAGTAAAAACGTCAACAAACTTTCTTCAAGGTTGCCCTGATGTGAAGGAAAGTGGTCTCATTTTCCTTGCAGTAAGGCTAACTATTCAAAGCTTCAGAGATCTTGTTACTCTGCCTATACAAATGTTGAACTCACAGGAGATTCTTAATCCAAGAAATACCTTAGCAATTGCCACTTCTGTTGTTCTCATGACTGAACTCTTGGGAAGAGGTTAGCTCCAAACAATATAAACATGCATTTTTAATAATGCTCATAAAAAGGAATCTGGAGGAACCAAGAATAAACCAAAAAATGGTAGGTTGTTCCGTTCTACTGCTTTGAATGATCCCATTATATTTTAGTTATTGCACTTGAGACATTTAATTCAAGGCAGTGATTACAGAGTGATCAAGTGCCTCCTTTAAAATCCTTTTAATTAAGGCTTCAATAAGAGTTCCATTAGTAGCCTGCTTTTATGTCTTCTTTCTTCCATCTCCCCCCCCACAGCCTTTTCATTTTTTTACCTCAGGGTATTATTTTTGTTTAATTTTTCTTTTCAGATGAACTTTTAAAGTGAATTAAAACTATCCTGAAAGTATGAAAAAAATTGATCAAGTTGTTCCCTAGAGGGTAATTCAGGATTGTTCTTTTTAAATGGATTCCAGCCAGGTAATTCTTTTCTCCTGTAAGCACTACTAATAATCACTTTTCTGGAGGGAAAGTAAAAATTACAATGCATGTTTATCCTCAGTTCCTCCAGAAATCTGTCCTTTGTTTACTATACAGCCATACAAACAATGTGGGTTTTTTGCATGGTTTGATTCATGTGAAATGTGCTCCTTGAGCACAGCAAGAGTGGAAGGGGAGCAAGACATCCAGAATGAGAGTTAAACTGTTTATGTTTGTAGAAATAGAAGTGATTTATTTTTCCAAGTTCTCTAGTTGCTGTCCCACAGATGTTACAGAGACTTTTATTGTCATGATACGTAAACTCATGCTATGTTAAATGCTTAAACTGATGATTCATCACCACCAGTTCCAGTAAGAATTCAGCAGCTGGCGCCAGTCTATCCTGAGCTTGTCATGGATTAACATGGCTGAAGCAAAGTGCAGAGGTAAATCCTGAGGCTTTTTGACACACATTTTGTCAAATGTCATGTTTTTATCTCTCCAACATATTGAGTCGCTTCATTTACTACACTTCTTCTTTCCAGATATGGTGTTTTTCTGTTTTGTTTTGGTTTTTTTTTTTTTTTTTTTTTTAATATTTTTTTTTTTTATTTTTTTTTTAATTTTTTTTTTTTTTTTTTTTTTAAGAGGGTAAAGAAAAAATTAAGAAGATAAAGAACACAGATTTAAAATGCTTAGATCAGATCTAGTTGGGAGTTCTTTCCTGCAGAGGTATGAACTGCATGGGAGAGAGATTGATCTGTAGTGCAACTTTGTAAACTGCTTTCAGAAGCAACTGCTCTCAAAAAGCATTCTTTGTTGAGGAATGCATACGTTCTTTAATTACCGACTTAGAAAACTTTTCCTATCACATTTATGCTTGAAGATTCAGGTTTATTTGGTGGTGTCTTTTTTGGTTTTCTAGACAGTTGGGTTTTTTGGTGTTTTTTTGTTGACTGTTTTGTTGTTTTTTGTTTCTCTCACATGAAGTCATTGGGATTAAGTTTACTACAGGAAACTACAGAAATTTTAGGGAGTTCGAGAATAATTCCAAAGGGCTTTCCCCAAGCTTTATAGCAGTTTTAGGAGAACCAGATGCCTTATCCAGAAGCAATATAGTTATATAAATATCCACATTTAATAGTGTTTGTTTCTTCAAGTCTTGAATGTTTTTGGTACTATGGTCCTTTTACAGCATTTGTATTATGGTCATGTATTTGTTTGCTTGACGTTCTTGGAATTTTAAAGAGAACAGGATACACAAGATAAAGTCATTGATTTCTCTAATCTGCTGGTCCTAAACTTGTTGCCATTTTGAAGCAAAGAGCTTCATGTATATTTGACTGCTGAAGCCAAGCAGCAGGACATTGCATGGGATGTGTGAGCTCTTATTTCACTCCCACATTGTCAAGCGATCCCTTGTGCCAAGCTGATGGCTCAGAAAAAGCCTACTCTCTTAACTGCATAAACAGGAATTGGCTGTTTGTAAGGGGATATGCAAAACACTGTTTGCTTTTTATTGACATTTCTCCTCCTGCAGCACATTTCAAGAAAGGTCATTCCTTCTGTTCCTTCTGTTTCTTCTATTGATGATTCAAATTACACTTAGTGTTGTGAACAGAAATACAGTGCCATTAACACCCTATGGTGCTAACCTTTATCTTAATGAAATATTAATTCCTAAAAACTAGCAAGCTGCTGACGGGGGTGGTGTGGGGATAGGTGGGCTGTCATGTATAAATTAGGTTGGTTGAAGCAAAAGGGACAGGAATAGAGTGTCTGAATGTGGCAGACTTTAACCAATCCATCTATTCTAGGTGTTTAGGTGGATTTAAATATTAAGTGATTCTTAGGGAGCCTTTTGGCATACAACTTAATGATTCTTTCTCACATTAATTGTCTTTAAATATTAAGAGTTTTTTTGAGACTAAGATCTTCAGGACAAGAAGCAAGCCTTCATGTATTCTCTCACAGAGGCCACTGGAGTTCTGCATATTTTTAAGTCTGAGCACTTTCATAAAATGGACATTAATTAAAACTGATATTTAATCTTCCCTAACTCTTTCCAATACTCTGGAAATTGGGGGTTTTAAAGATAAAACCATTATGTTGTTAATTATTTTACTGGGAAAAAAATGTCCCCTATATCTTCTGCTCTTGCAGATGATGTTGAATAGCCTGTCACTATAATTTACCAAAATTGTCACCAACGAATATGCAGTCAAATGTAGGTGGGGAAGTGGTAGGCAAGTAGAGATGTAAATGTGTGTGAGACAAAGAAGAACACTCATGTGAAGCTAAGATTGAAGGAAATAAAAAAAATAGTTTTGGGGAGATACTTTTGCTCTTTGCAAAAACAAAACTGACTCTGTACAAGCAAAGCATACAGACTTGTTCATTCTTTGTCACCTTGAAAGGTAAAATCCTTCAGTATATTATCCTATGTTTTAACACACTGGCATTATTTTGTGCTTGAGCTACGGTAGAGACAAGCATTATTTTGTACTTGAACTATGGTGTGCTGTAGGTGTTGAGGAAATCTGCAGCCTAATACCTTCAAAAGAATATAATCAACACTGGGAAAAGAAAAGGGTATAATCAACACCTTTTTGCTTTGAGGATGGATCTTCAAAGAACTATGATTAGGATTATAAAACGTCATTGCCAATGGTACTACAGGACTCAAATCATTACTGATGATCAAGTTTTTTTTTAAGAGAAGGTTAAATTTGCTGTAGTCTCTTGCCTACATATAGAATATCACCAACTTCTCAAATCTGTATTGGGAAGCTGTCAGAGTAGAGTTCAAAGTTGCTTGGTTATGCACATTCAAATTTTATTTTTTGAAAAGATTTAACTAATCCACACAATAAATATACTTTGAAATTAAGAATATTGCAATTTTCTATATAGAAACAAATGGAAAAGACACCTCCTACTTTATATCTTGGGTTACATTTTGCTTTTTTTTTCAGATGGGTACTTGGAATAGAAAAATAAAAATTAATTAATTTTTCATATCTGTAAATATTATCAAATATAGCATAAAAGTATCTATTTTTTGTACATTAAAGCAGATTAAATATATTTAGTAAGTTATTAGTAATATATTGTATTTATTTAAAAGCTCAGAAATAATGAGAAAATTATTCTTATTTAGAGTAGAAAGGTCCAAGCCATAGTTTCCTCAAGTTAAAAATGTTTAAATAGAAACAATGAGGGAACAAGTTCAGTTGTATCAGGTTTTCACCAGCACTGCAGGTGTATCAGGGTTTGGCCTCCTATTTGTAAGACGTAGAAGATGACTCCAGTGAAGACAGAGGTATTTTGGGACGTTTTTCAAGACTGTGTTAGTGCTTTTGATGTTTTTCATAGGTTTGACAAGCATTTATAGTGTGCAAACTGATAAGAGTGTTGCCTTTCTGTCAGCTGGGTTGGAACCAGTACAAATGCTTACCAGCACATCCACCCAGGCAGGAGAAAATGTCTGTAGAAGAAAGAAAGCAAAATAAAATGTATTCTTCAATTAACAGCTGCCAGAGCAGAGAAACTTGATCTTCAATATTAGCTTTTCACTTAATATTTCAAGTATATTGGTTTTTAAGACAATCATGTAAAGAGATGGTTTAGAACATTTCTATCTAAGGGTCATCTCAGAGGGGTGTTACTTGCACGTCCTTTGAGTTTCAATACACTGCACATCTTTCTACTTCTCCAGAATTTTTTTGAGAAACATCATAATGTATGTATTATTTTTGTTCTCCCACATGCATTCAAAGTTGTTGTGTTGGGCCTCTAACATAAATTAAACAAGTGTCTTTCATTCTGGTTTTATGGTTGTGTCTTCTTTAAACTTGACCTGTGTCTACATTCCCTGCATATATCTGGTTATGAATTATATTTGCTTCCCAGAAGAGACTTTAAGTAAAGTGCTTTTTCTTTCATTTTCAAGCTCTCTTCTAATATTTTGTTTCTTTTACAGACAAATAAAATCAGATGTTACCATATTTTGAATACTGACAGTGAAAGCCCACATATTTTCCTTGAAAAGGAAAGAATTTCAGCATGTTTTTCTCTTTGGAAATAAAAAAACCCACTAAATGTTTTCCAAATTTGAATATATTTTCTTTTTTTCTATTTTTTTTTATTTTCAAACTGCAAATTTTATTTTAAAAGTATTTTTCCAATAGGAAAATAAAATGTTTCATAAAAAATGAAAATGAATGGTTAGATGAATGGTCCTATTAGGTTCTCTTCAATATTAGAGAGATTGTAAATGCATAGTATTTGGCCCTTAATTTTTATGAAGGCCCACTCTTGGGAAAGAAAAAAAAGTGCAAAACCAAACCACAGTCCTTTGTTTTATAGTATTTTTATGTCATTTTTCATTTAAGCCAAACAAAAATACTGGATATGGTTTAGGATAAGAAATTTGCACAAGAATCCCAGTCCATTGTTGAAACATAGCTATTCCTGTGGGTTAGGGCAAGATGATCAAGGACCAGTATTTCACTTTCTGGACGAGAAAGGAAGGTGAAAATAAATACATTGAGTTTGTGGGTAAAGTTTTTAATACCAAAAGACTACTTAGAAATGCCATCTACAAAGTGCAATGTCCTAGTCACAGTTTGAGACTCTCCTCAGTGACAAGAAGTTTCATGTGGTGACTCACCCATCTGGATATTAGAAGCAGTTTTCCTTTATTGCAAGTTAGCAGTCAGTACTTTAACTTTCCCACTATTTATTAAAATATTTCACATGTTAGCCTGCATTCAGTTTCTTATCAAAGATTTGCCTTTCTGAAGAAGAGATGTCAATATTTGAAATGAAATGTACGACAGAGACAAGCATTTCCAACTTAAATATTTCTAATGATTTTTCTTTGCTTTATATACCTCTTCACTTCCTCCTATCTTCTCCACCACAACAACATATAGCTATAAAGCCATCAGTAGAAAGCCACTGAATGTGAAAGCGAAATTAATAATTGATGTGTTAGAAACATTTTGAAAGAGTTATTGACTCCACAGGTTTCATTTGTGATATAAGAAATTGCTATATATGTCTGGAGATTTCTGGAAGGAAATCCTAAAAATGTCTGTAAATGCAAACCACTGTCTCAGCATAATGTCAAAGCTGAAGTCAGCATATTGCAGGATATGCAGATACAGCGTGCAGTTCCACAGGATGAAAAAATTCGGGGTTCTTTCATTTACATATTTTTCTAAGTCACCTTTAGCTAAAATACAAACATACTAGCTGTGTATACTAGGTTAAATATTGGTAAACTTTGCTTAAGAGTAGATTCGGTTAGTTTCTGCAAAGATGTATTGCCCTCTTATCTCTCTTTTTGATCCAGAATAAGTAGGATAAAAGATGTCCTGGTAGCTAATGATAAGAGATAATATATTGGGAAGGAAGTTTACTTTAAAGCTTATAACCCCAACAGTAAGCAATGAAACTTGAACTGTAACTCTGCTTTTTCAAGCTCACCTGAAAATAAATTTGGGGCTCAATTTATAAACATTAACCAAACAAGAGAAAAGATAAAAAGTCATGGACACACGCTGCTGTTTGAGCAGTTCATATTTATCACCTTTTTCCAGGGGAACTTGTCCTTTTTGGTAACTGTTAGCAATTTTTTCATATGACAAACATTATACAGATATTTTTTTAAAAAATCATTTTATTTCATTCCATAGGACGGTATAAAGTAGAGAGACAATGTTGGTAGAGAATTCTTTCCAAAACTGAGGTGAAAATAGATAAGCACATAAGATTTCTGGGAATGTCGTTTAACAAAAAACCTGGAGGACAGTATGAAAGAGCTTCTCATTAATATTGTATCTGTCAAGTGGCATTTAAATGTCAGGAAGATGTTCTCTGTGAGATTCTTCTACAGCTTTTCATATTGTCATTAGAAATAGACCATACTTCAAAATCTGCTTTGTAGATACACATACCCAGTACTTTAACAACACAGCTATTAGGGTTCAGTGAAATCCATGACGTAAGTATAGCACAGCAGTACAACAGAAAAGTGAGGTTCTTTACAGATTCCCTAGTTCATTAGCCAATATTTGAGATTAGCTCAGTTGGCTGGAGCATAGTGCCAATAATGCCAGGATTGTGGGCTTGATTCCTGTATGGGGCATTCACTTAAAAGTTTGACTTGATAATCCCTGTGGGTCCCTTCCAACTCAGAATATTCTGAGTGATTTGTTCATGCAGATTTCCTGACACCTTAAAAAATTCCGCTGATAAGAGTAATTACACAAGTTTGCAACTCCACAGAAGAATGTGCAATTGCAAACTGTTTGAAGGTACCTGTGGAATGGAGGTAGAATGAATATGAGAACATTTTGTGCCTTAGTGACAAAGAGGATAGTAGGTTCGAGTAGCAAAACTGGGTCTTAGATGATTATTTTTTGCTTTGAACAAACCTTATTGTACCTGAAAAACTGACTAGTGCATCTACACCACAAGTTTAATTCAGCATGATTTTGGTCCTATTAACATTTCAATCGACTGTTGGCACACTTACTCATTTCTGCTGCCTCAGTGGTGAGATTAAAAAATCAGTGATTTTTTTTAGGCATGTGAAATAATAGTTGACTTACACCACTTTTTGCTGTTATTGTACATCAGCTGGACATGAAGATACAAGTGAGATTACACAAATATCAGTGAAAATTCCTTTTTTAACTGCGAACTCCCAGGAGGCTTTTTCTTCTGAAAGAATCTTTGTGAAACCCCTAGTGCAGTAAGGCCTGACTACCATTTGATCTAAACATTTCTATGATGAAAAAGAATTATGAACATAATATTAAAAATGAGGTATGTCTCTATTTTGATGTATTTTGTATAGCAATCTCTTGCTTTTATATAATGATACTGATTTGCAACATTTGCTCCCTTCTCCTTGTTATTCCTTGTTCTCTTTCAGCTTCACATCAGCTTTCTCCATCACCTGTAGCTCTAAATTGCTATTCTTTAAGGTTTATAATTCAGAGACAACAAGTTGCTCTATATGGGAGAATGTTCTGCTCTTGTGGAGGTGTCTATCTCACACTGTTCTTCACCTTGTCTTGGTTAAAAAAAAGGCTATGTTTTCATTGTTTTGGTTACTTATTTATTTCAAAACACAAGCTGAAGTATCTAGGAAATTCTGGCAATGAACAGATGTTAATCGTTGCCTTCCAATGTAGCTGTATGAGATCTGTTAGAAATTAGCACAAAGTAAAGGCACCTATCACAAATGCTGCTCAAGTCATGAGACTCTACTCAAACAAGGAAGGTCTCCTAAGCAGTGTCTCAATAGGAAGTGGTGTTGGAGGTTGATGCCTGGGCACTTTTCTTCAGCTCCTGGTGTAATATTTCACTGCAACAGAGCAGGAGGGAGATATTTCCTCCCATACTAGGCTTGATTGGAAGAAAACATGACAGGGGTGTTCCTGACTCTGGTCAAATTTAGCAGCAGCTTATGTATAAAGTCAGAGCTAAAAATGGCAGGTAATCATCATGCTATTTCAATATTCAATTTTTTCTACCTCCTGGGAGATCTTGGCATTACATCTGATCCCATGCTTGTAGAAATCAATAGGAGCCTTTTTATTGACTTCAACAGACCAGAATTAGGCTTGTGGTAGGCGGAGTGGCTTGAGTAGTTAAGAAAAATAGCTTTGTATATCTCCAGCAGAATAAACTCTGCTTTGGAATGGAGTTTCAGTGCCTAGTGACTAGACTGTGTTATTAAAAATTTGGCTTTTGCCAGAAACATTTCATTTTATCTATAACAAGAAGCAGGACTACACTTTCCTAAAGTCCAGCAGACTGTTTATAATTTTTACCTTGTTTGATTTTCTTACTTGTTCAGTTTTTGTAGACTTGGCAAGAGCTCAAGGGTTTGTTTAGTTTCTCCTTTAGCATCCCAAAAGGCCATGTTCTTTCCTAGTTCCTCGACTTCCTCTGTGAACCACTATGTGTAATTTTTTTACTTCATTCTCTGCAAACTTCTTCTGTCTGACCCTAACATAATCCTGATATTTTGTCTAATTAGATCAAGCTGGGACATCAAGCTACTCAGTGGGAGGATTACATGGGCTGAATACAATGTTCACTGTGAAATTAATTGCGGCAATGACATAATTGCCACAAAATCCCTATCACTGAGAATTAGCATCATCATTGCTCTCTGTTGTTTTGGCAAGTGAATAAAATTGAATGAAAAATGTTGTTCTTTAGTCTCACTGTTCTAGTTTGGGGTTTTTTGTTTTGTTTTGTTTTGTGTTTAATCTGAGAGTAGCATATTACCAATGTGGTAAGTAGCACCTCAACAGCAAATTCGATTCAATATTCTGAACTCTGTCAAGTCTGATAAAAATGTGAGTTGGCTACATGCAAATAGAGACACGCCCTCTGTAATTCTCGTCTCTCACCTGGCTGCACACTGATGTGGCATCTGACTCCCAGACCTATGGTAGCTAGATCAGAATATTTCAACACTCAAGGCCACTGCTGTCCTGAGTTTCTATGCAGCCTGAACCTGGTTTGGTGATTGAGGCTCAGTGGATGCTTTGGGACAGAGCCCTGAGGTTCTATCAGGCTGTACTTACCCTGACCCATTTGTCCCTGGCACCTCCCCCTACAGGTCTCCATGAGTCCAGGAGCTCCGCTTCAACTTAACCTGGGGGCCTTAATCCCTTCCTGAACTAGGCTCTACGTATGCCTTTCTCCTGGGCCATATCAGGTGTGTTCCTTGGGCCTTGACTCCCTAAAGGAATTCTGACTCTTCCACTGCATATGTCTGGGGTTTTAATGGTCTCTGTCATCAGTGCCCTGCTTGGGTTCTGCAGGCTGGCACATGGGTCAATGAAGGTGTTGCCTGCTCTGGTGTCACTCCTGGGCTGTCCTCCCTCGTGGAGTAACCCCATTCTTGCTGCCAACACCTTGAATGTGCACCTAAAGCTATATGATAAGCTCACCACTCTCAGTACCATGGATTTGGGTCCCTTCTTCAGAATTATTTGTATGTGAAAAAATCTTTCAATAAAATTTGAATGCAATGCTGAGAGCAAGGACTCAGCAATCGTTCATCTCAAGTGACCACTCTAACTCCAGAGTTTACAACATACCTGTGCTGATTTGGACACTTCCACCTGACCTCTTATTTATTGATTTTTTTTTCCCTATAACTTAGTTCTACCTATATATCTTCAAAGCTTCAACTGAAAAAACTTCTAAGTAAATAAGCTGTAGTTTCTTGGTTAAGGCACCCCCCTTAAAGACTATTTCTTCAAATTCTTCACTCTGGGAAAAGACTTTTAGTCCTTGGTTATTTCATAGGTGATAGGCACCATTTCTGTTTCTATATGGAGAGAAAATCCTTTTTTATTTTTTCCCTAGGGAAAATATGTTTAATATAGAGAGAAGGTTAAGAACTGCATATCCCAAGTAAAAGAGGACACCAGCCACTTCAGCCTCAAGATTAGAAGCCAGTGTTTCCTCCTGGCCTGCTGCAGGCAGATTCAGGCAGAACATGTCTGACTTTAGACTGAACTCTCTCTCCTTCTTCTGCTGATTGTTTGGCATTGACATGTTGAGAAACTTAATTCTTTTTGAGGTTTGGTGGCAGATTCTTGGGGCTAAATCACGGCTCTGGTTTCCATCTTTAATGCTAGATCCAGACTTTGATAGAAATGAGATTTTGTTATTGTTCTGAATCTCCTGTGTCCTAGAAAGATTTTAAAACTGAAATTTCAATGTACATGATCTGTGACTAATGGCAAAACTACCTTACTAATAAGGCAATCAGAGTTTTAAAAAATGGACATGTTAAAGGCTGCAAGCACCTAAAAGCTAAAGAATTTGAGAAAATCATATAACATAAGTAGCTGAGCCGAAAAAGATTAGAAAATTCCAGTTTTCCTAACTATCAAAGAAGCACTCGTGCAGCATATTGGTGTTTAGAATAAAGCTTTTCTTCTTTCTAGAGGTCTTGGAATTATCTGTAGAACACACCTGGGTACGGAGGAGTGTTCATTTTTATCTTGATTACATGTTTTTTAATATTTTAAAATTATAGTAAGTACTAACATCCTGTAGAAATAGAAAGCTTAAATGTTAAAATGAAGATCAAGGAAGTACTGAAAGTTTTGGCAGGCTGTAATCTTTGAAGCCTTTCTTTGTGCTAATAAATACTTCAGTTGGACAAAGCAAAATTGTTCCAAAGAAAAAAAAAAAAATTAATGAGTAGAAATAATAAAAATTTCTAAAGGAGATATTTTTTAAAAAAAATAAACCAGCTTTTATTTCAAGACACTCTTCAGGTAAGAAATATAATTAACTAAGTTATTCATTTCTGTTTAGATAGGAAAGAAAATGGGATGGTTCATACAGCATTTACTGAAACTGAATCCATGTATCTGGTATCTTTGCTGAGCCCTGAGAGTATAGGTAGCTTTAGGTCAGCTACTTATTTTTGGGAAAGATAAGAATTTTATTTTCAAAACATTAGTTTTTCAGCCTGATGTAAAATGGAGGAAATGTGGAGATCAGAAATCTTTTTCCTGTCCAACCTTCCTACTTGGATCAAACACTAACTCACATAATTCTGTATATCTCAAATTCTTTTTAACCTTAGCCAAGTATCCACTCAGGAAATGTCAGTGATTTTATCAAAGACCCTGGTAAAGGACTGTGTCCAACAACTTGGGAGGGAGCAAATCAGTTTATTTAAATTAAAGCCAAAGTAGCATTCAAAATTAAAGATACGTTATGTTTGAGACTTACTTATGGTGAATTTTTATTTTATAAATTATTTTTAAACACTTTTGTTATTAATTGTAGTTTACTTAGAGTAAACCTAAGTTTATTAATCTCTAAAATGGATTAATAAACACTCTTCTTAAGAGCACTATGTTTGTTGCCTACAAAAATAATTATAAAAACTTTCTGTGTTGCATAGCTACGAAATATTAAGGAAATATATTGTTGGAGAAAATTATCCACCTCAGTTTGTTTAACTTTGCCTTGAAGGAAGATATGAACTAATAAAAACAAAGCCCCACCAAACAAAAACCCCAACAATTCTGTAATGTTTATCTCAGATGATCCTTTATGCTTCCCACTGAGAAAATGCCATTCCCAAGGAGCCTTTATCTAAGGCTTATGAAATTTCAAAATATATTAAACCTTCAGTTACTTGAGGGCAAATAATTTTCACCAAAGTTCTTAGAAATATGCTTGAACTGGGTTTGTGTTTTTTTCTTAAAAGCAGAAATCAGTATAAATCTTGCTGAATAAAAATTTTATATTCCTAATTTCTCTATTTGGAGGATTAATTGAAAGGTATAGAGTTGTCTATACTATTCAATGATGCATTTCTCAAAAAGCATGGCATCTTCACCTGCTATGGATACCTACAGTGAAGCTGAACATCAATGGTACCTCAGGATCCTCCACTCCTGACAGAAATTAATGTACTGTTATAGAGCTTTTATAATGATAAACAAATGTTTCTATTTTCTGTCATGAACTTTTGAAATGTTTGTAATAAATAGCTATATCTTGTAATCTTGGTGTGGAGTTTTGTTTTATTGGTGTCTATTTTTCTTTTTCTGCTTGGAATATTTATTTTTCTTAGTCTTCATGTAAGCCAGGTCCTCATCCTGTGTAGACCTGCCCACGTACAGTCCTTGTATACTCCTGTATTCGTGTTAAATTTGGAAATATCACATATAGTTTTAAAAGACTTCTGCAGTACTGTGCTCTGTGGGACATATACTGATCAGGTGGACCAGACAGAAAAATTTCTTCACAGGCAAATAGAGACATAGCCAGAGGGGGGACACACCAACAACATCAAATCCCAATTGGAAAGCCACATTGGAGCTGTCAGAGCAGGAGTTAATCTTGGGTAGCATTGTGTTTTTCTAACAGAGGATTTCTAAATGGAGACTACATCAATCATCAATTATAAGATCTTTAGTGCAGAAATTATAAATTGTCACCTTTTCATCCTTAAGGACCATGAAAGCCTATCTGTTCAGCCAGCAGAACAGCCTGTTTTGTACTTAAAAACTTTTTGCTTGCTAGCATAAGCTAAATTAACAGAAAAATACCTGAAAAGTGTTTCAAGGATACTTATAATTTTGCAATACAGCATTAAGGACAGTCTCTCACCTCAAGCAGAGCACCTGTTAGAAGGAATCATGAGGATGAAATGGTGTTCAAAAGGGGAAGTCAAATCCTCCTACAGTCAGAGGCTAAAATGTCACTGCAAAGTTCTTACCAATAACTCTGTATCTAATAAAGGCTGATCTCAGCACCACTTAGAGAAATAAGACTTCCAATTACCATATCGCAAAGCACCGAAATTAAGACCAGAGCTTACTGCTACAGAAATGCCAATGATAGTGTATCTTTAATAATTTTATTTTTTTTAAGAAACACTTTTTTTTCACAAAGAGTTAGAAAACCTTAAAACGTTGAGTACTAAGCATCTTTGTACTGCATAGGCATGGGATCAGGCATGCATCTTCTAATGTGATCTGAAAAAAAAAGAATTTAGGGAAAAAATAATGTTTTGAGAACACTAGAATTACTGAAGTCACATTTGTGATGAAACAGTGTTGTACACTAGATTCTTCTGCCTCTAGATTATAGAATATTTCAGGTAGGAAGAGACTTCAGTAGGTCATCTGTGTTTTTCTTACTCTGCTAAAATACACCAGATTTTTCTTGCATCCCCTAAAACACAAGTGTGATATCTTGCTCTCAAAATCTCTGTTTTCAGCAGTTCCTTGTTCATAATAAAATCTTTTCTTCATCCCTTCCAACACTGCATTACTAATGGGAGAGATCTTCATCCCATATTTCTTTCTACTGTTCTCCGTGTAATTTAACGAGGCCACTGCTATTTCCTGTGTCTTTGCCTGACCTGCTGACTGCACTGTACTGCTGCATTTGCTGGTCAGAATTGGATACAGCTGATTAAATTTGAAGTTGTGAGGCAATTCAAGCAACCTGGATCAGGGTGCTTGGCTTCCTTTGTTGGCATTACTAAATAGTTTTCTACCAATATTAAATGATCTTTTAAGGTCTGTGCTCTCTACCCTTTTGAAAAATTCTGCTATTGTTTATAAGTTTAAAAATTATTTAGGGTATGGTGGACCAATGTATTAAAAGTTAAATTGCTAGTACTTTTTTCACTAAGAAACCAAGCTAAAGACAATCGTATTTGTTTGATTATTGCATGTACATCTGTACAGGAATCTAGCAGTAATTTTTTTGTTTATTTTCTGAGTCTGCAGTATTTTATTTTCCACTGACTTATATTTTTTCCATAGAACCTATGTGTGTGTATGTGTATTTTTACATATATACGTATGTAAATATTTGTGATTGCTTATAATACAAGCAATCTACTGATAGATTATAAAACTATATTAGCTCAGTTATGCAGCAAATTGTTAACCTTAAATAATACTTAGCAGAGGAAACTCAGGGAAAGGTCAGTGTAGCCAAGAAACTTGAGTGAATCTAGGAATAAATTCTGAGATGATTATCAGCCTTAAACCACCTCTGGGCTCAGTATTTGAAGCAGTCACATCAGAGTTTTTTTTCTCTAGAGTTTTCCATTTTGCTGGCGAGTGAGAGAAAAGGAGTAATGCAATACATTATTTCTAGATTCATATTTGATAAGCTGGTTCAGTCTCTCTACTTGGTGGTCTAATCTCCCCTCTTTTGTTCACATTATAGCAAAGTTCCCGTGCATGTACATTTGGATGCTTATATTTATTTTTTTATTAATGCGAGATTTGTCTTTTTATTGAAATATACTTAACCAGGAGTTCCGTAGGTATTAGAAGGAGCAAATCTTGTTGCAAACCAAGTATGGAATATCAGAGTCTGGATCCACATAATGTAGGTACGAAATCTTTTGTACTTCTGCAGACACCTCATTTGATATTAAAAAAAACAATTAAACTGCTTGAACATGAATGTTTAAGAACGAAGAAATTAAACTTGTTTAATAATATTGTTAGTAGTAGTAATGTAACTGGAAGCAAGGAGATAAACTAGCTATATGAATAAATGGTGTGACACCTTCTTTATGCTGTAGCTTCCCATTCACAGATAAACAAAGCTGTGTTATGTTTTTGTTTAACATTTTTTCCAGTACGCACACTCTCAACTAGAGAAGAGATTTGTGCTTTCTGAGCAATATTTACAGAGTGAAGCTGTCATAAATATCAAAAGAAAAACAATTTTAAGGTGTGGCAAGGAGGTCTCTTTTAGGAAACAGAAAGTTGCCTTAGTCCTTTCCAGACACAAATGCAAAAACCTTAAGGGCAGAGGGATGTTGAGAAAGGCACAGTCTGGATTACTAGTAGAGGAAAGAAAACAAGATGCATTTACAGATCTGTCCTCGACTCTCAGATAGGTGAAGTACCTTTGGAGAAAGAAAACTATAATATATTGATATATTAATATGTTACTGTGGGGCAGGGGCAAATAGCTCCTTTGTTCTCCTGGCTGTGCAGCCTGAGGCTGTTCCTACACCGAAGTTAGTGTTACAAGAAATAGATGAGTTCAAGGATGTGCTTGGTGTCTGTCTTATTTTTATTCTATTAGTAAGGAAATTCCAGTCAACTGTTTTGTTCTGTTCAGTCTCTACCAGCAAGAGTACAGATTAGTGATCAGGAAATTTTTAACTATCTGGTAGGGGACAGCACATCTCATGGTAATGTCCTGTGAGGAAACTAATGGGCTGGAAATCTTTCCTGATATCCATGCTGTCTGCTTGGTATGTCACAGAATGAACCAGATTAAAAGAAGGAACAATGGTCAGACTTTATAGGAATTATTCTTATTTTGTCTTAGAACTGCTGTAATCACATTGCAATAAATTTGTTAATTCCTTATTTGTTCTCCCTCCCCCTCCCCCCCCTTCTCCTGCCATCCCCCTGAATTTGTGGTACAACAAGAATTCAGACTTTTTTGTGCTTCCCAGTCTAAAAAAGGTGGTCAAACTCTTTCCTCACTGAGCTACAATTTCTTTTGTTATATAACTAGCTCATGAACTGCTTCATAGGAATGACAAAGGATGCTTATACCAATAATAATGACTTTCTGGTGATAAACGTCTATCATATTTAGAATTTGCTGCCAAAATAGCATTCAGAAATGTGCAGAAATTTGACTTTTTGAGAAATTTGTGTAAGGGAACCAAGAATATATGAACACATTTCCTCTCTGCTTTAGCCTTTGGAATTAAAAATTATTTTACAGCTCTATGTCCAGACAAAGCACTTGCCAAGTAAGTAATTTCCTAATGCGCTGCTACCTCCCTGATATCACTCTTCCTTTGTAGAGCCATACAAAGAAGGTCAGTATCACTAATCTCTTCTTTCGCATATGGGTATCTATCTAAGCTATTTACCGCAAGTACGAGACGTCTGGACAAGGACTATTCCTGGCTTAAGATGAGTTGCTTAGGCATAAGCTTGACATCCTCTGATCTCTTTTGAGGACAGTTATGCTCCTTTGGTTCAGGCTATTTGGGAACACGGTAACTAGGAAGTTTATAGCAGAAATTACCCTTGTAAATTGAATTCCGTACTTACTTTCTCCTGCATTTATACTGCAACTTAAATTCGGTTAATCTTGGCCCGAACTCCATATCCGTCTGGAGAGGATCCAGGTTTCAAAATCATAGATCATCCTGACTGATGATCTTAAATGTAATAAAAGCCGATCGTTTGAGTAGGATAATGGCTCATTTTGGTTTCCTAGTATATAAATCTCTTCAAAAGCTTTTTATAGAATGATCTACAACCTCATATTACATAAAGATAATTTAGAGATATGCAATGTGGAAAAAACTTAAGTTCCATTACTGTTATTAAAAATGTTAATTTTGAAATATTTACATATCCATTTCACTTGAAAAATTATTACAGTTAATTTTAGATCACTTGAATTCTGGTTAAATATGTTCTATGGAAATATAACCCCCAAATTTATCTTTAAAAACTGGAATTTAGGATACAGTTGTAAAAAATTGTATTAATTTTATTATAAAGATTCAACTTTTTACCTTGTAGAAGCATTATGAAGTTTTAAATATGCAAAATCCAATGCCAACAGCTTGTTTTGTTTTGTTGTCTTTTGAGTGGGGAGGGAAGCTAAAGAAAATTAGAACAACATGAAATTTAAATTTGCAGGACATTATGTGATTTAGATATTTTTCATAAAACACTTGACACTAATAATTACTTTTTTCAGTACATAAATTCTTCTACAGGAGAATTAAGGCTAATGCTTTTGATCTCAGTCAATATATTGCTAGGTCTACAGAAAAATCCACATATATAACTTGACTCTTTTACTTGAAGTTACTTCCGTTTCCACCAGGGAAAGCTGAACTGTTAAATACCTTAGCTGATCTTCTGACACACTTCTGAACTAAACTCCAAAAGAGCTATATTTAATGTTTGTGCATCAATGCTTAGAAAGGAATAAGCTACTTCCAATGCCGTCGTACTTGTCCTGTCTTTTCTCAGGAGCGGCAGGAAGCACAGAGGGGAGCAGTGAGAATCACAGAGTCAGTCATCATCTGTGTCACTGCACCCTGTGGGTGCAGCTCTCACATACGGTAGGTTTTTATCCAGTGGAAAACTGGGTAGTGGTATTTCCATGCCCGATAATTGACTGTTATGTGAGAACAGATTCAATTACCTAAGGTGAAAGCTCCTAGCAGCAGGGTGTAGCTCTGGTACCAGCTGCTTTGCTGCAGCAGGTCCTTACTGGCTGTACACAGCTACTTGGCTTTTAGGGGGCATTGCAGCACGGCAGGGTTGCAGTGTTGGCATGGGGTGTCCAGAAAAGTTCTCACAAAGTCCTGGTTAATGCTGCTCTGGGAGCACCCAACTCATGCTAGCGCAGTGGCAGTGCAGGTCTCGAGCTCCTTGCAGCATGTGCTGCAGGAGAAAAAAAGGCAGAGTTTAAGGTTGGTGAACTTTAAGGATAAAAATGGAGTTGGATGCAGTGTGGTAGAAGGTAGTTTTGGTTTGACAGTTCAGTGCAGGCGTAAAGAGAAGTGGGAAAAGGTGGAAGAACTTGTTTGGGGCTTCTGTGTTGAATGAATGAAGGAACAACCTTATGCTCCATGCTGAACAGCTCTGTGGGCTAGCACATAACCTGCTTTTCTGACTGAGCACTTAGCTGCTGCTGCTAGGTTGGTGAAATATATTATCGCTCTCTTTTCTTGAACACTTGCTCAGCCTGCCCTATCCCTGCTTGTTGGATCTACAGGCAGGAAATTCAGCTAAATGTGGAGAGAAAATTCTGCATTGTAAAGTTCCTGGTATTGGCTTCCCAGGAAGAATTGTGACTTTAAGTAAACCTTGCTTTATTTCCTCTTTAGGAAAACAAAAATTCCATGGGAGGTATTTCCACTTTTTTTTTTTTTTTTTAAATAGCAATAAAACCAGGAAGAAACATTTAGCTTAAAATATTTTGGAGTAACACAAGATCTGTTATTTGTGGATTTTTTGTCTTTTTTTTTTTTTTAATTGGTTTGGGTTTTTGGTTTTTTTTGGTTTTTATGTGTGTATGGGGTTTTTTTATACTTTGTTATTGTTGGTTTTTGGGGTGTATTTTTATTTGACTGGGTTTTTTGTTTCTTTGGGTTTTTTTTGCTCTGGTTTGCATTTTTTTTGTTTGTTTTTTTTTTTTTTTTACTTTTTTTTTTTTTTTTTCTTAAATTTTTTTTGAGTAAAATAATTTCTGTTATTTTTGGATTTTTTGTTTTTTTTTTGATAACCATATTACTAAACTCTTTTTTTCCTTTGGTGTTTAGCACTGTAAGTCTTATTGAAACAACTTCGTTTATTATCCTTCTAGTTGAAGTGATGAATTACCTTTGCCATTTCAGTGGCAGAAGTAATATACAGAATTAGTCCATCCAGCTCATCCACCTATCTGTCTCTTCTCAAATATATTAGCATTTGAGGGTTAGTTTTTCCCCACCTAATAGCTTGTAGTGCTACATATTAATTACCTTTTCTGTGAAGCAATTTATCCTGAAGTCCCTTGCTGACAAATCTTTTCTTAGATTTGGTTCATGCCCTTTGTTTTTCAGCCCATTATTCTGTCAAATAATTTCAGGGCATCTGCCTTCTGTATGCCCTTCAAAACTATGTCTGTTAATCATTATGTTCTGCTAATCACTTCTACTCTAATTTATATATACCTTACCTAATCTCCTTTCAAAACTCTCTTGCCCCATGTTACTATCTCAATTGTTCCCTGTCTCCATGTTTGCTCTTACCATCTGGTTTATCAGATTGTGTCAGATATTCTGAGTAATCACCTGCAGTAAGGTCCACATAGCCTATATTAAAAACTCAAGCTCTGGGACAAATTCATGCCCAAAACCTGTGTCCTGTCATCAGTTCAATGTAGACAGCAGGTGACATCCTGATATTAATGATGCACTTCTATGTTCATATTAAATTGTGGCCAGTATTTCCTAATAAAATTAAATACAGAGGGGAACAAATGTACAGACAGACACTTTCAGAATATTGTGAAGTAGCAAGCCCTCCTGGTAAGGGGAATTAGATGAAATCAATGTACCAAGAGCTAATTGCTAGCCTGGTGTACTGGGTCTCCCTAGGATAGAGTTAATTTTCTTCACAGCAACTCATAAAATGCTGTGTTTTAGACTTTGACCAAAACAGTGTCAATAGCACTATGAACAGTGCCCGCAAAGCATCTGTGCCTGCCGCATACTCAGTAAACTGGCAGATGACACTAAGCTGGGTGGGAGTGTTGATTTGCTGGAGGGTAGGAAGGCTCTGCAGAGAGATCTGGACAGGCTGGTTGGATGGGCTGAGGTCAGTTGGATGAGGTTCAACAACGCCAAGTGCTAAGTCCTGCCCTTGGGTCACAACAACCCCAGGCAGTGCCACAGGCTGGGGCAGAGTGGGTGGAAAGTGGTGCAGTGGAAAAGGACCTGGGGTTGCTGTTTGACAGCTGGCTAAACAGAAACCAGCAGTGTGCCAAGGTGACCAAGAAGGCCAATGCCATCCTGGCTTGTATCAGAATACTGTGGCCAGCTGGGCTGGGGAAGTGATTGTTCTCCTGTACTTGGCACTGATGAGGCCACACCTCAAATCTTGTGCTCAGTTCTGGGCCATTCACTACAAGAAGGACACTGAGGTGCTGGAGTGTGTCCAAAGAGGGGCAATGCAGCTGGTGAAGGATCTAAAGAGTGGGACATATGAGAAATAGCTAAGGGAGATGGAAATGTTTATCCTGGAGAAGTTTATCCTACCCCAGAAGAGTCTGGGGTAGACCTTGTTGTTTTCTACAACTACCTGGAAGGAGGTTGTGGCCAGGTGAGAGCTGGCTTCTTCCAAACAACCAGTGACAGGACAAGAAGAAATTGGCTCAAGACAGGGAGGGTTCAGTTTGGACGCTAAGAAGAATTTCTTCACTGAAAGGGTTGTCAACACTGGAATGCGCTACCTGAGGAAGTTGTGGAGTCACTGTCCATGGAAGGGTTCCAGAAATGACTGATCATGACTCTTAGTGCTATGGGGTTCTGTCAAAGGCCGAACTCAATGATCTTGAAGGTCTTTTCCAATTCTAATGATTCTATAATTCTGTGATTCAGTTTCTCAGTCTGTCCCTGTCACAGTGAATAGGCTGGGAGACGATAAAGCCAGAAAATGGCCTGAAATGACTGCAAAGGAAGTCTGTACCCTATAATGTCATGTTCAGCAATAAAAGTGAAAAAAGGGAATTTTAAGAAGGTTCTGCTCAGGTACTGGCTGTGCATCAGTCTGCCCTTGAGAAGTAGTGAGTGATTGCCTTTGTGAGCTGATTTTGGCTGTGAGGGAGTTAATTATTTTCATAGTGGCCAGTATGGGGCTATGCTTTGGATTTGTGCTGGAAACACTGTTGATAACACAAGGATATTTTTGTTATTCCTAAGTAGTTCTCACACAAAGTTAAGGGATTTTTTTGGCCCTCGTACCACCCAGTGAGTGGGCTGGAGATGCATGAGAAGTTGGGAGGGGACACAGGAGGGACAGATGACCCCAACAGACCAACTCTACCCATCTGAGTTATGTTCCTCAACTTCAGTATGTCCCCAAGAGTCAGTTTTCTTAAAGCTTACCAGCAAAAGCTACTGCCCTCCATTTATTAGATTTTTCTTTCTTTTCTTCTTGTAAAGAATAAATCTTGGTGAAAATACACTGCAGAGTACCATATATTTTTTTTTACATTTAGTTTCACACCTTTTGGTATTTATTTTCCCAAGCCTTTCATAAAATGTGCTTGGTAATGTATCCTAAAATGAACAGCGATATTCTAATGGCTCTTGTTCTATTTTATTCATTTAAATAAGCCATATGTACCTGAATAGTCATTATACCATGATAAATTACTTTTAAAACTTTACACATTGTAATTAATCAACTCTATTCTAGTGTAATATCCTAATTTAAGGAAAAAGGTTTTTTGCTAAATGTTTGTTCATAACTGACATAGTCTATGCATTACATTAATATGTCCACAATTATTTAAAGACTAAGCCCTAGAAATTCTCCCTGCACAACCTTTCGTGCTTTTTATTTCTTGCAAAAATTTTAACACTGTGATTGCATGTTGATATTCCAACAGTGCTGTTATGAAGACAGGAAGTAGATGGGTTTTATACATATATATATATGTATCATGGATGACATAACAGTAATGACAAAAACGTGTAACAAAATGCCAGAATGAGGTGTAAAATTGAATTCAGTAATTTAAACAGACCTTGACTGTCATTATAGTACTGTTGTGTTATTGTAGAAGCTAAGGCACACAGCGTTGCTTGGTGAGTAGCTTCTGTTTAATAGATGCCCAGATGTATTGGTGCTCATGAGGAAACAACATAGAGGTGGGACTCATCAAGGTGTATTTGGAATGCAAATGAATGACTGATTTGGTTGCTTCTGAGTCCTTAAATTTGTCCTTAAATAAGAGGCTAGAGAAGAACATATTGGAAAGTAACTGATATTACATTGAGGTGGTTTTTAATGAACGTCTTCTTTCATCCCAAGATGTGAAAAATCTTTCACTAAGATATTCCCAGTTGTATAACTTATTGTTCAGATACTATTGTCGGCTCTGGCTGAAGTTGATATGCTATCTATGATTATATGCTAACTATGTGAAATAGGCTGCAATTTTCTATTTCTTTTTTTTCCCCCCTTCAATTTCTAGTTTTTTTTGGCGGGATATGTAAAATTAATACTATTGACTTATTTTTCTTGAGACCTGGCACATCATAGGTTTATAACTGAAGAGACTACTAGATGGTTTCTACATTAAGAACATTTCATCACCTCAAGAGAATCACTTATCAGTTGGAAAGACAAAGTACTGAGAGCCAAACCAACTCTCTCAAAACTTAATTTCCTCAAAAGCGAAAGGGTATTATTACAATAATGGTGTAAAGAGAAAAAGGTAATTCAGAACAAATGGTGGGGCAGAAGACAGAGAACAGTTCAATTTAAAAATTCAAATGTAGGATGTGTCATTCTAATTGGAAGGAAAACACTGGAAATGAGCAGATGGTACCATTAACTAGATCAATTATGAGGCCATACTGATGTAATAAGGATTGTGTTATCATGAATCATCTCACTAGTACTTACATACCACTCTTTTGATAATGAGTGTTAATGACTTGGCAAAAACACTTACAATTTTTAAGGTTTTATTTTAAGTCAAGAAAGAATAAAATTTGATTCAGTTCTGGAGAGCTCTAACATAAGGTTTTCTAATTTGCTGGTTTTTTCCAACTATGAGGTCTAAACACACATCATCTGTGAAACAATCGGCACTCTTCTGATATTCAAAGCAAATAAACAGACATTAACAAACTGAAAGTATGCACTTAAGCCAATACTTCCACTGAAATGTGAAAAAAGTCTCATAAAAGTTCACTTATTCCTGCTCTTAATGAAATTTTGACTTGCTGAACATGACATATAATTTTAGATGGCCAAAAAAGGGAGTGAAGGAGGATGGAAGTATATGATCTATTTTAGCAAGTTACCAAGAAGAGTCCACTCTGAGACAGAAAAGGGAGAGTACACTTGAGCATGGATATAGGTCATGTTTGTCAAAACAAGTACTTCTTTAGATAGAAACAGATTAAAATTAACAAAAGTACACGCATCCCTAAATGGAAAAAAATTGATTAGAGTACAATGTGGAAAAGTTTTAGACCGAGAAATTTTAACTTGTGTTTAGTAAAAGGCAGAAGAAAAAAATTACACAGTTTTATGGTATATTCTTTACACTGAAACCTCCATTGAAACTTTCTTCAGGCATTAAGCAAATGTAGACATCAAGAAGAACTTCATCATCTAGACTAAAAGAAATTGCTGGAAACATCAATTGGTTGTATTTAGTTTGCAGCAACTGCTTGTTATCTGTAAATTTGTCTCCTCAATATCAAAAAATTGTAAAGAACAGCACCCACTCTCTCTTTTGCCTGTTTTCTTTGCATTGCCCTCCAAAGATCAGCTTTCCCCACAATCTAGTCTGCAAAACAAAGCACAAGACTGTAAGGTCCAAAGGTTTGCTCCTTCTAAACTTAATAAAAATGTAATTCAAAAAAATTATTTAAAAGGAGACTGGGAATATAGATAAATAAAAAGAATCTTGACAACAAAAAAATAATAATATATTATTTAATAAAATACAAACATACCAGCTATAAAGGAGTAGGGTTTCTAACTGAAAATAATGCAGAACTGAATACAATGAAAAATGAACACTGAATACTACACTGCGTTGTGGAAATGAAACCTGAACTTTTGTTTGACAGCATTGGCGTGGCAATAGTGAAGAATTTATTGTATTTTATGACACTGTTACAAATCCCTCCTTTCCATTTCTTTTCTTCTCTTACTGAGAACCCCAAAGGACAGGTTCTTTGCTCTCCTTCAGTTACTGTAATCCCCTGTTGATCATTTGTTCATCTTACAAGCAGGAAAATAAGCATTATCTGAGAGACAGAAAAAGTTACTTTCTATACAATTTTGACAACAGCAATGGAATTTAATCGTGTCAAGTTTTGTATGTCATACACTACCATTTATGTGTGGTTTTTCTATTATTCTTTCAATAGAATGGTGTGAGAGATAAGGAAAATGCTCCCAGGGCAAGGAGCACAGGCAGTACTTTGTTTAGTCCTCTAGAACATTGTATTGCTCCCTTTCTGGCATGTTCTGACGTTATAAACCCCATTTTGCTATGTTAAAATAATTCCTGAGGAGCCCATTTGCTGGATTTTTGACAATGCTGACCAAGCTGAAGAAGAAAAAATCTGGATGAAAAGAGATGTGCCAAATAGAAAATGTGGAATATATACATATATTATAACAGTCACTTTCCCAGTATTATCACATCCAAAGGTATAGATTTTACCCCTGCATTGTCATCGATCATGATGCCAGAAATGAGATTTTAATCTCAAACACTGAGGTGATGACTTTCTTCCTGATATCTTCAGTCTGGAGATAAAGTAGCTTTGAAGGTCAAGTAGCTCTGAAGGTCACAGGTGCTGTAATCCTAAAGTATAAAGTTTGATATCTCAGACACATAAATCACTTAAAATGTTGGAGTGGTATTAAGAAACTGAATTTAATCTTTAGATAAATATCTTCTGGTTATGGCTGGCTTGTCAATTAACTGTCAGTGTGTAACTTCAGTTTTTAATGCCTCAGTTTGAGTTGCAGTTTCAAAATTTACATTGAAAAAAGCCCCTATATATTGGAAGACTGTTCCTGTGAAATATATCTAGTTATACCTAAACGTACTTGGAGCTTTGAACTGAGATGCATTTGCAGATCTCCTTTTACTTTACATTAGTAGAATTCATATCATAGAAGGTGATGTAGCAAAATACGTAGATTCTCTGCACAATAATAGCAAAGAGCCAGAAAGTTCCAAGTTTCTGTAGTTCATCTTTTCTTTTTTTTACCCAGTATACTTTTGAAGTAGACCCACAGGTCTTAAGAGAGCTTTACAGATTTTCTTCATAAAAAGGGCTCCGTTCATAAACCCCAATGCTTCCATAAGGAAAAAAAAACCCACAAGTGATGGAAGTATTAAATTTTTAGAAGATGAAGCAGCAGAATTTTCACCTTTATCACAGCCACTAATGTGAATATACTGAAGAAGTGCTTAGAAGAAGTAAGAAACAGCAATTCAGTTGCTCAATATTTCTCAGAAATTCTGTAGATACTAAAAGCAAGCGTTAAAACATTTGAGATTTTATATGCCTAAACTGTACTCTTGAGAATAGACTCTTAATTTGATTTGTAGTTTTGATAGAGTTTTTTAAAAATCTGAGGACTCCACAGTGTGCATTATAGTGGAGTTATAGCATGAAATTGCAACAATGAATAGTAAAATGGGATTTTTTTTTTTTGTTTTGTGTGGAAACATTGCACGGTGATTTAACCTACAGCAAATTAATGATGGTATTTACCTCAGGGTATACTTTAAATATAAAGAATGACTTCTTCTTGTGGTGCTATAATACTTTATCAGTCCAAAGACTCCAGTAATTTTAGCCTTTTTTCAGACAGCACGGTATTGTACATAAAAAATTCATGGTACACATATTCCTTGAAAAGCACAACAGAAGCAAACATATCTATCTCTCTGCGCAGTTGTAATGGTTGAGATGTGGAAAAGTAATTCATCCCTCTGAAAATATTAACAAGTAATTTTAGAAAAAGAAATGTCAGCTGCACCATATGTCCTATAAATGTCGTCTGTAGAATGAAGAATATTTTTATTCCAGAAGTTGTAGCCTAAATTGCTTGCCTGACTTTTGAGGAAATTGAAAATATCTGTAATGTGATTAATTATCTGAAAACCCATAAAATCTTATTTTCCTTTACTTTTTATTTAGAAGTACTACTCTGCAATGGGAAAAGGACTTGTATTATTTTGAGGCTGTGTACCTGCCTCATGCAGAAAAACATATTAACAGTATATAAAGTATGAATGTATAAATTAAAAGCCCCCCTTAACTGCTGAAATAACATATTTTAAAAAAAAACCTCTCCAGTTGTCTCAAGCCCTTTCAAAGTTTTCCTTCCTGCAAATCCTGACTGTTTCAGCAAGTCCTGCAACATGTTGTTTTGGGTTTTTTTAAGATATTCTAAATCCAATCTTGTTTGGCATTTCAGGCAACAGAAAGATAAAGTATTTGTTTAAAGATAATGTCTTTGTTTAGAAACATCTATTTTGCTGTGCTGTTGTTAGGATTAGTCAATTGGTTGCAGACTACTTAACTTAGTTTCAGATTTTATTATCTGGCTTATATCAGAACAGATATTAACTGTGTCACAGGAATTTGAATGAGTGGATGATCTGATCTGCTACGGCATATACCTTATTAGTTCTCTTCAAAACCTATTTTCCAAGACTTGTGATATATGATGGGCATAAATAAGCTGTCAATAGTGCAACAATGTTATCTTTCAAACAGGGAATTTCATAACAGCTGGATTTATATTATATCATCTTATCTTTAGATAATACAACTTTCCAGTGGAGTACTTGTCTGTCCTTAGGACCACAAAGACTTCCTTCTCTAGGTCTCCACGTACAAGACGAACAAGGTGTTCAACGTTTGCATAATCAGGATGGTCTTTAGGATTAACTGGGGACTGCAAACTTTTTCTCTTCTATGAGGTGACTTGCCACAAACAATGACATTCTGAAGACAAAGGAAAAGGTGATGATCTCTAAGAATGAAAGTATTGCAATTCAAGCTGATGGTCATGTTTATAATTCAGCTTTTGCAATGTTTTCAAACTGGTCTATTCCAAATTTCAGAATAAAGTTTGTGAATAATTGTGGCTACGGTCAAGTGAAACAATAACATTTTCTATGGAAATAACAAAAACAACAAAATTTCCTGAAGTAATTTAGTTTTAAAAACATGGGGTTTTTTTTCAGCAGATCTCATTTTATATTGTTAATGGGGAAAAAAAATCAATATATCTCTGTCTACATCAGCTTTTTTTCCCTACAGAAAGCAGTTTGTACACAAAACTAAGATTAAAAATATTTGCAATTTGCACTCTTTAATGTTCTGAGAGCTTAAACAAATTCTGATCTTAGAAACAATCTCTTTATTGCAGGTCATAGCTCTGTGTAGGCCAATATTTCTTGTTTTTCATGGCCAAATCGCCTTGGACGTTTATATAATTCATGGCAACCTGTGAGATGAACCTCTCCCAGCCTACTCCACCATATTGTTTTACTGGGAGAATATTGAGTAAATGGTCTGTGATTCTGCTTCTCTGCTGCTAAATAACATTATTTTAAGGAGAAAAAAAAAATGAAAAAAAGAAGGAAAATGTCTTCAAGGGTGAACATGAGAAGACAAAAAACCTCAGGGGGACAAATATCAAACTGTGTTTCTTCTGCATGTGGAAAGATCATGACTGTGCAAAGAAGTCTTTTACAAATAAAGAGAATGGGTTACAGCAAGAAAACAATAACTTTGAGCTATCTTCTTCCAGCAACTCATAGTTCAGCTCTATATGTGGAGCATAACACCGTAAGGTATGGGATAAATCTTTGTTCTGTTGGGGTCAGCTGTCCCAGCTGTGTCCCCTCCCATTTTCATGTGCACCCCCAGCCCCACCATGGTGGGGCGTTGTGAGAATGGGAAAAGGCTTTGATGTTCTCCAAGTGCTGTTGTTTGGCAATGACTAAAATATTACTATGTTATTAACACTAGTTTTTGTCACAAATTCAAACACAGAATCACAGAGGTTACTATGAAGAAAATTAACTTTACCTCAAACTAGCTAAAACTAGTACAGAGTGTTACTAGATTTGGATAAGATTATCACTGTAAACCTTAGTAGATTGTGTTCAGTGGCCAAAGGCTTTCAGTCTGCCAGCCAGATAGTTTACAGCAACAGATTGCCTCATTTATGTTTTTAATTATATGTTCAATAAGAAGACTATTGTACATCACAATGAACTTTGAAGGCTGGCACTAGTTGACAAAAAGTTTTTCAAGAGAAAATGTGTGTGTTTTACCTCCTATAGGAAAATTTTAATTTCGAATTTGTTAGGAAGTCTTAAGTTCAGGATAAAATGTGACATTTTCTTGAAATACTGGTCATCTTAAGACTCACAAATTCGTATGGGATACTTCACACAGTTTGTGTGGAAGCAGGTTATACTTCAATAAACAGTTTATCAGACATGTAATAGTTCACACTCTGTAACTATTCCAGATTGAGGTATATCAAGGCCTTTAGCAGTCTACTTGGAGAATGAAGCTTCAGGACAACATTTTATCATTACAGTCTTTAAAAATGCTAAAAACCTGAAGAGCAAATTTTGAGGGGAAATTCATCTTCATGAAAAAGCTCTTTGGAAGAGGGGTTGTAATTTTTTTGTGCTTGTAAAAAGCCTAACACAATGAAGGTGTTGATTCTGACTTGAAGCTGTTTGAAAGCTCCTGTGACACTGAGATATAACTTCAATGTTGAATTTTCCTCGCTTGATCTTCTTCGAGGAAGTTGACGTCACAGATTTCTGTGGTATAACTTCTTGTTTAGGGCAGAAAATAAAGCTTCCAGAAAATGAAGTGGCAGAACTTGAAGATTTTTATCTCTTCATCCAGGCTAAAATAGGTTGAGTCAACAGGGCAATATATGATTATAGCTGCTAAGGTTCTATGATAAACAATTTTTAGGAACTAGTAGGGAAAATTTTACACCTCCATTAAAACAGAGTTCACTTGTCACTGTCGGTAGAGGAAATAAAGGAACATATCTCTGTCTGTCCCTGTAAGCCATCTCTCAAAGAAAATAAAAGGGCTTCTGTAACTAAAAGGAGTACTAATAAGTAAAGACGTAATATTAAAAGTAGGGAAGAATTTCAGGCCTACTATTAAAAGTAGATTCTTAATCACATGTTGTGTTAAAAAGTAAAATATTATATTATTTTAGGCAAAAGCAATTCCAAAGACAAAAGTTTGAAATGGCATCAAAG
The DNA here is from genome assembly GCA_013398955.1 of Callaeas wilsoni. Classification (NCBI taxonomy): domain Eukaryota; kingdom Metazoa; phylum Chordata; class Aves; order Passeriformes; family Callaeidae; genus Callaeas; species Callaeas wilsoni. The sequence continues at coordinate 484,867 of VWPU01004148.1, read as the reverse complement.
TCTAGGTATTATTCAGTTGGTCTGATACAGACTGACATTTATGTTTGACATATATGATTGACATGAATGCATATTAACAAATGTTAATTTTAACTGAACGCAGAAATGCTTAGTGGTTTACTAATTAATATCAAGATCAAATATAATTGAAGTTTAGATAAACTTTTGGTATATTGTAAACAGCATATTAAATTTCTAATAGGCTAAATATGTTTGGCCTAAAATAAACTCAAGATCCTTATTATCCCTTTGTCTATCATTTATATTTAGTTAATTCCTTCTTATCCTAGTCCCGGCTGCTGATCGGTCATGAAGAGAGAATGGAACAGAACATTAAAATCTGCCAAGAAATCAGTTAAGCTGGAGCCTCTTGTGTATATTCATTGGAAAGCCAAAAAAGTAATTTGTAAACTTTAAAGGTTCAGAGAAAGGAAAAGAAGACACTCTGAAGTCCAGATTGCTATATTAGAAGTACTTCTGCCTATACATTGTGGTGTTTGCTCTTGAGTGAGTTTTTTCTTAAATTGCAATAAAGAATAGATCAAACAGTACTGTATTGTTCAGATAATAGTTTTTAAAATACGCTCTTGCTCATCTGTTGATACTCCGGACATCTGTTACAGTTTTTAAACTTTCGTAATTGAATCTGCAATTATGTTTGATGTTAGTTTAAGGACTCACAAAATCATACTTGTTTTCCATTTCCCAGGATTTTTTCAAGAATATATTAACAGTAATTGTTGACTTTAAAATATTAGATTTCTGCCCTCGTGACTACAAAAATCTTGATGTGTCTTGACTGAGAAACATGAACCTCTTTTGATCAAAGGAAAAATACACCAGACTGCTGCAGTTAATGAAGGGTAAATCTCAAATGTTCATAGTAAGAGTTCAAATAATCATCCATAACCTGATGTTCATACTAGTCAGTCAGAGAATTAACCATATCATAACCATAAGCATTCCAGAGTTTCTCTTTCAGATATTCATTGATTGTCACTGTCTCACTCTACACAAATTTTGTTATGAGCACAGGAAAATTTTTTTATTTTTTTAATTTCAGAAAATACATATAATGTGAATAGCAGAAGAAAGAGGTGCTGAAGAAAAACTCAGGAAGGAATTTCTCAGGGCCGACAGATGTATGAAAATCTTAGGCTAGAACTGAAGGAAAAGAATAAACCTGAGTTTATCTATTTTAGCACAAGGAAGACTTCACCTAGCAGAATGAAACTATGAGGGGAGAGATTGGACATTTAAGTTGGACTAGGCTAGGCAGAATTCGAGAAGTGTTAGGACAATACATGCAGGGCCAGCATGAAGTGGAAGTTAAAATTTGGCATAAAGGTGTAAGACACTAAGTCAGACAACAAATTTAATAGGACAATCAGATCAATAAAAAAGGAATTGTCTGTAGAGACAGTACACGAGTTTACAAATGAATGGCAAAGAGAGCAGAAGGCCAAGATCAGTTACGTAAGAGGTAGGCATGAGTTAAAAGAGGATCTAATCAGTTTTGCAATGGCTGATTGAATGTACTGTAGGTACCAACACTGCCCATATCCCTGTTTTTAACAGAGCAAAACACAAAACATCACGTACAATGCAATGCTACCTCTTTCACCATTTAATTAGTTTACTTTCTTATACACATTATTTTCAGTTGCTCTGTGAGGCTAAAAACTTGATATATCTTACTTTAGTTTTGGGCACTGTCAATGGGAGGAGGGAAGGTTTTCATTTCAGCTTTTAATTTTGGCTTTGTTTTTCTGCTGACTGGGAAAATTAGTTGTTCCTAAAGCCCAAATGACACTCATCATGAAAATTTATATACTACAAGACAGTAAAACTAGAAGTGAAAAGGACACTCAGTTATAAAAAGCTTTTGTTCTCATAAGAAAAGCCCTTGATTGGGTTATGTCTGGTCTATTTTGCATTAAATTCTGTATTGTCTGCTACCAAAACATCTCCGAAGATGAGCTGAAGTCTGAACACAAAACAGTGGAAATAGAAGTCCAGGTGCACTCTGAAATCAATGTTAATTTTTCAAAGCCTTTAATTCCCCCTCTTTCATTATTTTCTTTCACAGTGAATATTGCTTCCTTTCAGGACACGTGATAATGAAAATGACTTATTTATTTTCATCCAGTGATCATGATTGCCACCAGTAGAATTATCTTTGAAAACATCACCCTTTTATCCTCCTGCTTTCATCTTTTTGGAGGCATTAATCTTCAATCTAGGGAGAAAAGCAATATCTCAAGTCAGATCTACTCTTTCACACTATTCAGCTAGCCCAGCTATTTTGGACAAAATCTGCTAAATAAATTTGCAATGCATCCTCAAGTGTAGTTAATAATAAATACAGAGTTATGACAGTAAGCAGTAGCATAATCAAACCTTTCTTTTTATTTTTCAAAACTGGCTGACAGCATTGTATGTTATTTTTGTGCTTAGGATTATGATTTTGACAAAAGCAACGGCTGGAGAATTCTTCAGAAATAAATGACTGGGAAAAAATATTTACTGTGACTTCGAAGTTCAATGCCTTAAAAATATCTGATCACATATCTAAGGAACATGTTCCTGGCGTACAGAATGTGTATGAACACACAAATTGTTCACAAATTTAAAGTTCCCTCATGACCATAGCTATTTGATTTTGTTGTGGTATGAGTGTCAGTATTACAGCTATGATGGAAAGAACATATTTTAGACCTAGTTGTCTGTAGCAGCCTGGCACTGTAATAGCCTTAATGTAATTGAAATAGCTTTCTTGGGGGTTTTCTGTTTATTTCTTCCCCCTCCCTTATAGTTTAATTTATTTCTCTGGAAAGATCCATTTACATAACTGAGTCAGTAATGTCAGAAAACATTTTTCACTTAAAGTCAACTGCAATGCAAAGAAACTCATTTCTAGCTTGCAGTCCCTCTAAGGTCATGAAGTTTAATTATGAATTTGGAAAGAGAATACATTCCTTGGACTCTTAATGGAGCGCTAATTTTATCGTGTTTTCAATATGTAGCATTTATCCAAAACTGTCACCTGCACACATTTGAACCTAGATTTGGCTATAGCTCTTTCCAGTCCAAAACGAACTACGTAATTCAAGGTGTGCCAGAGACAACCTGTATTCGTTAATTGTGCGATGAAATGTAAGACATGAAGGAAGAAACCAACTACCTGACCTTATAATGCAACTGAAGAAGTGTTCTCAAAGTGTAAACAAAATTAACAGAAAATCATCAGTATTTTTGCCTTAGGGAAAACATAAACTTGATATGTAACTGGAAGTTTGTGAGTTCTGGTCAGCGACAGAGCATCTGCATATATAAAGACCTCAGGGCAGCAGTTAAATATCGCCTCAGAATTTACTGAATCTTGATACTCTTTAGGGTTGTAGTGACCTAGCTCTGTAACGGTTGCCACTACATGGACAGAGTACTCTGGAGGAAGCACATAGGCCTAAAATACTTCTTCCTTTTTTATTTTTGTCTCTAGTTAAACAGTGTAACAGGTGCAGAACATGCCAACATCTCGTTAGTGAGAATCCAAAATTCCCTACTTAACGAATTCCTTGGTAGATTCCCACATAATAGCTGGATGCTGCAGTGGTTCAAATAAAATATGATTCAGTGATATCTAATTGGTGTTTTGGCAAAACAGATACATTTTTTTTTTTTTGCCTTTACATGTACATGTAATTAGATGAATTTTTAAGGTCACTTCCAACCCAAACCATTCTATAATGCATGATTCTATGATTCTGTGGATCTGGCCTCTAAAGAAATAGTTAATGTTTAGTTTAAAATAAATTTATATCAATTTGCAATGTGTTTCATCCAATGTTTTTATTTTTATTTTTATATTTATACAAATTTTATCACACATATTTTAATACACGCTTCTGGGGTTGGTACAGGTCCTTGATGCAAACATATTTTTTCAATTTTCTATTTCCAGCAATTTTCAATTTCCAGTTTTTTCCAAGCAATGTTAAAGCAAATAAAAATTTTAGCTCAGAATAAACACCTTCCCATACTGGAAGCACACATAATATTTCCATTATTTATTCTATAAATATAAACTTCAACTATGTATGGTGGATAAAAGAGAAAACAAAAAGAATATTAACATTTAGACTTTGAAAAGTAAGATCCTGCAAAAGTAGGTTAATACCATTTTACCTGGTTTCAGTTAGGTTATCTCTTCTAAGCAGATCTTATTTTTAATTTCTTTTTGGAATTTTTTCATTTTATTCTGATTTAGATACATCCTAATTCTTATTCTTCTCTAGACATGTCTGACCTTTCTCCATTTAGAAAAAACAGGGTTGACAGTTGTTCAGCAAGTCTTGACCCTCTTTCAGTATGTTAGAATTGTCTAGACATTATCCTTTCCTTGGAACAACAAAAGAAAAATATCTGAAAACAGCTTCTGTGTGAAAAATCTTCAGCATAGGCCTGTTTAGATCAAATCTTTTGATGTTCATTACAAACAAACATAAAAGCTCACTTATGTAAAATCTCTGAGACTGGGAAAATAGCCATCTCCCCACTTTCCTTCTCACAAATTTTCATTTAAGAATGTTTGCAAGTGCTCTGAATAGGACATTTATGTTTTTGAGATTGTCTCATAAGAATAGGACAATAAAAGGAGAATGGCTAGCATGTACAGCATTTAAGGTGAAAGGCTAATGAGATTGGACAGTCTCTTCCACAGGATTCCTAATGGTCCAACACACATATTTAAAGCAATGTTTATGTTGTGCTGCTCATTGTTGATATTTGCTTTATTGTGCAGAGCTCATAACAGGGGTTGTGGTTTCAATAGGGAATTACACTTAATCAGAATATGGCACTCTTTGTGGTATTGAGAACCAAGTACTTACAATAATTTTAGAAATTTTCACAGTAAGGTTTCTTCTGAAGAGAGATTTTTATTGTGTGCAGATATATATAAGTGCTAGTACATATTCATCTTGCATAAGGAAGGATTTTAGAAAGAAGGAACTGACTCTCTCACTTCTCTTTTTCTCTCAGTATCATCAGCTATTTAAAAAGGACTAATATATTGCCATACCCACAAATATCAAAAACAAAAGCAATCTTTTATGTCCATTCTTTTAGATCAAATTTTAATACACTTCATGGCATTGGTTTCTCATCTACAGTATTATAATTTTATCATCCCATGAGCAAAAGGATTTCTTTGCTCTCTGTCATCCCTTCTTCTGCAGAACAGTAAAATATCTGCTATGTCACCTTTATCTAAATGGCAGCAAATGATTCTTTTGTCTTTTATTTTGAGTGCAGAGAAAGGGAAGAAGTGGAAACCTTTTAGGATTATTGTGTATTGTGGTTGTTTAGTAGAAGCCAATATGTAATAGGATAGACAAGTGGATGGTTTGTATGGTCAGTTTACCCTGAACTCTTTTTATATGGTGTGTAACCCTAGAGACTCATTACAAACAGGTTTTTCTCAAGTCTTGGCAGCGGTGCTTTTTCTGTGAGATTTCAGGTAGCTTTACTTTTAATGCATCCTCAATAAGAAAGACACATACCAAAGGAAATAAGCTTTTCTGCAGGAAACATTAATTTTTGGTCATGTCACCTGACATTTTTTTGTGTGGTACAATATGCCATTTCTTCCAGTGGCTGATTCAGATTTAAAAGGCTACCAGCCTCCTTTGCTTTTCTTTTGCCCTTTTCTTTCTTTAAAAGAGACAATCCTGTTAATCTAGTTATAATTCATAGGTGGAGACAGTCCAATTTTTTCAAGCTTTTAAGGACTGGAATTAGAAATTTGAATCCTATCTTGTAAATACCAGTGGTAGAAAACAATCATATACTGGTCGTTTGTTCTGCTGCCAATGATTCTGACTACTAGGGAATGACTATTGTATGACAAAATTTGTATCAAGTGGACTTAAATTAACATTGGTCTAGTTTAAACAAAATGTATGTATTGCCTATGAATTTTGGGTTCACAAAAACATCCCCTGAAGTAAATAAATGTTAAAAAAAGTTAGATGGTGATATGAAACAATTATATACTGCGTAAAAATGTTCAAATTTATAACTCTTTACTTTTAAACTGTGGAAAAAAAAAAGTAGCAAATGGAGAGGCAAAGGAAGATAATCCATTCTTCTGCAACAGGGAACTGGGAACATCCACAGTCCCATATTTTTACAATCTGTCTTGACACTGAAGACAGTCATAGAAAGATACCCCAGTAAAAGATGGCTTACATGTGAATTCTGCTATGGGATGTTTGGAGTGATGGGTTTTGTCTTCCCAAGTCCCTGTTGTGTGTGATGTAGCCCTGCTTTTCTGGGGATGGCTGAACACCTGCCTCCCCATGGGAAGTGGTGAATTTATTGATTTACTTTGTTTGCAGATGTGACTTTTTCTTTCCTTAATTAACCGTCTTTATCTAAACCCATGAGTTTTTTCACTTCTACCCTCCTCATTCTGTCTCCCATCCTACTGGTGATTAAACCTTGGCAGACATTTTAAACTGCATAACAGCATTAATCAGACTGATTTTATGATGGCAGCACTTATAGAGAAGGGAGAATGTTGGATTTTTAATTTTAAAAAAAGCTTTGTTGCATTCTCAGTGGAAATTATATTAGGACACTTGAAATTAAGCACACCCACGCAATTATTTTATAAAAGCTCTTAAATGGCCTTGACAATCTTATTCTAGTGTCAGTCACTTACTTGATTCAGCATTCCCATAACCAGTAAATGTCTTTTTAATTCAAATATATTGAGCCCTCATCTACAAAAATAGAACCTTTGCTATGACCAGTATTTTAATCTAAAATCTGTTTACCTGAATAATTTTCTTTATGCATAATGTACATTATTACACTTAGTGAAATAGTAAGAGAATGTTAAAGGTGCTTGCTAAAATACTAAAATTTAATCTAGTTTTACATTGTTTGAGTAACTAAACTTCTATTCAATTCATTTTGAGAGAAAATGTCTCTAGAGCTTTCATGTGTCTGTAAAATACAGTGTGGCAGATATTCACATTTCAAAGTATAGTCACTATATCACAGAGTCTGGATAATAATTGAATCTTACTGATAGATTTGAATTTTAATTATTGTGTTGAGATGAGAGACTAGCCTAACTAATACTGCTTCAGCTACTGATAGAATCTGTCTCTCACATTTTAAAAATGAGAATTTCAAAGGCGAGAACAACTCCATAGTAAACCACTAGAAATAAATAGATTCATCAATATTTACCTTTCTTGCTTTACTTTATACAATAAATTTTACAATTTCTTTACAATTTCATTATACAATACATGTTTTCAAAATTTCTTTACCTAATAATTAGTAAAATAAATCCTTTGTCTGAAGATGCTAGATGCCATAGATAATCTATTTTTTCCTCTAGTCCAATTGGGTGGCCTATTCCTTGTTGTGCCCAAGAATTTGGACATCTTGTTTGGGAAAACTACGATAACTGAGTTTGAACGCCTTGGGGTCTGCTCATGCTCCAAAAGCAATGGTTTTGTCCTGCATCATAGTCCTTTGAGTTAAAAGATTGGTCTCTCTGAAAATTCAGAAGACTGAAAAAGGAATTTAAAAATGGTTCTTTAGGATAAAAATTTAAAGTCTTTTTCTGGACATCCATTTTAAAAAATATTATTACAAGAGCATTTGAATGACAAATCAACATATAATTTAATAAGATATTAATTATAAATATAATTTAAATTGTAAAATAAAACTAATAAAGACAAGTAGTACAAAATATGTTTAATAATGATTGTTTTTAAATCTTCATTTTAAAATACATTCTCCAGCTTTGAAACCACTGATTTACTTTTTATTTTCTCACCTTCTTTTAGTTTGCATTGGATATAACCATCACACATTAAAAATGTAATAGATGACTATTTCTGCCAAGACTGTTAGACTTGATTTGGGGATTTGATACAAATTAACATTCATATATTTAGATATCCATACATCTTTCTGTCATTAACACCAGGAGAAAGAAAAAAGGGAATAATTTTAGGTTAAATTATTTCTTTGCTCTAGTTCACTGTGTGACTGTGGAGCTTATGGTGCTAGGATGAAGGTGGGGGCAAAAAACATTGGGAAAAATAGCTGAGGGCCTAAGAAGGATTGCTTCTTTTGGTGATAGAGTTGGCATGTTGCAATTTAATTTGTGTATAAAGCTATTGCCTGAGCTAAAGAAATTTCTTTAGAGAAATTAGAGAAGTGCACTATCTGCTAGAGATCTACTGAGGGAGGAGAGAAACACTTTTTTCCCTAATTACCAGCACGACTTGCAGTGTTTGGATTTTTTTGTAAACAGAAACAAAGAAAGCATGCTGCCTTTTGTGTAGCTGTCAGCAAGGTCTGACTGCATGGATTACCTCAGTCTTCCAGTAAAAGACCAAGGGTTTCTGTCTCTGGAAATAATTTAATCACTTTGCTGGTTTAACATCTGATTAATTCTAGGTCTATCATTATCTCAAAATTTAACAAGATAGCACCACTGTGATTTCCCCAGTTTTTATCAATACCGAATCACTACTGACTAAACCAGCAAATTCAGTCAGGCTCAAAGTGGCCGCTTTGCCTAAAAACATCACTTCAATCTGTCACTGAGCAACAGGGGAACTAGAAAATATCTTAACAATGGATGGTGGGGTTTTTGTCACTTTTTCAAGAATATTGATAGAAACTGAAAGAAGACTACTACATTTTCAAATTTCCTATTTATTATTCTGGCAGTATCCATTTCAGGATCCTGTCATTTTCAAAAAATACAGGGTTTAAAACTGGTATTTATTACAAAGAAACAGTAGAATGAAATATTTCTGAGGCATCTGAATGACTTTAGAATAAGCAGAAAGAAGGATTCTTTTGACTCCATTCCAGTTAAGCACTCAAGCTTGTAGAAGGCTAATAGCTTGTGTATTAGTCAATAAATTTATACTAACATGTTTGCCACTCAACAGCGATGTGTATAAATACCTAAAGCACTCTAAGGCTAAGGGGTTGGTATTGTAATCAGTGGAGCTGCCAGTGGTCTAACGAGTTCCACCATCCCTGCCAGCTGGTTGTGCACTCGTTGTCAGGCTGTCTTGACATGCACTGCGTAGCCCCAGCTAAAGCTCACAACTGCTAAGCAGTTTTTATTTTATTTTAAGACAGTTGCCTGCAGTTATGTGTCCATGCACATGTCATGTCCCCACGGAAGCATTCTTGTCCAGACGATCTCAGCATGTGTTCTTATGCCAGGGCAGGAAGGAAACGCTCATGGTACAGTTGCTGAAGCAACTTTAGGTTTAAAGTAAATTTGCATAAATTTTAAAAGTCCAGAGAAAGAGACAGCTGTATTCTTGTTGTGGAGAAAAGAGAAAAATTCCAGCGTGCAAGGAGATATTAGTGTGAACAAATGGCAAAACTGAAAAGGGAGCAGTTGAGTTTTCCATGGACTGGCAAGTCTAAGGGCAACTGAATCGGAGCTAACTGGAATGATTTCATCAGATGATGTATATAGGAATATTAAACCAAACATATATAATAAGGTCAATTAACTGTTCTGAGAGGTCCCCATACCTGATCAATTTGGATGAGTAAAATGACCATTTTTAGAGATTCCTTCATGGAGATGATATAATTAAAAGAAATTAACACAAATTAAGCAAGCTGTTAGGCTTTTTTTTTTAAGGCCTTCTTCCCTACCAAGCTAATATAGTTTGAAGTAACTATTTGGAAAACCTGCAAGTAAGTAAATCTCCAAATCCTTTCTGAATCTGTTTAAAAACCCATCTTCCTAGTCAAAAAAACCCTCTTTTTGCTTCAACACATTGAAAAGTTACATGCACACATTACAGCCTTCCTTGTTAGTCATGAAAGTAACTGTAGACCTTTTATGTTTTACTGGAGGAAATATAATGTTATTTGATCCTTCTTGAGCTGACTGGTTTGTTGGTTTGAAAATGTCCCTTTTTGACCTTAGAATTTTAAAGTTAGCACTCTCATTACTGCATTAATATATGTGTGCAGTATTTTTTAATAATGTTAGTGCAATTGTTCAGGAAAGCTGGATTTTTTGTCTGACTCTGCCACAAAATAATGCAAATTTGCTAAGTATACATGGAATCATTCCAGCTAGCTTTTTATAGAAGTGCTAGATAATTTCCTATACCAAGGACATGTTAATTCGAAGTGGGGACTAAGAAAATCAATGCTAATGAGCCTCCCAGTGGCCATAAATCTTCTTTTATGTAAGTAAACCGAACTCAGTTAAATATAAACTTTTGTATCTCTTGATGTATAAATGGGATTTACCACAGCATATTTAGGGGAAGTAACATTGTGCTTAGAGCCAGTGCATGTCTGGGCCAATCTGTACCAGATTTGTGCTTCTCCCTCCCTTTTCCTTCCTGTCTGCATAAAACACTAGGCTCTGCTCCCATAGCAACTGCTATTGTTTGAGACCATATCTCTGTGTATTCAAAAGGCACCTTGTTTTGCACACGCCTTTCAGAGTAACCAGTAGGAAAATATTTTTTAAAAATATTTTAAATCCCATTGACACAGAAGAATGAAACAAAGCTGCTGGGACTGTAAGCAAAGGATTCTGTGCCAGGCAGACAGGGTTTGTGCCTTCCATCTCGATCCAAATCTAGCAGAAACACACTGAAGCCAAAATCAGAGAAAGAACATTTTTGCAGCTGCAAATGTATCAGTGCTAACAGAGAAGTAACTAGCAATTTTTGTCAAACTGAAATTGATAATGAGAAGGAGTGTCAAAGTTTGAAATAACAGACTGATTTTTACTATTTGCCCATACTTTCTTCTTATCCTCTATCTTACTTGAGGTACTTCTTTCCATTCTGGTACAAACCTGCATTACTGAAGTCTCAAAAAATAGTCCGTATATAGTCATGTCTTTGACTGAGTGCAGTCACAATTTGAAGCAGCTGTAAATGGGGATGAACCATAAAAGTGTAGAAAGAATATTTATTTCTATGTGCTGATAAAAATAATTTCCTTTTCTCTGTGAAGTGGGAATTTGAATTTTTTTTTTTTCTCTGTCTCATCTGTAATTTCTTGGGTCCTACACCCAAGACAGGTAAGCTACTTTTGTCTTGCACATAATGGAGACCAGAAATTTTGATGAACTGAAACCACTACTGACAGATGGTCATGCATATTTTCATTTTCAGTATTGTGCCAAAACTCATGGGCCCAGCAATAATCAGCAGGCAAATTTAAGCTGGAAACAGAATAAAGACAGCAAAAATGCATGGCATATAATTAATTTCGCCATCATTTTCTCAAAATTTGTTGCCTATTATCACCATCCTTGATTGCTCAGAATTTTTAAAAAAACTTTATCCCTTATATAAAATCTTCAGAACACTGTCTAGTTATTAGTATTTATTGCAAAGTTCTGTTTATTTTTTGTAGATGATTAGTGGGCCCCCTGAAGTAATTTCTAAAATTGCTGTGTCATTATAGGTCCTAACTTCATTGAAGACCCATGACCCTGCAGCATGAAATTCAATTCAGACTGCTAGACTTGGAGCTCCAGTGTATACAAAAAATTTTAATCAATTTAATAGGATTAAATTCTAGTTTAAAATGAATAAGGTACACCAATATTAGCTATTCTTAAGCCAATTTAAGAGCATCTGCACAAGGGATTTCACTGGTTTAAATCAATTTAAGAATTGATTTAACTAAATTGTTACAATTTCTTTCTATACACAGGGGAGAAGTTACATGAGTTTTGTTTTGGGAAGAGTTAATCACTCACCTACAATACCATGGATTTTAAATATTATTGATGGAAAGCAGGTAGGTGCCTTTGATTATAAATATTAGGGCTAATGTATACTGTCTGGGAGATGGGCACAAGTGACAGATAGAGGGGAACTGGATAATTATATATCATAATTATATATTTCTATCTATGTATATTTACAATAAAGATAAGATACAAGATATGAAATTAAAGGGTCTGGGAAAGCTGTCAGATTCAAGAAAGGATTATGAAATTATTGTAATGCAATTGATGGTGAATAGGAAAGGTCTTTACTCTTTAGAGTAAGGAGCTATCATACATGTTGAGTTTTGGATTTTTTATCCTTGAGTTGCCAAAATCAAGACTTTCACAGGTATGTTAACAATGCAGCTCAAACATCTGTTAATAACCAAAATAATTCAGCATCTGTTCAGCAGCTGTTTAGTCCTTGTACTTCTGCTAGGAATACGAGGCAGAATGTCTAATAGTGACACTTTTGACAATGCCTGCTCAGCCTGTAGATGGCTATTCCCTTGGAGCTAAGTGCTCCTTTCTTCGATAACTCCAAATTGCAAACTAGTATTCTGTCATTATGGCTGAGATCTGCACAGATATTTCTGTTTCTGTTCAACCACATCTTGTAAGGGTGGATTGACTGATGTCGGTCCCTGTTGGTGCCTGCCTAATAGTCAGGGAAAGCCACGGAAAACTGAAACACACGTTTCCATGTGTTTCTATACACGTGCCTCTATACAGTGTGCCTCAATACTTACCAGGCCACTCGATTTGATTAAGTTTTCTGTTTCTTTCTTCTTTAACAGAACTGTTGCGAAAGTGTCACTGTGCGAAATAATTTTTCATCATTGTCCTTATGTTTTCACATTCATTTTCAACATTGAACTGGATTTAAGGAAGCATGAAAAATTAAGACCTGAATATTTCAAAAGCTGTCATGAAAGTGAAGATGGATGTCTGAAATGTAAAGATTTGCCAAGGAATACTAAAGAGCTCCCTAGAAGCCCTTAACTCCTTAGAAATCCTAAAGTGTATTCCAATGGTTATAGACAATGCAATCTATTCTTAATAAGATTAAGGAAGCCACAGTTTCCTTAAAGGTCTAAACACAACTATTTTATCAATTAAACTTTCATTTTTAAAAGTGCCATTTCAAGCATAAAGGATGCAGGTGCCCAAGTGCTGCAGGGTAACCCTTCTGAAGCACTAGTTTCAGCTGGCTCCAAAATGGACACACTTCAGGGGACAGCTGAGCCCCTCAGCCAGAGTGGTGATACATCTAGGGTAAGATATTGAAGACACGTTAACAAAACCATGAAACAATGAGAGGTGTGAGGGAAAAACGTGAGAAACAGCCCTGCAGACACCAAAGTGAAGGAAGAAAGAGGGTGAGGAGGTGCTCCATGTGCTGGAGCAAAGGTTGCCCTGCAGCCCTTGGAGAGACCACACTGGAACAGGTTTATCCTGAAAGACTGCAGTTTATGGACAGAATCCATGTTGGAGAAGTGAGATGCAATAGCAGCAGAGAGGAGCTGTCATGGAACGATCACAACTCCACAATTCCTCATGAGCATGTCAGACAGGGGATCAGAGAGGAGTCAGGCATGGAGTAGTGAAGCTGAATACGAAAAGAAGTGGGGAGAATCTATTCTAGGTTTTGTTCTTGTTTCTCACTGTATAAATATGTTTTAATCAGCAATAAATTATGTTGATTTTCACCAAGTTGAGTCTGTTTTGACAGTAAACGTTAAATGATCTCCCTGTCTTTATCTTTGCTTTATTTTATCCCACTGTCCTATTGAGGTGGATGAGTGAGAGAGCAGCTGGACAGGTGTCAGCCAGTCAAGTTTACCCAACACATAGGGGTTAATTATAATAGCATGGAATATGCTTGTCTTAGAAAGACTAAACTCTGGTAACTTTTTTCAACACAGATTCTAGAATTTCACAGTGGTTATGAAAACAACAACAATACTTTAACATGTTCCATTTTGGTTTGATTTATAAGGGTTGTCAGAATAGAAAAAAAAAGTGACTGGTCTTCATACCTATCACTGCAGTTAAAAAAGGAAGAACACACTTTAACTTATATAAAATAGTTGACAAGCTGTGATGATGAGAGTGTAAAGTGCTGATCACATGCTGTCACTGTTGTTTGCAACAGTAATTTTAAGAAAAGATCATTAAGGCAAAGAGACAATTAAGTTCGGAAGAAAAAATTCACAAATGGTTCCAAAGGCTCTTTCTAGCAGGTGTCTAGGTTGGAAATTAACCCCAAAAACATGCATACATAATTGCTTCTTTTGGTGCCCATAAATCTGATTCAATTGGTGCATTTAATTGATTTAGTTTATTACTTTCAGATTGATTTGTTTTACCTTATGATTAGGTATAAAACTACCTGATACCTTACTGAGTATAATGGCATTCAACTGACAGGAAAAAAATAATGAAAAAAAAAAAAAAAAAAAAAAAAGAACACAATCAAATTCTTTCTTTCTCAATTTCTCCTTTTTTTTTCAGATAAATCCTGTAACATTATAGCAGCTCCCCCAACTTTGTAGAAAACAGACAAATTACATTTGCGTTGGGGCTTTTGCTTTTTTTTTTCCCCTAGACTTGCAATACCTAAACTTTCTATCCTGTAGAGAAATCAAAGTCTGTCAGAAGACTACGAAAATTAATGTAAATATGAGCTAATGAAAGGTTATTCAGGTCTTACCATTTGTTTGATAGCAATGTCAAAGTTGGAGAATTGGAGGATAATCCAGATATTGAGCAATTAAGAAAGATGATGAAAATGATAAAGCTGTAAAACTTTGATATGGAAAGATTGGGATCATTTTATTTAGAAATTAGATAAACAAGACAGGATATAGAAGAAATTTCTTTTTCAGGAACAGTGCAGTATATAATTTATATGAAATTTGAACAAAATTAAATGATCATTTGTTATTAAACTACAGTATTCACCGAAGTGAAAAATTCTTGAGTCTTAGAGCTTCACAAAACAATAGGCTGATTTCCTAGATCACCTAGCTCAGTCCTACAAAGCTCTAGGTAAAGCCTAAAAACTAAAATTACTCTGCTCAGAAGTTAGGCAAGCCTTTGGCTCATCAATATATGTGCTGGGAAAAAGTGCTACTGAGTCTCATTACTGTCCAACTTTTACATGTTACTCTGAGAAGTTTCACCTAATTTCCATTGTTCTGTCTTCAAGGTTATCCAAATGTTCAATATTAAATACTGCTCACACACTTAATTGATTTTATCTTAAAAATTTTTATCTGACTTCTTAAATATATTCCAGCTTGTTTTACCAAGGTCATTAAGGAAATATTAAATGCAATTGGTCTCAAGATATTCATTATGCGTTTCACAGTTACTCTGATCACAGTTCATTATTTTTTCTTGCAATAAGACTATTACCATTTAAACTTTAAGCAACTGAAAAATAAAAAAAAACATAAAGCTTGTGGTAAGTCCCATCTCTATGTCAAATAACGATTTTACCATATAATATTGCATTGAATGACCAAAAATGTAAAGATTTATTATATTTATGTCAGTGTTTTATTGGTTATATTACCCATGGTAGATCTGAAACCCACATATTTTTGATCCCATGATTTTCTATAGATTCTTCCATTTATTTTCCCTCATTATTTTCATCTTTTTTCAGTATAAGTTCTTGAGTTTTGACATTATCGAGATCCATTCTTTCCTGTCTTCACAGAATGTTGTATTTCCTGTCCTCAAATGTTATAATATACTTTTAGAAACTGACATGGCTCATGTTTTATAAATTTTCTTTGACAACTTTCTGTTTTTAATTGCCTAGTTCTTTCAATATAAACGTCTCATTCTTTACAACTTCTGTTCCAGTATGAGCCTCTGCTTGTGGGTATTAGCTTTTAATTTTTCCATAGGACCTATGGGAACATCACTGTTATTAGAAAAACATGAGGGAAAACTGTAAGTACAGCTGTTTTGAGTAATGCCTAGATTGCCTTTAATATTTTCCCTATCAAAAATTTGCCTTTCCCCCCTCGTGTATTTATTCTTTTTTGCTTAATTTATATGGTTGAGTAAAGTGATCCTATCTGTTTTTAAATCTTTTGCAACACTGAATCTAGATCAGTAATTGTTTTGGGAATGATTACTGACCACTAAGACAAGATTTCTCTTCTCAGTCTTCTTTTTTTTCTTCCTATCATTTTAATGCTTAATACGTCTGAGATACTTCTTTACCATTCAGGTTTGAAGTATTTTACTGTAAGAGAAACATATTCTAAATAAATTTTACATCTTTTACAAAAAAAATATAAAAATGAAAAATCATCCAAATCCCAGCATTACAATCCAGCTCCCTTGATTCATTTCTTTGACTTCTAAGAATTTTCTGCTTCGAAATAAATAAAAAAAATCTCTGATAACTCTTATGTATGTCAAATTATTTTCTTTTCACCCAAAGGAAGATTATATTTTAGTAATGAATTTTTGTAGTGTTGATATTTCTCCAAACCTAGGAAAAACTGCTTCCACTCTTGTTAATTCATTGATATTCTGTGAAGAAATCTGATGGATGTCATATTCCAAAGTTATCTAAGCATTGTCATAAGTAAATTATCATTAAAAAAATGTTTAGAACATTACTTATTAAGAACATAAGAACTACCATAATTAAACCAAATGTTTCTGAAATGTTCTGCTCTCAATGAATGATGGATCGAAACATGACACCCTCCAGAGTGTAGCAGTGTTTACTTACAATACCCAGATATAACATTGCATGTTATGAATGCTATCAGGCCTGGAATGAGCACCAAAATAGTGCTGGTTGATACTTGATGTATCCATCCAGTGCTCCCTAACAGAGGGACAGCTTCTATTCCACCCTGCTTCTACCCCAGCCCTCTTAACTAGAAGCACACCAACTTTTATTGTATATCAAGAGAAATAGGTCTGAATCATTGCCTTGCTCTAGCAGCACTGAACAAGCACAAGGCTGCTTGATAGGAACCCCTGTGTTGTCTCACTCACAGGATTTCCATGCTTTACTACCTCTTTCCTTGACACTTGACCTCCTCTTTTTGACACCCTTACACCTTAAGTTCTCTGCCCCAACATTCTCCCGGGTAAATAATTTCTCCCTAGTTATTTTTTCCCTGTTGGCCCCCATTTTGCCATACCTATACCCAGTTTTGATGGTTTTGATACCATTACCTAGGTAAATTGCCCTTATATAAATTAGTAGTGGGTCCCCAGTGATCCTCTCCAGTTACGTGTGAGGCTTGGCTCCTGTAGCCACCCTTGAGGATGCCACCATGTGCTTGGCACTACCCTTACCTCTTGTCCAGTGCTTTACACTGTTGGCTGTCATGTCATGCCACTTCTCCTGCCAAGCTCAGAGGTTTTCATGTCACACTCCATTAGTGTAGCAACAAGCCAGTGACCTGGTCATTTCCTGCAGCCTTAACAGTGTTGAGGACAACTCTTTCCATAAAACCATAAAGTTCCATAAACTTCTGAAAGGTATTTCTGAACCTTTTTCTAAAATACTGGTGCAGGTTGTCAATAGGGTTACTTTTTTTTTAATTGCGTATGTCATCCAGCATGCTAACCTCATCCAGCCCAAGATGGATGAAGAATGAATGAAGCACGGCTAGATAACAAAGAGAAAAAATCCTCTTGTATTTTTTCAATTTGATTCCTTTTCCTGAGTGTCACACATTATGATTTCTTATCGATAATACTACATTTATCGCATTTCATTTCAACAGACTGTAGAGAAAGACTCATCTACTGTTTTACATTCATGCACTTGAATGCTGGACTATTCACACTTAGCACTGATAAGAGTGACTTTGACTTGAAAAATAGACTCTTCAAAACACATTAGCATTTGGGGAAATCAGTGTTCTGAAACTTTCTGATAAGTTTTTAATTCTATTTGAAATATTTTTAAAACTACAGACACGATCTAGAAGAATTTAATTATTTAATACACCCTTGTACAATTTAATACACTTTATTACCATTTACGTGTTCCTTCATACAAAGGATGTTATAATGTTAGGACTTTGAGCATAAAAGAAACTATGTATGTGCAATTTTTTCGGTATTAAGAATTTTCATGCAGAGGAAAATCCATGATTTTATGCAGAAAAATGTCTCCTACTATTATGAGAGCTAATAAATAGTAAATTCTTAATGAACTGTTGTGGATATAATGCATAAACCAAAAATGAAACAGAATATGACAGTGGTCCCTTCAGTCCCCCTTGAAGAGAATGTCTTTGGTATTGTTAATCTGAAAACATGCATTTTTTTATGATCTTTCCCTCTTGTTGATATTAATCACATATCGCACCATACATTACAAGCATAAAATGTTAGATAAGTTAGAAATAATAATTTAAAAAATTGAAAAATTAGAAATTATTTATTCTGTTCTGGTAGTCCTCTCCCCAGAGATGCCATGTGTTAAGAGTTCAGATGATAAATCAATGAACTTGAGCAATGAATCTAGGGTGTCAGGGATAACTTGACAGTGAATTGGTTTGAATTGAACTTGACTTCACATGTATTAAAAGTCCTGATGAGAGATTTTAGGAGAAACAATCTCATTGAAATGGATGAACAGGCCTGCACATGCTGGCACAGAGAGATGCAAATTACCTTTTACTGAACTTGAATATGCTGTTGGAATTTTGTAAAGGTTCACGAGGGGCCACACAAGGGGCATTCACCTTTTCTTGAGAATTTAGCATGGAAAGAGCAGGCTGAAAAAGCAGTGTTTATTTCAGGAGAGATTGAGTTGCATCAGTTTTTAAGGAATTGATGCCTTAGATTTTTAGCTTTTATATTTTCCGTATATTTGTAATCCTGCAATTCTTTAGTGCATAACTCTAAACTCCGCATAGAGAGTTAGATACTGCTTTCCCATTTTGGTCAGACACAACAATTCCTCTCTAGGCCTGAGAATCAAGGACACCTTACACCTTGTCTCAGGCCCCAAGAAATGTAAACAAAAGTGAGTTGAGTGGGAGCAAACTTGAGGTACATTACTTCGTTACCTGAAACTGTAATTGGAAGATTAACTTCCAATATTCAAATGGACCAAACTTATGACAGTATGAAAACCCATGACTGTCATCCATTTTTGGATGTAGTCCCTGGGGGAGGCTTTGTCTGCCCAAAACGTACCTGAAGGCCCTTCAATAAATATAACCACTTTTTATTATCTTAATTTTGTCTGGCCTCAGTTTTCAGGTAGCCTCAAAAAGGCATTAGAACGAGAATCCATTCCCAAAGTTTTATCCTCATGTTCTCTTTCAGAAAAGTATTTGATTTATGTCTTACCTGCAATATGAGGACCTCCCTTATGACTTCAAAATTATTGACTTTTAATGAATAAAATAATTGCTCATTTAGTCCTAGAGTTCTTAAAATCATTTCCTGTCTCAAGATTCTTCAACAGAAATTGATTTGATTTTTAATTTACTTCACACTTTATCTCATCAATTTATATGAATATGTCCTGAATTGCTTTGACATTAATAAGGTTCATCGTTGTATGTCGACTTCTATGTGTACCTGGAAAATCAGGAAATCCTATCTCAAACAAGGACAAAGAACATTACACCATCATTAATCTTTCCTTACTGTTTTCTTTAGAAGTTGTTTTGGAAAGTGTTTTCCAGTAATTAAGAAAGTTAATCCTGATTTACATAAGCATGCTAAGAAAACTATAACCCATAGCTGTATGCCACAGACCTAATATTTTCTTGTATGCCTGAAATTTTAAAATAAATTTACCTTTTTTGATGTTGCTGTATATGCGCTATGTTATTAAGATGTTAATGAAATGCACACAAATAATAGCAAAGCTTTAAGTTAATTTCAGCAACTACATTGATCTTACCAATTTCCATGAGGGTAATAAGGCTGTTACAGAAACATTTCTACTGACAAAAACATTACAATCCACTTGTGCCATTAGGTTTGGGAAAAAGGGGTCCCGCTTGAAAGAACCCTTAAAGATTTAGAATAACAATTACTATTGTGAAAATTTAACTAAAAAGATTAACAAAATACATTTTTAGGATAAGATTTTACTTTGCCCATGAGTACTTGTTTATTAAATAATGGAAGCTCCCCATGGATGTTAAAAGAGATTTCACTTTAGCTTTTCTGATTGTTTTATAAGGATTAATTGCAACCTCAATTTCATAAAATATAACAATATAAATAATTTAAAAATTATTAAATTGAAGTAGTTTCTTGTAGAAGTTCCAATTTTGTAAGCTGAGCATAGTCTTTCTTAATGTCTCTTTGTTTTGGTTGTGATGCAACCAATGCACAAAATTCCAATATTATGTGGATTAGCAAAATAAAATATTCAAATCTGTTCCATCTTATTTCAGTATATAATTTCTATTTTGAACACTTTATCACAAAAATAAAGGTAAGTTTTGATGGAAAGTTTGTTTCAAGCTGAATACCAGAAGCCATTTCTGAAGTTATATAACCTCCTAAGTACTCTACATCTCTTTAAACTATTGCAACAAAAATCTGTACTCTCACCATACAAGAAAAATAAGAATCCAAAAATTTGAGAAGTATCTTAATGCTGCAAAGCTGAAGTCCCAGTTTTCCAAGTGACTTGCTTGCCTTAAGGTTGTTTTGAAAGTCAGTGAGACTTAAATTTGCAGTAACTGGAGATTATATGTACAAACAGGGAAGGTAGGCATGGTGGTTCTGTTTACCACAATTAATTCCTATTCCTTTCTATCAGGACAAGGATTTCAGAAGTGGAAGCTAACATCATAAACCAGATGGTTATTTTAATTTTAGGTATCTGCTAGTTGTAAACTCAGTTTACAAAAAAAGTGTCATATTTCTAAGTTTCTCTCAAATGTTTAATCTTCTTTGACTTATCTAAGTTTAGTGGAAAATTGTAAATTTACCTCAAGTTCAGCCCATAGCTGCCCATTGTAATCACTCTGCAGGCCTCTTGTCTGTCAATACAGTTATTTCCATAAATTATTTCTACATAGATTATTCCAGACATCACAAAAAATAATCTGATCATCTGTTGGACTCCACTGTGGTTCGTGTCATGCTAATTTATCTTGTGAATTTTGCCTCTGGAATTTTATCTCTCACCAAATACTGTACCGCAACTATCAATTTTATTAATGTGACACTTATGTGGCCTCAAGAATTAAGTCAAGCAAAAACCACACTCTGTTATCTAAAATGATTTTTTTAATGTCAAAACAAGGTGTTTCTAAAATGTTGGTATGCAATTTTAGTACCTCATTATTTCCCTTTCACGACATCTTTCCTTGAAAAAAATTGAGACAAAATATTTCTTCTATTATTCACCCTTTTATCAAACATATTTGGAATACATTGACTTTGGATTTTTAGCTCTCCTTCAAAACAGTGATTTTTTTTCCCTGATAAAGATGCTTAAAAATTTTCTTGAATAGAAAAGTTCAAACACCTTATTGTACGATTTCTGTAACACGTATTCTGAAATGAGCCACCTGGGAGTGTCTTTGAAGTTGATGCTTTGATGTGTCATTCATTTTCTTTCATGTTTAGCTGAAATTGCTTGAAAGTCACTGCATTTTGTCCTTATTCTACTTTCCTGTGAATTCATTTGATGTCTGTAGAATCTGCTGTTATCACCGAACTGGTAGAATAAAGTGAACAAAATAAACCATGACTATTTTCAGGACAAGAAAAACAACATCAAAGTGTTCAAAGTGATTTCAATGGTTAGTAATGATTGATATTGCACAGTAACCGGATAACAAGTATATTGACTTTCTTTCATTTTATTTTGAATTCAAATTCTTCAGAGATATTTTTAGATCTGTTTTATCGAAATGTCAGTATTGCAATAAAAGACAGCTTCTTATCTTTTCTTCTTGACCAATACACTCATGTGGGAAACAGGCCCCCAAAAAATCAAATCCGTTCATTCACCACTGTAACAGACATATACTGCACGGTCAGCTGCAGTTACTAAAAAAACCCCAACAAAACAGCAAACAAACAAGCAAACCAGAAATGAATTTAATGAAAATTTCTGATATTTCATCATTTATTTCCACTTGATATTAATAATGAAAAAAACATCTTATCAGCAAGATGTGAGAAACCCATTGCTTGGGAGACTCCAGTTGGATAGTGGAAGGCACAGGTTCAAGGCACTGATACATATTTTACATAAACCAAGGAATTTTAAAACTAGCCAATGTCCCACTTTCTACATCAGTGCTCTAACTGATGATTTCTTACTGTCATTGCTCTGGTCCTCATCTTTTCGGTTTTACTGTTTCACCCTAGGTCTAATGAGGATCTGATGAATTTCATTACCAATTTTCTTCTAAAATAAAACAGTCTTTTTCTCAAGTTCTTCAGTGGCTCTGTTATTGACACTGTAAATATATCTGAGAGCCAAGTCTTAGGAATTAATAACCTACAGTAAGTGAGTATATAATAAATTCTAGCTACAGCTATTGTCCTCAGGGTGACATTTCCGAATAAACTACTTCTTTAATAAACTTTATTAAGGATGTGTTGAAATTGACAAACAATTTAAATGACAGCAGAATTTTCTCCACTATTTCAAGATAACACAGAAATGTCAGATTTAGCAGGCCAGGATATTTTATTGCTGTGAGGAGCAGCTGAGGAGTTGTTTAGCCTGGAGAAAAGGAGGCCCAGGAGAGACCTTATTGCTCTCTAGAACTACCTGAAAGGAGAGTGCAGTGAGGTGGGAGGAGTGGTCTCTAGTAACTAGTGACATGTTGATAGCAAATGCCCTCAACTTATACCAAGGGAGGTTTAGATTTGATATGAGGAAAAAATTCTTTATGGAAAGGCTGTCAAGTAGCTGCCCTGGGGAGTGGTGGAGTGACCATCCCTGGACGCAGTAAAAAGATGTGTAGATGTGGCACTTTGGGACACAGTTTAATAGTGGACTTGAGAGTGTTGGGTTAATGGTTTCTTTGACGATCTTAGAGTTCCAACCTAAATGATTCTACATTTATATGATCCTTAGAGATCTGCATTTCAATCCAGACATACAGTGTTTGTCCTTTTTCTCAAAACCAATCTGATTACACCAATTCAAATGTACATTGAGAGCTGGCTCTAACTAATCCAATCTGTCACATACAGTCAAGGTGACCACAGTTAATCTCAGGTGCTATAAATCACTTTTGCTCATTAACCTCCTGATCTCAGTGATAAAGTTCCAACACCAAACAACTGTTTCACTGGTCTTTTTTCCCCTTGTAACTTTTTACAACATTCTGCATAATGAATGCTAAATCTCTTGTCAGCTAAAATGGTAATAAAAATTAATCTACTTTCAGATAGGAATTAAGATTTTACTGTTCTCTGTCCCAGCTTCTGGAATGATAGAATTTTTTTGAAACAGCAGCCATTTTTATTCTCTTCATAAGATGTTCATTGCACTATACACAATAGAGTTAGCAAGATAATCCACGCAGTCTCAAAATATTCTAAGACAGAAAAAAAAAATATTTTTTAAAATTATGTATGATATATATGCATATGTTTCCAAAGGTAAAAGTAAATATGTACATATTTACCTTTCCAAATGTATATGAATACATCAGATTCTGGATCAGTATTTTCATAGTGATTTTTCTTTATACTTTATTCATGTACACAAAACCCCCCAACTTTTTCTGAAGATGTGAGAAACTAAACACTGGCATTAAATTATATTTGTGAATTTTACTATAATCCTCCCTACAAGGATTTTAAGTTCAATTTATATTATTAGCAATTAAACTATCCTAGAATTATCTCGCTCTAACTTGTTTTCTTTATGTAAGATGCTTCACTCTGTATTTAGTATGCAGAAAAAAACATGCTTTTGGATTATTCAGATAAGAATGGAGTTCTTAGCACTGCGTAGTAAAAAAGGTGCCTTATTGTAGTGAGGGACATTTTAAATTTTCTTTCATTTTTCATTTTATGAAGAAGTTCTAGCATAGAGAGTGTTAAACAACAATTTGATAGCACCTGTGGTATGACTTTGATTTTCATTCATGAACCAATTGCAAATCTATTAGCATCCCTGTTACATTTAGAATGGGCCAGCTTTGAAGCGGTTGGAGGGAATTCCTGGCACAAAAGAAGCATGTATTCCATCAGAGTGTATAGCCTAGAAAGCAGGTCTTTGTAGGAGGCTTTCACTCTGTAAAGTGAAACAGAATAAAAGCCCCTGCTTTTATCAAATTTGTAGAGAAATTGAGATGCAATTTAAATACACTCCACATTCTCTACACTGCTCTTTTAATACAATAGAGCATAAAGGGACTATAAGTTTGAATTTTGTATGGAGATATCTCATCCTCTTCTTAGTTATTCTACTAAACTTTTTTCTAGGATTTTTTTTTACAAAAAATATAATTACATAAATAGAATTCCTTTCAATATAATTAAAATAATCTGGTATTGCATGCTTCCAGTGTGTATTAAAATTTAGTAATTGTATCTTTATTTATGCATGAAAACCTCAGAACTATAATAATCTTTTTCTTTCTTTCTTTTTGTTTTTCCATGTTCTAAGCACTGCATTAAGCTGAGCAAAAATCAATGTCTATAACGAGTCAATGTAACTTGAATCAAGATATGGTTTTAAATATCTATTTAGGAAGCTTCCTTCCTAAAGTTGTTGACCTTTGACATCTATTTTATCCATATTTATTATTCAAAACTGAGGTTAAGAATAGAATCTGGTCAGTTTTCTGAAATTTAAAAATTGCTGATGCTTAATAATATTAGGAGAAAAAATCTCCAGGACAACTTTTTCCCTCTAACTTTGAAGCTGAAGTAGATTAAGAATATTTAATAATTTTCAATATTTTAAAATTTCAAGCTATTGTAATAAAATGAGCTTTTTGGTAGTTTCTGAGCTTCTAAGTAGGATTAAAGAGGAATTATTTTATTTTCAGGAAGATGAGTTTTATACTTTCAGAGGATGATCTATCACTATGCAGCATCATTAAAACATGGTGGGTTCCACAATCATGTCAGCTGATATGTTTGCAATGTATGTATCTTGTCTACAGTGCCAGGATACAGCTTATGTGATGCCAATATTTGATCTGATGTTATTAGTCGTAATTTAATTATCTCACGTTTGCACCATCTGTGGTAAGAAACATCCACTTTTTTTCCTCTGGTGTTTTCTGAGCTAACCAAAAAAGCTGAATTCTCTGCAAGTCCCCTTATATTATGACAAAGTATATATTTTACACTTTGCTTAAGGAAAACCTCACCAAATTCTGGCATGTTGTAGGCTCCCTAGGGACCTTTTCTGGAGCCTGTGGATGAACTGGGTGTTGAGTTAGACTGAACAAAAGAATCTGACCCATTGTTTCTTAACCCATTGACTATCTAGCCCTTTTTTTCCTGTGCAAACTTAAATATTGTGCAAGAAAAGGTAGGGAAAACAGTTTATATCAATTGTTCCTTGTGAAGATTGTTATCAGTTCCCGTTGGTTGCCTTTAACAAGAGTGGTAACTTCCTATATTAGCAATATTGTCATTTAATCCCAAATAAATAGGTAAAAACACATTTTTGTCTAAAAGTTGACTACTTAGATCATGAAAACCATGAACCAAAAAACTGGGTATGTAAAACTACGTAGCATCTGGAAATGTGATTGTTGCTTGAGGTCGGGATATTTCTACTGAGCAGGCACTGTAAAGACTATTTTTTTCGTGTAAATAGGTGGGAACGGGTTGAGGTAAACCAGCTTAAGGATACCTGTGTGTGTGTGGGTGCATTTTTCTGGGGAGGGAGTACGTTTATTGAGGTAATATAAAGAACAAAGTAGTGCTTTCCTTCGCTTCAGCCATATAGCGTCATCAAGCTCTAGTAGCCACATTGGAGTGTTGTGTCCGGTTCTGGGCTCCTCAGCACAAGAGAGACATAGACCCCCTGGCGTGGATCTATTGGAGGGTGACAAAAATGATTAAGGCACTGGAGCATCTGTCTTATGGGGAAAACCTGAGAGAGTTGGGCCTGTTCAGCTTTGAGAAGAGATGACTGAGAGGGGACCTCATAAGTGTCTATAAGTATCTGAAGGGGTGGTGCCAAGAGGATGGATCCAGGCTCTTCTCGGCGGTGCCAAGCAACAGGACAAGAGACAATGGACAGAAACTGATGTACAGAAAGTTACATCTAAATATGAAGAAAAAGTTCTTTACTGTGTGGTTGACTGTGCACTGGAACACGCTGCCGAGAGAGGTTGTGAAGTCTCCCTCGCTGGAGATATTCAAGAATTGTCTGAATGCAAGCTGTGACACATGGTCTGGGATGACCCTGCTTGAGCTGGGAGGTTGGACCAGATGACTCATGGTAATCCCTTCCAACCTGA
Organism: Callaeas wilsoni; assembly: GCA_013398955.1. NCBI lineage: Eukaryota > Metazoa > Chordata > Aves > Passeriformes > Callaeidae > Callaeas > Callaeas wilsoni. Next base: position 458,611 of record VWPU01004148.1, on the reverse strand, counting down.
CCCATTCTGTGATTCTAGGGTTCTTTGTAATTTTATTACAATTTGAGGATACCTTGAGTTGGTCCATTAAAAGACAGTGAGAGGATTTTAAACTGACACAATCAACACTCTCATGAAGTGTGATGTCACTTATGGATCCTGATTTTCTTCTTTTTTTAATAACTGAGAATGCTGTATGTCAACCATAACACTACTTAAAATCACTGTCATACACACAAAGTCTATAGCTTCAGTGTGATTTGCAGAAGAAGAGGAAATGGCTGCTGTCAGCTTCAGAACAGATGAGGAAGGAAATGTGTCACAAACCTAGAGAACTTAATATATCACTAAAGACAGTTAATTTAGCAGCCATGACCCATGTAGGCAACAGAATTAATAGCAAGTCTGTTCAGCAATGATGTTCTCTTTGCTGTGCCATTGGGAGTGCAAGTCAATATTCTGACTTCAGCAGCGCTTTCTGTACAGCCTGTTTTGCCTCTGCTTCCCTATCACATACATCTCCCTTGGCGTCATGGTAGCCAGCCACCATGTTTCTAAACTGATTATGTGTTTATTTTGATTAAGTAGTATTCTAACTCTGTAGTGTGAAATGACTGAAATTAATTGTGGGATTAAAATATGAAATAGATCTGGGATTGATTAAAATTTCTCTTATTGTTGATCCCTTGTATTCCATTTAGAAAGTACTAGATTATCTCCTGACATCCTATGTTCTTTTATGTGAAGTAAAATTAAAAAAACAGTTGGGACAGGGCTTTTGTCATGAGTGTATTGTGACTGTGTCATGGTAAGGCTACTCTTGCAATGTTTCTAGGTTTATTTTCCCAACTCTTCTTGAGGTATTCTTTTTTCTGTCAAGAGATCTCTTTGCAATACTGCTGAAATGAACTGCCCAACTATACAGCTGGATGAAACAGCAGGACAAACAAATATAATACGAAAACCCAGCAGGTTTCTATCCAGACTATCTTAAATAACAGTTTTCTTTGCAGAGAGTGAAATTGTCAAATCCTGAAAGTAGTTTTATCTGTGTTGATTAATACAGAATCACTTTCACATATTTAAAATTCTGGAAATACTAATAGGGTTTTAAACTACCAAGCAAATAGCAATATTTCTAAAGTATTGTCTGTTGTGGATGTGATTCAACATTGTATTTGAAAATAAAGATATTTTAAAATTTGTCAGGAATTTTTGTAATTTAGAACAGAATTTTAAGTTTATGTTCCAAATCACTAAAATTTACTAGTTTGAAAATAGTAAATGTAGAAAGAATTTTTGAAATACATAAATAATGCTTTACCTTATTTAGTGTATGCAAGAGAAAGTACAACTCTAGCTTATATATTAAATAGAATCAAGATAATTAAATGCCTTTTAATGCATGTCTTTAGTTGCTTAAGTGCAAATATATGTTTAAACAGTCTTTTCTCAGAAATGGAGTCAAATATTAATTTAAATTTGGCAACTTCCTTCCTTCCTTCCTCCCTCCCTCCCTCCCTCCCTCCCTCCCTCCCTCCCTCCCTCCCTCCCTCCCTCCCTCCCTCCCTCCCTCCCTCCCTCCCTCCCTCCCTCCCTCCCTCCCTCCCTCCCTCCCTCCCTCCCTCCCTCCCTCCCTCCCTCCCTCCCTCCCTCCCTCCCTCCCTCCCTCCCTCCCTCCCTCCCTCCCTCCAACTGGAGCTCCATATACAATGCAGGTACCCTCCATAAACATAACTGTATTTTTGAATCAGTGTAGTCTCAGGCTTGAAAACAAGCCCAGTTAGATATGTAGGGAGAAGGTTAGATGAGCTGGTAAAACTGACACATGATAAATAACAAATACTAAGTGAGATTTCAGGCATAAAAGCCCTCTGTAGAGATAAAGATCTCAAATGGAAACAGCAGGAGCTAAGTCTAAGATGAGAACAATTGATCTTTGTTTAAGTAGAAATATGTCAGTAAGATCGTTGAAAGAGAAAAAGGAGACTTTGGACACCTGTGGACTAGTAGAAGCATTATGAAGGGGAAAATAGCTGATATGGTGTATGCCTTCTAAAGGAACACTAAAGTTTCATTTATAGCCTGTGATATGCAGAGAGATTAACTAAGGATGGAGGAAGGAAGGGGCCAAAGAGAGAAATATTGTAAAGTATTAAAGAAATGTCTGTGGACATTTCTGAGCACTGGGATTGGCAGTAAAACAGTGAGGGATACTTCTGTGTAAAATGTTCTCCCACTGGTAGCTGCTCTTCTACATTTGCTGGTGTATGGGTGTGTTCAGCACGTTTTCCAGCCTGCAATATAGATTGTGACTTCCCTGAGGGCTCAGAAAACGCTCAAGATGGCAGCAGGTAAGGGCAGCAACACTGGCAATGTGGGGCTGTTCAAAGAATTTGAGCTCCTTCAGAGTATTTGTAACATTGGTGTTTAAAAGAAGCCCTTTTTCCCTTAGTAACTAAGAAGTTAGGAGAGGATTTTGAAGATTACACTTTCCAATACAGGCACATGAATTTTCTGCAAGTCCTTGGTGAAGTTGGGCCACAGTAATCTTCTCTTTGTTCTTCTTGTCTTTGAAACTCAATGTATGCTTCTGTCAAACATACTAGATCAGCATGAAAACTCTGTGTCAAAAGAACATTTAATTCTACCTAATCTTTCAATATTCAAAACTTTTTGGGTGGGAAGTATGACCCAGTAATCTCTCAGGCACCTGTTGTGATTCTTGAGGTGTTCTGTGCAGGGCCAGGAGTTGGATTTGATGATCCCGATGAGTGCCTTCTAAGTCAGCATATTCTATGATCCCACAAATATAAAGAAATACACCTTGCCATGGCCACATACTTATAGGAAAGAAAACATCAGAGGAATAAATCCTATGTTAGGTCATCATCATACTTCTAAACTAATGTAATATTTTGACCCTTGTATTACTTCCCATCACTTCCTCTGTTCTTTGCTCTTCAGTACAACTGTTTACATAAATACTTCAGTGCAGAATTGGCTGTTTTCTGTATTGCATTTTGTACTTGTTGGAATAGTTTGTTCTTGAACTTCAAAATCTTGCTGTCACGTTCTTATAAACCTTGAATAACATTTATTAGATATTCATTCCCATCCCCATGTACTTTTTCTTCTGAAAATTTATGACTCCAAATAGTCAATGTACTACAGTGAATGACAGTGTAGGTGAGTGTTCAACAAGCTTCTACACACAGAAGTGCCATAGTTAATATTTGCAAAGGTGTCTGGAGTAATTTAGATTATTTATGTTAGCTTATTTTCCAGATGTATCAGCTATGTTGGGTTCTCCTCTAAATTTCTTTCTTGCATATGATCCTATTTTTCTAGCCTTCATCTAACTTTGAAAAAAGGAGCCCACCTACAAATGTTAGCATCTAGGTAATCACTAAACTTGATTACTTTCCTTACAGAGTATATACTACATCACTGGTTTGGGAAAGAACTGATTGGCGAAATGTACCTGTTTGATATCACGGAATCACAGAATGGGTCAGATTGGAAAGAACCACACTGGGTGATCTGCTCCAGCCTCCCTGCTCAAGCAGGGCCATCCTAGAGCACATGGCATAGGATTGTGTCCAGAAGGTTCTTGAATATCTCCTATCTACACCTGCATTGCTGTGCAAAAATACGTGTAGTAATTGGCTTCCTAATCTTGTGTTTGGCTTGTACAGCTGAACTAATTTGAAGCCAAGGACAAGCTTATACATTTTTAAAGTGTTTGTACATGTAAGTAAGTAGAGAAAATATAAGCCTCTAGTCCAGCTACAAGAGGGGCAAAAGAAAGAGGGTCTGGAGAGAAATTCGTCAACTTTATAGGACACCACCTGCGATGATAGTGTCTTTAATCATATGAGCAAACCAGAGCATTACTCTAGCATTATACACCATAGGGGTGATGCTCTAGCATCATATACCAGTTCTAGACCTGAACACTAAATATTTGTGCTCATAATTTTCATGTTGGAGTAGATATATAGATATATAGATATATAGATATATAGATATATAGATGATATATAGATATATAGAGATATACACACACACACATATTATATATATACATAGATATATAAACTTACTATTAATATGATCTTAAAGTAATGTATTAATTCATATGGAGTACAATTTTCTCTTATTCTGATTTTTTCACAACGTTGTCCTAAGATCTCAGTGTTGTGAAAGCAAAGTTGCATTTTCTTTTAAAAAAAGTTACAATCAAGTTGAAGGAGTAGAAAAATATTTACTCGTGATTACATACTAAGTCAGTTCTAGAGCCAGAAACTGAACCAGTTTTTGCTTTAACCATTTTACATTTCACCTTGGAATGTCCTCAGCTTTCTTAAACTATCTTAGTTTAGTTGGACATTATTTTTATAGCTTCTCTTCCTCCCCTAGCCCTTCAAATTACATAAGAGGAAGAGTATGAGAAGAATGATCAAAGAGATGGCCTAGGGGAATATATGGTATCTTTGAGCCTGTGATGCAGAAAAGTGAACACTATTCCTCTTGCATTTTTTTACAGAAGGTTTTGGTATGTAACAATAGGCAAGTGATCGTTGCTGTCTTACTGCCGAACTGTTCCTTTTCAGTCCCATTTGCTTGTTATTATGTATGAAATGTTTGAAATGGCAGTCCGTACTGCAAACGTTTCTATGTAATTCAACAGCAAGACTACAAGACATTTAATACTTTTAAGCGTATCTGTAGTATAAATGAAAAGGATTGAATACTTTTGTAACCATCTGTACTTCCAATGTGTCTATAATTTCCTCAATCCCTTAGTGCATGCTTTTTGAATATTTTCTTATGTATTAAGACAATTTCCTTTTGCTTTCTCTGTGTAAGAGGCAATCTCTGAAAGAAAGAAAGCAACTTAAGGCAGAGCAGTAGGAAGATATTCAATAGTATTTGTTTATCTATGTGTCTTTATGATATATAGTAACATAAAAGTTGCCAAAATATTAGGCGAGCCTGACCAAAATAATACAAAGTTATAAAAGGAAAATTGCACTGGAAGAGAGGAAAAAATTAAGATTTGACAATTATAGCTGGCATACCTAGCAATATTTTTAGTGTTTTCCAAGAGGGAAAGATAAAGGACCATCAACATTTATTACTAAAGGAAAGGAATTTCATTTCCACAACTTTAACATTTGAGTTTGTTCTGACTGGAAGTGAAAATAAGCAGAAGGTGGACCCTGGGACTGACATGGCCACTGTAAGGTTTGCACTTTCTTGCAAGGTACAGCTTTTGTGGTGACCTGGCCTGCAGTAGAGCAGTTTGGAGCCCTGGGCTGCTTTTCCTTAAACAGCAAGCTATCCTCACCCATGTTACAACAGAAATGAAGTTCCTCAGTACTGAGCCCAGTGACAAATTAATACAGAGATTCAGGCAACATAAGTTGTTTCAAGAATGATTCAGATTATTAATTTATTATGCAAAGAGATCTAGAATTTAGACGAATTAGGTTGGTTTTAGACTTGCTTGGTAGATCAGAGATAAAATGAGTGAAAGCTACAAGAAGAAAATGAAGAGTAAGAGAAAATATTTAAGAGATGGAGAGCCATCTGCTGCTTTTTTCTCCACAAATATAGAATATAGACTCAATTTTACTGTAAGAATATTTGTGGAAACCTATCCTATTTTTCTGTAGGGCATGTATTCACAAAATGAGCTTTCTATGATAATACATATGATATTGCAAATAATAACTGCATTTTGAATTGCTTCAAATAATTTAAAACTCTTGTAACATAGCTATTTAAAACTATTTTGACCTTATTTCAAAATTATGTCAGTATATTTTCAAATATTCCAGCAATAAATAATTGAAAGCAAATTCAGAATAAAAATATCTATTTATAATTAAGCAATAGTTTTCAGAAATACAATCCATTTTTGTTGTTTCAGGTACCAAAATTTTAAATCTTAACTACTTCCCAATTTATTCCTTTTCTTGTGGACAATCCTCCCAAATCTCTTTTTGTTCTGGGCTTGCCAGTAGCAGACTTTTCTCCATGTTCAGTTTAGGATGTACTTTATCTAACAATACAACATAAACCCTCACACAGTTTTATCTGTTTTCCTGTCTCTTGTCCAAAGGTCGAGAAATGTCTAATCCTCCTCCTTTTTTCCTACCATTACTGTTCTGTTCTCCCATGAATATTTTTTAACACATTAGGGAACCAAGGCATTTCTTAGTAGATTATGAAAGTGGAAGAATAATTTGGACCCCCTAGTAAATAGGAGTTTTGGATGAAAGAGCAAGACAACTCTGGATTAAAACATCTAACGTTTACTTGTCATGTCTGCAAGTTTAAAAGATTTGTAAACTCCCTTTAAGTTCCCTAAGATCTATCTTGGTTCAGTTGTCTAAACACAGTCATCTGGTACCATTTGAGGGAATTTGTTTTTACCCAGGACAAACATACACAGCTGGCAGAGAGGTCATAGAAACTATGCGACCCCTTCCTGAAGAAGAGTCGCCTAGGATAGATTCATAGATCACCAGTAAGACAACTAGTGAAAGGTCATGAGGAATATATTCAGTTGAGCCTAGGCAGTTATTCAGATTACCCTAAAGTAGTGGCTGATTAATAGAGTAACTCTCCAGACTCCATATTCAGTGTTGACTGTATTTTAATGGATTAGAATTCCATGATAGATATGTCTTGCACATTCATCTGAATGTGGGTGTCAACCTGTTGCTGGATTTCATCTAGGTGATGATTACACATGGCTTTCAGGGACATGGTAAAACTGAGGGGCTGCCCCAGACGACAGAAAACTGCAGATGGTAGATGAAAAGTACCACTTGGAGCTCAGACTTCAAATTAGCATAGCATGAAGAGATTACAGAGGACACCACCTAGAATTAAAAGTGAAGGCAAGAATAGGCAGAGAATAAATGAACAAAATGAGAATAGAATATTCTGTCTGTAGAAAAGGACAGTATGTAATCCAAGTGAAAGGAAAAAAAATGCTGATTTTATTAACGTTATATAGAAGTATTTATAGATAGTAAAAGTATGTGCATATCATAAATGCATATGATATCGTTCATAGGAGATATAAACCTGTATGAACCCCTATGTGTATATACAATGTATTATATGTAGAGAAATACAGAATGTACAGCATCTAAAATGCCCAAAATGTGACCATTTCTGCTTGTGTGGCTTATTTTGCCATGATAATGAAAAAAACATCCCTTCCCATTATGGTCTTTGTTTTAATCATTTGAAGCACTCCATTCAAATGTCACTGCACGATGTGTTGAGCTTCTGAATTTCTGAAATTCAGAAAAAAAAAAATTCTGAAAGCTGTAGGCTCTCTTTCTTTGTCCCTCACACTCATCTATGTGTACAGTAAGAATGTGTGGGAAGATTTTTCAGAACTCACACCAAATATTTTACATAACAGTATTGTAAAACATATATGACAGTAACTTTCCATTTGCCTATTATAGAATTTTTCCTAAAAAAGTAGTATTTCTGGATTTAAATAGACTCATACCACGCTCAGGAAGACTGAGCATAAATAACCAGAACATTTCAAACTACTTCAAACTTTTATACCTGGAATGCTTCTGAGGATTTTCTATGACACATATGAAGTTTGGAATAAAAATTTCTTTCATAATGAACAAAAAGTTCTCTTTTTTCCAAGCTCTTCCCTCATAGCATGCAACAGGAGAGAAGTCTTTCGAACATTCCGAATTCATCTTTATTTACCGTCAAAGACACAAAGTGAGAAGTAACCTTTAAAATAGGTAGGAACCAAGTAATTAGAATTCCCATAGATAAAAAATGACATTTTGAATTACCCCTCAAAATTAATCACAAAGCATCTCAGACTCTGAAAAACTTTCCTAATAAAATGAGAAACATTCCAAAGAAGCAAGCAGTAAGACTCTCTGACTCTAGATATAAGCAAAATGCAAAGGTCTACAAGGGCAGATTTGTTGCAGCAAAGTCTGCACTCCACTTGAACTTTATATATGATGAGCATTTTTAATCTTTCTGTTACAGCTGTCTGTCAGAGTCTTTTGCTTATCTCTTTCCATTTCTACATGGCTTATGGCAATGCAGAACTGTTCTGGTATATTGTGAAAAAGTTCTTCTTAGATGTTCATTCGTGAATGATTCACATTTGAAAATTAAATCTTTAGAATACAGCTGGCCAGAAACTGATAATTTTGTTTATTTTTTTAAATGCTCTTTCTGTTCTTTTCAGATCATAATTGAAATTTAGATTGCAATTTTAAAATAAAAAAATTCGCCAGTTGAACTTAAAAAATTGATACATAACAAAAGCTTTCTTTACGAGCCCCTTCAAGGATGTATTTAGACCAGCGAGATATTAAGAGGCATTTCCTTAAATAAAAAACCTTATATTTGTACATGTATGTTGACTAGGAAGATTTGAGGTGTATGAAATTATTTTTAACCTAGAAAATGTCTCAAATATTTGGTTAATGAAATTTTACCTAGGCTTTTAAAAATTATAAAAGTCATATCAAATTTTCTTTTACTGTATAGATAGTTAATTCTGTGAGAAATTAGCCATCATAGAAACCCAGCAGGGTCTCCGAGAGAAAAGATTGGTAGGGAAAACCAATGGAAATTAGAGATGTGCATTTTTTTGCTCTAGCTGAGAAAGATAAGAAACAGTGAAAGCTTATTTCTTGCTGAAATAAGATAGGGAGGAAGGCAATGGGGAAAAGGATGAATATGGGAGAATTAACCATGTCTGAGTATTTCTGTGAGAATAGGTGGCACATTTGCAGAGAGTGTGAAGCAAGAAGTAATTTTTGTGTTAGTGGATCTGTTAAGTAGAATCAAAAGTTCCTTGATTTAGCCTTTAGAGATGTTATGTCAGTATATAACATACAGGACAAAAAGACATTTCGGAAATTGCCTCGGACATTATGAACAGAATTATTATTAATAGCATTTAGAGTGAATATATTTTTAAACCTTAATGGTTTTGTTGAAAGGGTTGATAGCTCTTTCAAGAGTTTAGAATTTTGTTTTTAATGACTGAATAAATAAAAGCAATATCCTTTAGACTGGGGTAAATATTGTGGTCCTGCACCCAGTCACAGGCAGCAATGGCTTCCGAGAAAATCATTGTGTTTTCTGAAGTGTAAGGTGGAAATACTAATGTCATCTGAGTAAGAAAGGAGCACATGATAGACTCTCCTTTTTACTCAAGGAGAAGACCTGAGTTAGGGGGTTTTTTAAAGAGATTTTTCACTCAGTGCTGTGAATGAGGATGTGACTGAGGTCCATAACCATCTCAGTCTAGCTGTTGTGGGACACAGAGAGGTAGATTGCAGTAAGATTGTGGTGATGTTAACAAGGTGTCGACAGATGGAAAGGTTTCATGTTCTATCAGTAGACGAAATGATGTCTACCATAGAAGTAGTAGTAAAGGACACTATTGTATCAAATGGAGATGAAGACTACATTTTATTTTCAAGTTAGTCTACTTATCAGGTAAAGGAAAATTAAAGAGGGTATATTAGTTTAATGTGATTTCAAATGCATGCCTTGCAATCATACTGAAAATCCTCTTGAGTACCTTGCTCCTGTTTGTGGTTTTTTTTTAAAGAGGGAAATCTGGACTGGGTTGAGTTTTGTTGGGTTTTTTTTCTATGTATGTTTGAAAGCAGGAAAACCTGTGCTTTCCCGTTTTACTTAAAAGTTGCTGTCTCTTAATGCAAAACTTAACCTTTTGCTGTGGGTCACGTATATAGTGGAAAAGATCAAGATGTTATTTTGAGGAACCATTTTATGTGGGAAATTTCTTCCTCCATATCTATATCAAGAATCCCCAATGTTTCTGTAAGAGGAATTTTTAAGATTCTTTAAGTTTACAAAGAGCACTTTTTTTCACAGATTACTACTATGTCTCTGGTACAGATGGCAATCAAATACTTCATGTACAATGTACAATGAGATAAAAGAAAATGCCTTCTATTGGAACTAAATATGTATATTTATTAAGATATACATAATTCAGACCTCCAAAGGACAGAGATAAAATTGCGTTCTCCTCTAAATGGAGTAAATTTTGCCTTTTAATGTTTCTATGCGCATGAGTTATGTAATGTTACATCATTTAAGAAAATTTGAAGTCAGACTCTGCGGAAAACTGTTATATCTTTTAAACAGTTTTATTTTTATTTCCTTTGAAAACCTGACATACAGCCCGTTCAGACAGTATCATCCACTAATTGAACTGCGTGTTTTATACTACGGACAAATGGAGATCAGCTAGGAGAAATCAGGGGTTTTTCCTACTATTGCTATTTATTAGACTACACATAATGTTATGGGAGAAATCTTTCCTTTTTCAAAAGCTAGGCTTAAAAAAAATTGGCCTACAAAATTTAATATTGAATTATGGGTTTAGAATCATCAGAGTACATACTTTTTTATGTACAAAAATACAGGAAATATAAAATTTTAATCAATGCCTATCTCTTGCTAAAAGAAAACCAAACAACAAAACAACCAAACAAAAAAAACAACCACATGACATTTTTCTTCTTATTAGGATAATGGAGAGATTTACTACAAAGGTAAGAACAGTCAATGACGTTTCAACAATGCAAAGTTTGAGAAGAGATGTGTAGAACTGGTTCTGTGAAGTCAGTCTGGAAATTGGATGAATTTCCATCTAGAAGCATGTTGTGGGAACTTCTTTGTTTAGGGATTGTACAACTTAGTGGAAGACGTGACTCTGAAATCCAAGTGGATCGCAAGTAAAGCTGAAAATAAATGCAGAACAGTTGTTTCTATGTTCATTTGCAAAGTCCTGCATGCAAAAGACACTAAAATTGATCTTTTATAATGGAATTTTCTGCTATAACATTCATCATGAAAAAGTAGGATCAGTCTCAATATCTGAGCACAGTACTTTATGAATTCTCTGTTGTAACATTCTTACATGAGTTCTAGGGTTATATTTAACTGTTTATCATACAGAGTTTCCAGACTTTAGGTAAACACTGAGGACCTAGATTTCTATTTCACTTTATCATCTACATTCCCTTTATCTCTGTAAACAACACCCTAGACTGAACCTTGCTGCTTCCTGATGCTTTTAGCAAGTGCAATTGTCTTAGCTTCTGTGTTGTTTATGGTGCCTCCTGAAGCAACTTAATTGCTGCTTCCTACATTGTCATCCCTTCCTCCTTGTTAGACTAGACAACACCTAATTCAAAGAAGAGGAATGCAGACATTAGCTCAGGCTGCAGAAGGCCCTGCAAGTTCTGGAATGGGATTTCTGACTGGGAGCAAGTTGGGCTGTGAGACTCAGGCATGGTTCTCAGTGTCTCTGGAGTGGCACAGCCCTGTCCCACATGAGTGCTCTAGGGCCAAACAACCCATATGTTCTCAGGTGCTGGTCAGTGTGGTAATGAGGTCATTCGAGGGATGACAAATAGAGAGCTGGTGAAGTGCATCTTGGGCGTTTCACTTTGAGGAGACAGAAGTAGCCTGTTATCTCTCCATGGAACTAGCAAGAAGATAATGGCTGTGGTTCTATTATGCCATTAAATAGTCTCATAAATAAGTGAAAAGAGGTAATTTTAGCTGGGAATAAACAAAACATCTTAAAGGCTTGACTTAAAAATAATGTGTTATCACATCACTTTAAGCTCTTGAACTATCACTTTAAAATAGTTTGTATGGCAAAGTCTCCACATGAAGAGCTTTCGTGCACATGGCTCAACATTTTCATTTAGCATTTTCTCACATGCAGTGATGCTCACAGAATCTGAAGTTTAGCAATTTTGTTTAGTGATTATGTGAAAGAAAATAAGTTCCAGTATAAACAATCTCATGTATGCAACACTGAATTAAAAAATCCCTAAGCAATTTTGAAATTGACTGGTTTGCTGTGTAGACTTGATCTTTATTTGTAGGTGAGAATTTTCAGTAATCCTGCTGCAAACTGGAGAGCTAACAAGAGAACTGAGATGAATTGTCTGCTCTCAGAAAAATCCATCCAGATCTTACTGGATTCAATCTAAACCTTTCTACTGACTCCAGAGGGCTCAAGAAGAGGGCTATCCTTTAGGAGGATATAGATTAAAGAGCAGTTCTTCAGATATCTAAAGTTTCTAGGCCATTTAGATCATATTTTCATCTAAGAGAAAAACAGAGAGGATAGGTTTGCTATTGTTTGGGGTTTTTTCTTCCCATGAATTAAATTAGATCTGTACTAAAGTTGGCAGAAAATAGATGATGCATGTGATGGAGAAGTAGAGATAAAAACAACCCTTTTCTTCCTTATCATTCTTCTTGTCATCAAATCACTGCAGTTGAGCATGGAAATGCCAAGGTGAATGTGAGTAAGTTAAACTTCATGTGTGACAGGCAACTTGGTAAGCACCTTTTATAGCACCACCTGTGGAGCTCCTTCAGGTGTGAGCTTGTCTGATGCTGCTTTAACGTCTCCATATAGTACTGGAAAAGGAGTGAGAAAAGAGCATATATGAGATGCAGAGTTTAAAATAAAGTGAAAAAGTACTTTGACTAAGTGTTTCTGTTATGGATGTAGATTGACACATTGACAAAAGCGTATAACTGGTGAAATATTAAGAGACAAAGGAAACCAAGAATCAGGAGAAGGAAAATATTTTGTGTACGTTTTTATGTGAAAATGGAAATTTATAACATATATATATATAATTCCAGGGTAAATCCAGTCTTACATCAAAGGCTGAAAGGTGTCTAAGTGACCATTATTTGACAGTAATCACATCCTTAGAAGAACATATCCTTAGAAGACTAAGGATATCTGTAGGCAATAGGAAAAAATCTTTTTTTTCACCTTTACTGAAACAACATTTCAGTTTTTCATGCAGTCAAACTTCTGAGTATCTCTTTCCACATAAGTGGTGTGACTGAGCGATTAGATTCTGGTCATGGCTCTTTCCTCCAGAGTTCTCATTCTGATACTTCTAGCAAGGTTATTTGGTTGAAATCTCTTGGCATATAAAGTAAGGCTGTGCAGTGAGAAAATAATTTTCATATGAGAATCGTCAGGTGGCAATCTTGTACATGATTTTATGTTTTTTAAAATTTATGTAAGCTCTGTACATCAGCTGAAGAAGTGCCATTTAGTTATTGCTTCCTTGACACAGTTTCTTAATGTGCATTTTTGCAAAAGGAGGAAAAAGTTGCTCTTTTTCAAGAAGTTTCAATTAGAGAGAATTTTCAGAGCTCTTTTGTTGAATTTTGAGCTGAGACTCCTGAAAGAAGGGGGTTTCCTGGGTCATTGACTTACTGTGGAGCAAGTCAAGGACATAGACTCTATAAATAAACAAGCTAAATAGATCTCCATGTCACTACTTTTACTTCCATCAGAAAACTGCCTCTAAATGGCCAAAATACCAAGTACTGCTTGACAAAAGGACAATAGAATATACTCCACAGTTTTTTGCCAGAGCTTAAATAACATGAAAGCCTCAGAGGTAAATAAAGAAGCTAACTGGAGTAAAATGTCAAGGGCAGAACAGAAGAGCATGTACTTTATTCCATGTAATGATAACCACAAGAGTACCAGCCATTAGACAGATGCAGCTTGCTATTTTTATAGAGATCATTAGAAACACTGGACATTGAAAACAGTTTACAATAAAAGCCTTATGACTCTGAGGTTTTGTTTTCTTCTTCTCATGTGTCTAATTTTATTGATTTGGAAAGGAAGAGGAAAATATCTTTTCCTCTAGTTTTGTGATAATATCATCTAATTACATCTAAGAAACTGTGGTTTCCAAGTTTTAAAGAGAGTAGCCCCATCTGAATCTTAGCCTTTATTTACAATAACTTATTCAAAATTATTCTGGGTTTATATTCCACATACAATCTCTTTTACTGATAGCTTTAGTGGAAGAACAATGCAGAGTTACTCTTCGGTCTTATGGACTGCCTATCATTCACGAGCTGTCTCAGGACAGTTTTTGTAGAGAAGTTAAGTCTTCCTTCCTTCTGAATAGCCATGTTAGCTAAGTAGTAACAAATGGCTAGGACTTAGTTTAACCAGGTTAACTTTGACAGGGAAGGATGCAAAATGAAAAAAATAATAAGTGATTGAGAAGGTAATTTTAGAATTGTCAGGTTGGCAAACTGAGAGCATTCTCCTATGACAGTGGGTTTTGCCAATTCTGACTCCAGAGAAATCTGAAGAGTACAGTTTCGAAAATCCTTGAATTTCAGCCAGCTAAGTGGCACAGATGGGATGATGAAACCTCTCAGGTTCCATCTACGAAACTATAGATTTGGCCAGACCGGCTGCTCTGTGACCAAGAGTTTTGAACAGAACATTCTGAGTTGGATTCAGGATTACACTTGAAAATAATGTGCGAGCACAAAACCAAAAATAAATTATACTGAAGATAGCTTGGAAATTGAAAAATGTGAAAGTTTTCTATGAGTAAGACCAACTTCTCTGACCATGGCTGTACTCAGGAAGGAAAAGACCTGTTGTTGAAACTATGTAGAACAAACCTGTGTCTTTACAAGAAATGTGAAGAGTAATTTTGAATGCATGAGAACACTGGGGAAAATCAAACAAATTGCAGGAACTAGTTATTCCTTTTCCAAGTCATAACGGTCATTTTGGTGAAGAAGTAATTATCTCTTCCATGGTGTTACTCTGATATCTATAAAATCTCACTTCATATGGACTAGCATACAGGTTTGCTCCATCAGACTCCATTAAGGAAGAAGTTCAGGATTCTGCACAGAAAGAAAAGCTGAAGATGTTTCAGGGAAAAAAAAATACAAAAGAAGATAAAGGTATGGTGGTCACCTGTTAGTGAACATGTTGCTAGACTTGCTAGACATGTTTTCTCCAAAAATATCTTCTTGCCACCAGTATAAAGTAACTTAATTAGAACATAGCTCTTGCTTTAACAAAGGTAAAGTCTCCCTTTATCTTTTTATAACTATGAAATTAGTGTCCTTTTATTTTTTTTAACTGCAAAATTAATTTTAAAAGTATTTCCATCTCTTAATAAAATATTATGTCCTTTTTCAAATTAAATTCAATTTCCTTTTACAATTCCATCTAGTAAATAACTGCTTAAAGATAAACTTAAAATGTACCAAGTTAAAAGGCCTTGGTACATTTCCAGTGTGCTGGCAGTAAAGCGGAATTATTAAAACAGAAGAGTTTGTATGGGTCTTTGTAGATAGCATTTCAAGCCCACAAGAAGCAACTCAGAAATTTTTGACCTGGGATTTCCTTTGGTTAGAATAACAAAGACTACTGTGAAATATTTCAAGATGAAATTAACAAAACCAGATGTCTTTCTTGTTAAAAGGAAAACTCTGTATAGTATACATAAGTTCCGAGATTGCTGAGGTTGATGCACAGACACAAAAAAATGTTTTCTTACTATAAACAGTAGATAACAATTACTTTTTATTTTCCAAAGTAGATCTCTTATCTAGTTAGATCTGAAAACATTGCATATATAATTTTTATCTTGATCTATTCAAGATCAAAGTCTTCTGAATTTTTCAGTTTTTTTCAAATTCATATAATCATAGAAGTGCACTGTTGGAAAGAACCTTAGAAGTTTATTAGCCCACCCTCTAACATGACTGAAATTAATTTTTACCAAAACTGGTGATGTCAATAATTCCTTTATATGTCTGTAACTGTAGAAAATTTGACCCTGAAACATTTCCTCTGCTGTTAAAAATGACTTACAATTGCTAATACTACCTGTGGAAAGGATGGATAACTAGAAACTACAAAACTTTTTTTTTTTAAATTAAGGCACTAGTTTTGTCTTTGAAAGTCCCTTTTTCTTTTAACTTTAGATTTTGTAGCAGATCTCGGAAAGTGAAGGTAGAAAATGTCTGTGCAAGACAACAGAGTGTGCTGCGCGTTGAGCCAGCTCTAAAACCAAAAATCACAGCAGCGTTAGTTTTGCAGCAGCTGCAGAGATTCAGGCTGTGATAAGCTGCATGTTGCATAAAGTTTTGAACTTATCTAATATCTCCTCAGGTCAAAACACTGAATTCAATTCAATGTGTCTTTTGTTCAGGTTACTGAAACCTTTAATGTAGGTTTGAGTTCCTCTAGTCCTTGTCCTTAAATTAGCTTTTCTCTCAGAGAAAATGAGTGCCTCCTCAGGGCGCTGCACCATATTAGTGCACTTGAGTGGGTGTAGCTTCACCTAGTCTATTTCAAGTACCCTGCATCCTTCTCTCTTTACAAACTAGACACTGAAATTTCTTACACATTTAATTTTACAGCAGGATTTGTCAGCCTCAGCACTTCTCAACTCCCACTTTACAACTTGTCAAATGATTACTGAGGCATTAAAATTAAAAAAAAAAATACATCCCTGGGGTTTTCTTTTTGTTTGTTAAAAGGAGGCTGAAAATTAGCTTATCCATGTCAATAAAAAGAAAATAAAATGATAATAAATTAGCATGCCAAAAAGAAAAAGGAGAAAGATAAGAGCAGTGAACACTTTACTAATTTGCTAAAACAACTGAGTACCACATATAGAATTGTAATTTTTAGAAGACAGAACTATACCTTTTGCGACAATGGCCATTCAAGCTGCTCTAGGCTCTAGGACTTAAGTGAATTTTAACTTCAGGAATGAAAAGTTAAGTGACTATGAAAGAGCTTGCTTAATATTTTTTATTTTGTTCTGTAACACAAAATAATAAGATCTTGCTCACTTTCTGTTAAAAAAATTAAAGAATGTAACTGGTTTTATTTTTCTGAGAATTGTGATAGTAAAATCATTTGTTCTGGTGAGCTTTTCTGATTTTAGAGCAGGAAGGAATATGTAATAATCGAGATACATGAAGAACAAAAAAACCCCCACATCCAAATGAAGTAAAAAAGCTCAAAACTCAGAAGACTGCAATCCAAGCTTTTAATATTACTTTTATCCTCTAAGTTTTACCTCAACATAGAGTTAGCAGAGTCTCTTTTAAACAACAAATGAATGAGGAGAAAAAGACTATTTCTCTCTTCTCCTCTTTTTAAATGTTCCAGCTGAACCTTCACAGGCCCATGACTCATTGCTTTCAGTCCTGACAAATTGACCTCCACTTACATTGATTGAGATATTCTTGGAGTTGAAAATTACATGCTAAAGAGAGTGTCCAAGGTCCTGAGTTATAAAAAACCATTAACATTTGTTACTGCGATACCTGCTTTTATGTCCAGAATAAGAAAATTGTGTAAGTGGTACTTAAAAAATGAGCGAACATAATAACAAGAGGGATTCATGTAGGTCAAAAAAAGTGAAAATGAAAGTACTATAAAATAATGTGATAAAAGTAATTTGCCATAGAAATTTTATGGCTGATTCAGTACTGAAAGAAACAGTTCACAAGAACAGCAACTGCAAAAATACGAAATTTTACTTTTTCCCATATAGACTTACTTTTATAAGGATCTCCTCATCCTCACCCTGAATAATCCCATTTTCTCTGAGAACTGAAGCAGTTATGCCAGATCTCACTGAAACAGCTGGTGGATGCCAGCTCTGAAGTTTACTCTGGGTCAGTCTGCAGGCATCGTTGGATTTGCCTGACTGATCAGGCAGGTCTGTGACAGGCTAGAATAATTTTGTTTTCAAGGTTTTAACCTCCATGAATATAGAAGTATTTGAAAGTATAAACATGATGTAAAAATAGAAGCAGCACCGTTGGGAGGTTTTTCAGTGAATTTCTGTTGTGTCTGATGATAGACTCCTGTTCTACTAAACCTGCAATGTGAATTGGACCTTCCTCAGCAACCGCGGAAACCTCAAAGAAGAAAACCTCAAAATGGATTATCTGGTGTCCTAGAAGGTACAATCTCCAATTACATTTCTCAGTGTTCCAGATTCCATGACCTGTGTCCCGTCTATACTTTTGTTTGAACTCACAGAGTATGCTTTCCCTCACTGATGACAATAATACAGTCTTTATTTTCCTCCTCTCTTCAGCTGCCTAGTTTCAGACATTGCATCAGAAACCACTGTCTTTGAATTCTGTCTTCTTTATGTCAGTGTATCAAATTAATATTAATTATATTCTTTATTATTACTGTACCAATTTAAAATAAGATAAATCTATGCCTTTACCATTCCTGTCTTCCTTAAAATTTATTTAATATTGTTACATGGTTGAATGTTAGGGGCAAGCAGAATTTAGAATGAACAGAGACAACCATGTCCACAAAAAGTTATGGTCACACAAAATTTGAGAAACCTACATAAAAAATAAGTATTTAGTAAATGCATTCAGTAGAAAACAGAGTGCTTGAATCAACGTCTGCATACATATATGGGAAGTAACACCATAAACACCTATGTTCGTTAGCAAGTAGACTAGCAAGTTTATTGAGACAGGAAGAAATCTATATTGAGTCTGCAGGCCCTAGGGGGAAAAACCATCTTTTGAAATTGTCTAGTCTATAAACTCGTGCTATAGCGAAAAAAAGCTGGACAGATATTATGGAACCATCTTATCAAGTGGTTGCCAAGGTAACCTTGAATGAATCTGTAAGAACAGGACAACTCATCACTTTCCTGGGATGCATGGAGCACGCAGAGGGACTATCACTGCTTAGAGGCCACAGTCTAAGGCAGTCTGCTGGTTACAGTGGAGTGAGCACGTAATTATACAAACCAAATTATTGCAGGTCCTCAGTTGTGTTGGAGTAAATCGAACACACACAATGTCCTGCTATTTGCATTTTTTAATTTTGTCCTTACCTTTGGGCTGCAAAATAAATAAATAAATAAATAAATAAACAACCTCAAAACAATTTATACATATTCATTTTCTTGAAATGGAAACGTAGTGCTTTGAAAGCTGGAAGCATGAATTATTGTTGAGTATTCTTGCACAATATATATAAGAAATTTATAAATGTTCATGCCTTATTTGGTTCCTAATCTAAATTTTGAGAAATTAATTTTGATCTTTTTCATTTGAAGTATATCAAAACCATTAGTATTTCAATCTATCATAAATCTCTATTCTGAGATATAAACACTAAGTATGGTCATATGGTAAAAATATCTCTTTTTTAAAATATAAATATTGTGTAAGGCTTATGAATAGGCACAACTTCTATGTTTAATGAAAATTTATCAAGACTTTTGAACTTTAAATCATATTTTTAAAATAATTCTGCCACTGTATTGCTACCAAAATCATAAAGTAAGATAGAGTACACAACTTAGATGAACACATTAAATGAATTTGAATCCATTTTGAAGCCTTGAACTCTTTTTGGTTTTTCACATTTTTTCATGCATATCTAACTTTATTTCCATTAAATAACAAAATAGGAAACCTGAAAGTACTTACCGAAAAAGCAGATATCTGGCATGGTATATATATATGTTTAAAATATCACAATTTGAAAAAAAAAAAGAAGGGCAAAATCCTTTTGAACACACTTGAAATCAAGTCTGGCTTGTGCTAGCAAGGTTGCATTTGCTCATTACTATGTACAAGATAAGTAATAGCAATTAAATGAGCTTTTTTCTCCTGAGTCCTTCTACCTTGCCTCATATGATTTTCTTTTCAGAGTTGGCTTGCACTGAAACAGCTCAAAGAGCAGACAGTATAAACCCAGGTCTCACTGAAAAAGGTTAAGTAGGGCTGTTCTTTAATATTTTGGCAACACCTATAAAGCAAATGTTAAGTCCAGATACCTTCTCCTAAGCAAATGTATGATGACAAAAATTATCCTTTCAGTGTGGGAGTATCGCATTGCTTCAGGGGCTCCTTCGTTAGCGTGCACATCTTTGTGGTTTGCTGTCCCTGAGCTGAGCAGAGGTGCCTGACCTGGAGCTTGTGCCATACTCAAGAAACAAGAGCTGGGCATGAATTGCTAAAGCAGCTTTAATTTAATTCTCAAGATTTATGTGACAATATGTATAAAGAGCTGCCCATGTATAAGACTCTGAAAAGTGACTCCATAGCTTTGTTCCTGTGGAAAGAGCCTTTCATAACAGAAATCAGCTGTGGTATCATTCACCAAACTGCTTTGGTGCAGCTGTAAAGGCATAAAAATAAACCAGTCACCATCATATTTGCCAAAGTGGTGATAGGAAAAATCTGGTGGCATTAGACTTCAGTAACATATGCTAATATTTTTATTGTAAGACAAAGACTGGTCGTTGTTCATGGTTGTTGTTATTGACAAAAGCCCAAAATAATTTGGACGCTAATGCAATGAATTATCACAGTTTTCCACATCAAAATAAAATGGACACAAATTAATGCATTATGTCAGTATAAGAATCTACATTTTATTAGCAGTTTGTCATACTTTCTCTGTGTTTCTTCTTTTCTCATTATATGTAATTATTTCTTAGGTTAATGAGAGCTTCATTCCCACTAAATCTTTCAATATCATAGTGCATGCACACATAATTGCATGAAAGTATTGTTACTCCACTGACTTCACTGCTAGAAATACTGAACACTGCTAATAACACTAAACAATATACACCACCAACCCTTCCAGCCTGAGCAATCAGCCAGCATGTGGAGTCTTTTTAATTGATTGTCAGAATAAAAATCATTAGCTGTATGGTTCCGGTGTATCATAGGAGTAACTTTGTTTAATAATCTTGCCTTTCTTCCAGTATGTTGGCAACAAACA
Organism: Callaeas wilsoni; assembly: GCA_013398955.1. Taxonomy (NCBI): domain Eukaryota; kingdom Metazoa; phylum Chordata; class Aves; order Passeriformes; family Callaeidae; genus Callaeas; species Callaeas wilsoni. The sequence goes on along the minus strand of VWPU01004148.1, from coordinate 437,940 downwards.
GGGAGGGCATCTTAAGATTCCCAGCTTTGCCTTTTCTGTAACTATCTTGGCCAATGGAAAATAGGCTGTTTGGCTTTCCCCCAGGTCCATGCAGCACACACCGCTCACCACCCGCCTGTTGGCCTGCTGCTCCACTCACACAGCTGCAGCCGCTGAAACCATGGGGATCCATGTTTGCCTTTGCTTTTCCAGCTCACAGTTTTGCTCTGATGGCTTAGCTTTTCACTAGCCTTTCCAAGCAGCAAGTTGCTGTGCATGGTGACACCCATTGTTTGAGCATTTAATTACCACTTAAGAGAGATTTATTTCCTCCTTCTGTTTCTCATGAAAGAAGGATAGTGACTAAGCCTTTACTAAGATACTCCTGTGGATAGAGCAAACTGAGTGGCACACTGAAATACCTGAAGAAAAAACCCCAAGATGTATTTGAAGGCTAATGATATGAAAAAAAAAAGAAACCCACACATATTTGATTTCCAACTGCACCTCCAAAATATATTTGTGTCTGCATGTATGAATATCTGGTAGACACACAGATTAAATTAGGTACCAGGAGAGATTGGAGACCGAGGTGTCTAAATTTCTTATTACCTAAGATTTCCAATTTGCAGACACGCTTTTTAAGCCAAGCCATTGAAGCATGCAAGAAATCTTTACGTTGTTGGATTAGAATGCAAAACAAGGCAGTGTTTATCAGGACTATGCCTGCTTGGTTTCTTTTAACCTAGCTAAAATCCTCTCTTTGTTTGAGCGATAGGGGGTATGACCTTAGTACTTTGTTATTGATGATGAGAGGAAGAAAGTGACATTGGCTCTAGCATTTAGAGTAAAAAGGAGGGATTGATGTGTAGAGAAAATCTTATCTGAAGTCAGATTCCACATGTGGATGAGGAAGAGACTATTTTCTGTCTTTTACATGTCGTTGCCCTAAAAGATCCTCGTATCTCCAGCAGGAATTCTGTGGCAAAGATAGGATTTGGGAGGCTAACAATCTATTTGTACACCTGTGCTCATCTCATAAAATGCACAGAAGACCGAAACAGTCATAATCCAAGATAGATGTAATTCTGGAAGAAAAGAAGTGATGATATAATCCAGAAAACATACTTGGAGAACATTAATAAAGCTTTCCAATGAACATACTTAGATTTTTATTTTTATATTTTTATATAATTTTATATTAATATTATATTGATAATTCATTGTAATTGAATATAGTAATTATTTTCTATTATTTCCATATTGTTCCTTTGATGCTAGTCACCTTGAATACTAAAAGTCAGAGGGTGGGTAGTCATGTAGTTCCTCCATGGGACATGGCTCATCCCCATAAATCCCACTGGTATGCCATTTAGGCTCTCCTCCTGTGTGATGGCCTTGGCTTTTTGTGGTGACCTGAAGGCCAGACACCCCTAGGCCTGGGAGATACACCCTATGATCAGCACTCCAGGAGAAGACAGGAAAGGTGAGTGACCGTGTATTGTGGCTGCAGACGTTAATGTTTTCCACCTACCATTACTCCTTACAGCCGCAAAACTAAACCCCAGCCATGGACTCTCTTCCACCTGGTTTCCAGATATGTCCATCTGAAGCATGCAAGCCCCTACCAGAAATGGATTTAAGTCCCTTATTTATTACCCTGCCACACCTGCCTCACAATGTGTACAACCAAGATCTTACCTGGAAGAGTTAAGAGGTAAAGGAGGAATATGCTCACAGCTGAGCAGATACATCCTGGTGTTTATATGGAACATCAAGGTGGTAAAATTCAACACAAGGTAAGCAAGTGCACTGCAGCTGTTGATAACACCACTTACCTGCCCTTCTCTAGCCCTTCAGTTGATTTGAAATTAAAAATTTAGTTGAAACTTTTCGAGATAGCAATTTTTTAGCTAGAACCTCAAAAGAGCCTTCATGTTTCAAATTATGATCAATGCCTATTTTCACTGTCACTCATGTCCAGATGTTTATTAGATAAACCACTTTATTTTGATCATAGTATTATCAACTGTATACAGAAGGCATATTTAATTCAAGAGTATTTTATTGGGATTGCAGAGATAAAAACTAATCAGAGATTTAATAACAGGAAAAAATTCTTCCAATATCTATGGGGCATTTACATCTTTCATCATAACAATATAAAAGAATAAAAAAAGAGTGGGAAGCCACAATATGCTACTGTAGTGTCATAACACTTAGACAACAGTCCTTGTAATTAAGGCTAAGTAAATTTTGAGAGCAGATGTCTAACACTCCCTGTCCTCCTTCTAAGGTTTTTTGTTCTTCTGTTGATCTGGCTGTGCAGGAGGGGCTAAATCCTATCCCTAGGAGGTATCACTGTCTTGAAAACTAATGGAGGCTACTTTAGGAGAAATACAAGAATACTGGTGTTTCCCAGTGTTTCAGTGGACCAAATGCAGAGTCTACATTTAGATTATGGCATCCATCCTCTTGGGCCAGCAGACTTGATAAGGTGTTTGATTTGCATTTCGTAGGGATCTATCCCTTCAAGGAGCAGCCCTTGGAGGTGGCCATCTCAGATACCTGAGACTCGAAGAGTCTCAGGATTAAGACAAATTTTACCTGGGAGCAGCCCTAAAGCTGTAAAATATCTCTGCATTCTCTGCCACTGAATAAAACGGACAGAATCCTTAATTTTTCTTTGTTGGTTTTCAATGTTGGGCAGCAGTCAAACATGGTGCAACATATGTCTTCTTGCAGTGGCATCCAATTCCTTCAGAGGTACACCTGCTTTTATTTTACCTTGTCTCATCCATCTTCTATAAGAGATTTTCAACCAGGAAAATTATGATTAGGGTTTTTCTTGCAAATAGTAAATTACATTTCAGGCAATAATAGCTTAAAAGTCAGGGGTCACTTAAGTGACTATCTGTGATTTGATTAAGTTATTGTCCTGATTTCAGCTGGGACAGAGTTAATTTTTGTATTTGCAGCTGGTACAGTGCTGTGTTTTGGACTCAGTATCAGAATATCACTTTGGTTGTTGCTAAGTAGCGCTTGTGCTAAATCCAGGACTTAACAGTGTCGCATGCTTACTCTGCCAGTGAGCATGTGCCCAAGAAACTGGGAGGCACCACAGCTGGGACAGCTGAACCGAACTGCCAAAGGGATATTCCTTCTCAAAGGACATAATGCCCAGTATATCAACTAGGAGAGATACCCAGATGTGGCTGATTCCTGCTCAGAGACAGGCTGTGCATCAGTCAGGGGTTGTGAGCTATTCTGTTGTGCTTCTCTTGCTTCTCTTGTGTTCCCTTACTTTCTCTCCCTCTCCTTATTATTATAGTTATTATTATTAACATTATTAGAATATTTTATTATTAAAAATAATAATATTATTATGATATTGTGCTTCCATTGTTAAATTTTTCTTATCTCAACCCACAAGGTTTGCCTTTTCTTTCTGATTCTCCTCCCCATGGCAGGTGAGGTGAGGTGGAAGGCAGTGAGCAAGCGGCTGCATGGTACTTAGTTGCCAACTGGAGTTAAACCACATCAGTTATTTTGTAGCCAATGGTTTTAACTTTGTCATTTTAGAGGTGGGAGGGGCCTGATGGATTGATCTGGATAATTTTTTCATAGCAATAGTGCTTTAAGCATTGGATTGTGGTTCTTTGTCTGTTTATATACAAATATTCCTATTATTTTAATTATCTTGATGAAAATACAGTACTGTCCAGTAGCTTAAGTAAAACTGACAGCCTGCATTAGTGAGGTCTGAAATTATTTCCCTGGTCTTCTCTGACCCCTTCCTGGTGGTCCTTGACCATCAAAAGATCTGCTAGGTTATATCCATGTCTCTCTGAATGACCAGAATGGTAATGTCCTCTTAAAGACTTTTGTCACCTGCCTTCCCTGCCCTGCCCTGTCGCCTACATGAACATATAGATTCTTGCATGGCCTGAAAGACATTTTAACCAGTCCTCAAATTAATTTGTGCACTTGCAATATAGGAACTTGCACAGGATAGTTTCGAGATTAGCTGTAGCACTGCTTTTAGGAAAAAAACAGAGTAGATTCCTCACTGCAAAGTAGATGCCCTCAGCTCTATGGCAGCATTGTGTTTACTTTCCATGTCAAGGAGATCTATGAGCATAAAAGCCTTCATGTATGGGATGTTCAGGTACTATAATGATGGGGAATACATACACCTTTATAAAAAGTAATATCAATGCATTATTTATAAAGCAACAGGACACTGAAGAATAAGGTGTAGAAGCAAAGTGAACAGCCACAAAAGTTCTCTGTTACCTCTGCTTTTTATTTCTTAGAAAAACAATACCCCTGAAGCTATGATGATTTGTGCTGTCTATTACAGCAACTGCATTTTAGAAATATTTAGCAAGTATAAGCTGGAAATGCTTAGCCATAACTATAAATACCACCAAAGTAAACAGAAAGCTCAAGTGTTGTTTAATAGCATGTCTCCAGACAGACAGCTTTCATAGCCGTATAACTTGGTTCTCCTGTTATTGAATTTCTGCCCCAGAAATATTATACCAATAAAACGGCTATGCTGAGTTTTGCCCAGGATAAAAAGATCATTACATATTGGGATGAAATTCACTCTCCATCCCTTGGAAATATTTTGTTTCTTAAATAAGAGAGTATCATGTTGAAATGACTATATAAAAACAGAGTGATTTTGGTTTAGCTAAACAAAAATGTGGCTGAGTTTTTAGGAATATGTTTTGATGGTAAAAGAAACATTCAGTGAGTTAACAGTTTTTAAAGAAACGTGGCCACATTTTTTTTTAATTAAAATCATGAATTTTTAAAGAAAAAAGTAATTTTAATAAAAATATTTTTTATTTATACTGTCTTATTTTAATAATTTATATCCATATTGCATTGATAAACAAATATTTTGACTTTATAAAAAATATTTACACTGTGATTTCTGCCAAGTTATCTCTTTTAGAATGAAACAAAAAATCAAAATATCAAATATTGTATGGATTCATAGATTCCTCCCAAAAATATCTGTCTGTTACTAATACACTGAGTGTAGAAGCTAAGGTTTAACATCACCAAATAATCTATATAATATAGCCTTCACAGCTTGAGAATGTATCTGTTTATGGGTATAAACATTTTCATAATGGTCATGGTAATATTTGCTAAACAAATGGTTTATTCATAAGGTCAGAAGAAATCTATGTTCTTTATATAAATGCATTCAAACAAACAATATGCAGCCCTAATAATGTTAAAACTCCGCCAGCTATCAATTAAGTTTACAATTAATTTTGTCAAGGCAATTCAAAATGGTCCCTGAATACCCATACACAAGCAAGACAAGCACCTCAGTTTACGTGATGCAAATTAAGTAATAATATTTTTTTTAATCTTCATTTTTTTCATATTAAAAATGAAGGTAAAATATTATTTTGCTTACAGTCTGGTAACAATTTTGCTCTTGTAGATAACTGGTTTGTGGAATGAATTCTGGAGACTGGTAATGAAATCACATTGGGGCTCTCAAGAAGGAGGACAAAGAGATGATTGTTTACTGTGACTGAATCTTGAATGGTTCTACATCAGAAAAAAAAAAGAGAAAAAAAAGGAGAAAAAAAAGAAAAACGAAAAAAAAGAAAGCAAATGTGCCTCTTGACAGGAGGCATGCCTCTTGCATGGAGGAATGGAACTCTATCCATACACTTCTTGTAATGTTTTATGTGCAAAAATAAAGAAATGAATAAGTAATAAAGATGTTTTCTACATGGAGATTAGACAGAAAAAACCCTAGAGATTAGAGAGAAAAAGCTAAGCATCAAAAGACTGTCTCTTCTTAGCCTGTGATTTAAATAACAGCTCAAGAAAAGCCTGAATTAGTGCAGCAATATATTTACAGACCACCAGAAAAAAAAAATAGACATGAAGAAATTAGTTCAGAATGATAATTCAAAGTAGAAGCAGATAAAGTGCTACACAGTAAACACTTCCCAAATCATAAAAGACATTATTTGAAAAAATGTTTGAAATGGTACCAGATAGCCAGGATGAGACCAAAGAAGTCAGGGTAAGAAATCAGTGATTCAGAGGTCAGGCTGTAAACAGGAGATGTCGTGACTATTACCATCCAGGCAGACATAAAACCATTAGAATAGATTTGAGTGGGCATGCAATTTAGAATTGTGTGAGATTCAGAAATCATGCTTCTTACATGAACTACATTCTTTTTAGCTGTTGACTGATTAGAAAAGCTATATATTGTGTCTTTGTGGCTTTTTTTTTGTATTATATAGTATAAAATCTACAAATTAATGAAGTTCTGTAAGGATTCTGTGTTTAAAGCATGGGCTCCCTCTGTCTGTACACTTGAAGTTTGCACTAAACAATTTTTTTTTTTCATAAAACAGCAGGGAAAAGTTCTTATTATTCCTCTACTTTCTTCCTTGTACATTTTAAATATGAAAATATATGCATTTTATTACATTTCTTTTAAATATGAAAAGCCTGTGGTTTTAAAACTGAAGCTCATATGCAACTTTGCAGAATCTCAAATCTTCTCCCATTAAACATTGTAGTGTCTTAGGTTATTGAGCCTCACCATTTGTTAATGATCTTGGGTTTTGAATTGTGAGATGCAGAGAGGTGGAATATGTGTCAACATTTCTGGACATAATGTATTCCTTAGTGTAGGAAAAAATTAATGATTTAACAACTTGGTCATCTTTTCCTCTTTTGCACACAGAATCATCACATATATCGTTCTTATCTTTCCTTTTTGTTTTTTCCTCAGTGACTTGCAAATTTGAATGAACTATCTTTGATTTTCCTTTGGATGAAAAATATTCTTCTTGAGCAGTAGGACTTCCCTCACAGTGTAGCCTGATACTGGCAATTATAAAGAAAAAAAAATAAAGTGATTGCTTTTATTTTTGGTTTTTGTACCTTCTTAATTGGTACATTGTGTGCTTCCCTACTGTGCAACATGCAGTGCAAAGTGTGTGAATATTGACCCCTTACACAGAGTTGGTGTGCTATTGTAATTCTATGTCCTCCTTTAGAAAAATAATGAAGCAACCCCTGCTTAGTGTAGATGTCTCAAAATATGCATTTAAAAGATCGAGAAGAGTTTCAGTGAACAAGGTTTCTGCACGGATTTTCTTCAGAATTTTTTTCCTTTCTGAGTGAAAAAAAAACCACCAAAGAACCCCCCAAAAACAAAACTTCACCAAAAAAGGAAATTTATAAAAGAGAAACAGAATAAAAAATAATCTAAGGCTCTACAGTTCTGGGTATTTATAATAATTCCAAGAGAAATGAGTTCGTTTTTAAAATGACCTGAAAAGAGAGGAAGTGCTGAGTTCCGATGTGTAATGACCCATTTGTAAATAATCCTGTGTGACAAAGATAGATGCTACATGCTCATAGGGAGCTAAAAGATCTGAAGACAAAAAGAAAAAAAGAGAAGGCAGATGAATTGGTAACAGAAGTAAAAAGTCACACCACAGCCACATTCAGCTTTGGGATGTAACAATGCCTGAAACTGGATAAGAGAGATACATAATACAAAGGTGGCAGTAGATGTCAGACACATCTCTGAAGCTTGTGGCACTGCTACAGTTATCCAAAATAAAATCAGCAACTGCAAGGGACTTGTTAGATAAGGACTTTGTCTCTTGGCAAAAGGAAATCATCACAGACAAAAATGAGCTTCTCCCAGGAACTGATACATTAAAAGGATATGGAAATACATGTTATGCATTCCCTGCTCTTGTACAGGTACATTTAAACGATACCTGTTCCTGAATAAAACGAAAGTCTGCTTCTTCCAAAGAGAAACTTAACTTTATGGTTATATATCAAAGTGAGATATTTAGCAAGTTTTCAATTGGCTGATTAGTACTGTGGTGAAGTTTATATCTGATGACTCGCAGTTTCCAATACCCCAACAATCTTCAACCCTTGAGAACATTGGTATAACAAACAAAGGACCATTCTTCTCAAGTTTCTTCTAATTTTCTCATTCTTTTGAGATTTTTAATGAAAAAAAAAATTAATAACAGACTGTTATTTTATTATCTTTTATGGGCCAGGATTAATCAAGACAAAGGCAAATGAGAGACCGCATGTCGTGTGTAGTCATACCTTCCTTGCTTCCCTGGAGTCTCCTGGGAGCTAATATGGTTACCTTGCAGAGTTGTTTTTCTGTATCTAAAAGCTGCAGGGAATATTATCTTGGACTGATACTCTATTCTAATACCCTCTAAATACTTTATTAATCTGACATATTTATTTGTACATATCAGTAAATTAAAAAAATAATATGTGATCTTCAGTTACTAGATGCAGGCAAATTGATCCCCTGAAATAGTTGAAAATGAGTTCTTTGCTATTTGCTCTGTTGATTTGCAGTAAATCAACTTGATACTTTGTACAAGGGTTTTTCTTCTTCCTGGTAGTTTTCTACTGTCACAGGAAACAACAATCTCTAAGCCTGAACTGCCATGAAGCCTTGGTTCCCGTGAATGGCAAGTGAAGATTATTTTGTTCTTCATTTTTTCCTCCTGCAGAAGGGATGTCGGTGGAATTTCTGCAATAGACTAACTCTTCAGCGAAGAGAGCTCTTTAGAAAGGAAAGTGTGTGATCTCGAGGTGTGTTTTTGACCATGCCCAGAACTGAAGGCCTTGCTGCAAGTGTTGTGCTGCTATGAGAGTGGCTGGCACGTGTCCCCTTGAGGCCATGCTCCAGGTGCCCTGCAGACTGACTGGCTTACGCTTCAGTTATTGCATCAGATTTCATCAGCTTTTTGATAAAAAAACCTGATATTTTTAGTTGATGTGGAAGGTTGGTAGTCTAGATTTATATTTTTGTCTGTTTACATTTTACTCCAACTTTGCTGGGGAAATTATAATACAGGCTGCTCAAAACTATTGCCAATGTTAATCATTTGCACATCACTCTGCCTGAACAAGTGTTAGAAATCTATCAACCCTGAAATTCCATTTTAGATTTGCACATGACATACTTAACCATCAAGCCAAATTGATGCTGCAAGTGAGCTATAAGATTTATATTTTTGTTACCTAAGACACTGATAGAGACCTACATTGTTATAGATATATGATTTTATTACTTTATCCAAACAGTGATATCTAGGTTGTGAAAAGTAAAAAGTACAATATATAGGAAACAAACCAATAAGAAACCAATTGCAATTGATTGACCAAAAGTAGATTTGGTTAAATTAGTAGTGACAATTAAACAGACAGTATATACATGTCTTGTATGATACAAGCACTATCCAATACTACACCCTTAAATTACCTTTAAAACTGTCCCTTAGTATTAATTTTAGGTGTTTTGGAAAAAAAATTAATCTTCAGTCTATGCATGTTTACTCAGTGAATGAATGAAACATTGCAACTGAGTGGGATGTGCAGATATATCAAGTGGGTTTAAATCTTTGTTATATGGAGACTTTGAAAAAAACTGGCCAAACGCAGCATATTGCCAGTGAAATCTTTGTCTTTAAATTAAGCAAAGTCAAATGGTGGAGGAAGTGCTGGCTCAAAGAGGAGAATACCCAATGATTCTTGCTCTTGGATTTGTCCTGGCTGCCACTCAACCCACAATCTACTGTTCTGAAATCTATTCTTTAATTTTTTTTAAGTAATCTTACAAAAACATGACCATAATTCTCCACCGATGGCAGGAAAGATATGACAGTGGTGACTGTGTCTCCATTTCTTTCCCTGGTGACACCGGTTTTCATATTTGAAGCAGGTGTATAATTTTACAACAGCCTTATTGTTGTGGTGAAGGAACCAACCGGGGGGCCACAGAGCCCAGAAACAGAGGTTTGATGGGCTGGTACCAAGGAGTGAAACCCCCATTCTGTGAAGATGGCTTCTACCTTTGGTTTCCTAGGATTCCTGAGGGGTGGTTCTGTCTACAGTTGACAGACACCTCTTGTGTCCCCTAAGGGAAGGTGTCCTGACCTGTCCCACCCTTCTCCTCTTCCTATGGGTCCCTGTGGTGTCACCCCGCCCCCTTCCCTGTATCCTTATAAAGCCCTGATTACTGTGCCTTGCTCTCTTCGGCTTCCGGACCATTTGAGGGTGTTGCTGCAATAAACCCTTGGATCACCGGCCGAGAGCCACCTCTGCTCACTTCATTTCTGGCCGCGCCTGGGCTATCCAAAAGCCCCAGGCACGCTAGGCTCCGTGTCCTCCACCGCACGGGCTGGGAGGCTGGCAAGCGAGGCACCGAGGTGCTCCGGGGCGTCCTTCCTTTGTGTGGGACACGCCTGGACCAAGCTGCTGCCATCTCAGCCCAGCCAGCGTGCCGGCGGCGCATTTTAATATTAATATACCTTATGGAAAAACAACACGGTCCATGCAGCACAACTTCATTAGCTCCAACTGAGTTATGTTGAAGGTGGATTTTAGTACAGACCCTTTTATTATTTTTTTCAGGTAATAGCAACCTTCACACTTTGCAAATACATGCCCAACGTAGTTTTGGTGCACATTTCTTTACTATTAGCATTGAAAGGACTCAAATGTTTTCATGTCTTAAGGGAAAAAAATTCTAAGTTTGCATTTGACATAAAGTATTTGAAACAACAAAGTTAAACAGAGCATTCTTCAGGGTCATAAATTTTCTACCTGTATCTTTGTTGGAAACTCTGCTCATGCCACATTATTAAATAATATATACAGTCAAAAAAGTTGATTTTATTAAATCTACTTTTATCTATCTTCAAATATTCCCAACAAGAAAGTGCTCCACATACAGTTTGATTGTCATCACTGTTAAGCCCAGATATGTATGCATATATATATACGTATAGATACACAATTACTAAGCCCATATATATGCAATTATACTACCCTGCTTTTACTGTTCTGTACATTTTTTGCCCAAAAGGTATTATATAGAAGATTTCACATACCGACTGCTCTGCTAAAAATCAAATTACTACTTATTTCACCAGTATCATGTGAAAGTTTAATGACCTATCAACAACATAAGCAAGCATTAACATTTAGGCAATAGAATCTAATTTACCATATGACACTTCTCTTGTGTAGTTCTGTTTATATTGTAATATGTTTGAGTAAAACTGGTAAGTGTAAAAGGATATTTTGAAACAACTTTGGTTCAAAAATCTAAGAGAGTTTGGTTGCCTACCATTTTAAGATATGGTATTTTTTTCTTGTCCAAAGTGATTTTTTGGTATTTTTGTAAGAAGAATGTATGCAAAAGTAATACACAAGGAGATAAAAAATAAGATTGTGTACTTAGAGTGTTATGAAAGAGAAATTTGCAATGAAATTATCTCAATTTTTGTTGTACCGAATGTCAGTGTGTCCTTTATCGGGCAAAGGGGAGAGAAGTGCTCACTTGCTTACAGTAGCTGTTTAACCATGCTCTAAATAAGGTGAAAGACACAGAAACCTCTTCAGTGGGCATGCATATTTATCTCAGTATGACTTGATAAAACAACCAGTCCTGATGCTGCAGAATTATTTTGTGAGTTATCCACTCCTACATCACAAATACTACAGGTTCCTTAATTTTCCAGCTACAAGTTTCATGTGATTTTTGTTAAAAAATTTACTTATAGCTTCGGAAGTTTTTCAGCAGATGCAATGACTGGAATCAGAGCATAAGAGTTAATTAAGGGATTTAGGCTGCTGTCTTAAACATGCCATATATATGATAGTAGGGTGCAATATATATGGTAGGGAGCGATATATATACTATATATATAGTCATTTATATATATATGTATATATATGACAGTGGGGTGCAATTTAATCAAATTGTTCAGTTAGAAGAGTATTATATTTTCTGGTAGTTGTCAACATTAAAGGCCAGGAAAAAATAACAGTACTATAGCACAGGATTTTTACAACTTTCTTCACATAAATATTTCTTCTACATTCTGCTACTGATCATATGTGTCATACAGGCTTTATTCTGCACAACCAGTAGTTAAACATGGAAGTGGTTATGCTTATAGTCACATACACATGTATATACACAGATACTTTTTGCAAATTAGTTATTTTTGACATGGATAAACACATGAGTAAGAGGAAAATTCTAGGTTGCAGCATTGATTGCAGCCTGTCCATGTGTAGAAACCATACGGTGGTATATGTCACATTTATGCTCATTATACTCAAAAGGCTCAATAAAATCAACCTACGGTATTTACCAGCAGAGTATAAGCACTGCACATGGCTATAGAAAAATAGCTGCTTACATAACTTTTTACTTGATTTGTCCCTGGGGTTTGCTTGAAGGTATTTGCAGAATATTAAAATGACCTCCCTAGACTATAGGAGTGTGGGTATAAATGAGAATTATTTTGATTGATTAACTAATTACCCCAAAGTACTGTAGTTTATAGTTTGCATATTAACAGGCATATTATTAGGTGGTGGAGAGAATTAAACAACTTTAAATACATCAAATGGAATAAGTGTGCACAGTTAGATAAAAATATTTTTGGAAGTCTTGTTTTTTTGGTTTGCCATGTATGTTTTGTGGTTTGGAAAGACAAGGATGTTTATTTCTTTATTTACTTATTAAAGTGTTCCTCACTTTTGTTTTCATTATATTCCTTTTGAATCTTCTGGGACTTTTCCTACTTGACTAGCATCTTTTTTAACACTGTCTGGCAGTACTCTGATAACTGATGCAATCCATGGGCTTCTCTTAATGTGAATGCATGGATAGAGAGCTACTGCTGCAGCTTCCCACAGCTCTATGGCAGTTGTGTGTTAAAAGTCTTTTCCTTGGGCCAAGGTCTCAGCTCTCCTGGTGAAGCTGACTATTTTAGCACTAGTGTCTGCAATGCAAAGCAAGTGTGGGAGTCAGTAATTTTATTGTTGTCGTCATTATAATATAGATCTAAATTGGAGATAAGTGACTAGATTAGATAATATTCACTCCAATTCTCCTTTTAACAAACAAAGACTTCTTAAAGTTGTGAGATATTTGAAAGTATCAGATAGCTTTTTAATCCTTTCAATACATTCCATGCACTTGGGGACTAGAAGGTACTTGATATACCCGGACACAGATGACTGCTAAAGAAGCTTTGTTGCAGCTGAAAATTTGGCTTCTTGCTGCCTATGCAGAGGCCGATTTTGTATACTTTTTGTTATGGATTTTTAAGTCATAAAAATACTAAGATATTTTGAGAAATCTTGCTTTGAATAGCTAGTGGAAATTAAACTCCAAAACTTTAGGGATCAATGCACTAAGGACCACCTATCCTTAGAAATAAAATTAAAATTAAGAGAAGATGGTGAAGATAATTTAACCCTCAGACAAACACAGAAAATGCTACTGGCCTGGAAACCTAGTAGAGACAGATAAGTATTCTTTTATTTCTGTTGTTTACACATAAATAGCTGTTAATTGTAAGTGTAGCTGCATACAATTTTCAGACTAATCTAAAATTTTTCAGACTGAAGGTGGTGAGTAAATATCTACAAATGTTGTTATTGAATGCTGCCTTCTTTTAAGGCAGAATACTTCCATTTATTTAGTGAAATCAGTCTAAGTAGAGTAATTTCAAATGACATATGTTTAATAGATTATTTGTTATTTTACTGTTTCTTGGTGTCTATATTTGATATTTGGAAAGTTAACTGTACTTTTACTGTGGTTAAAACACTTTGATGAGACGGTGCAGTAACACATAGGTTTTTTTTCCTGTAATGTTTACTTGCACTTGTGTTATGTAAAATTAATTAAGAAAAAAAAGAAATAGCATAATCTTTCTATAGTTTATGTCAAACACAGGTTAAGATTAAATACAATACTTTGGAAAAATATTTATTTCAAATTTTACAAGGTCAGGTTGTAGAAACTCTTCAGTGATAAAGTAATATGAAAAGGATGTTTTATTTACAGGAATATATTTGCAACTCCAAAGATAAGAGAAAGAAGTACAACTTAAGATTTCATCTCAGTATGTTTTCACAAATAGGAAAACTAAATCAAGGTACCTGATTAAATCTAGGGAACCAGATGAATTATTTTGAAGAACGAATCATGCTCCATCGGCTGCAAGAAAAGGTGAATATTAGTCAATTTAAGAGCTGCCCAAATATATTTTCCTACTAGCTAGCTCTTCAACACCACCCAGTGCTGAACCCTGAATATGCATTTCTTTGTGATGCACAGCACAAAGTGTGAAATGTCAGCCAGAGCTATAATGGCACATTAGCAAAGGAGCTGAGCAAATTACTTGTGGTCAGGAATACCATGGTACTTTAAGTCTTGTTGTGTCTGCATGGAATATATTTTGGATTTGAAACATATGTTAGCCAGCCTGAACTCCCTGAGCAGCAGCATTATGTTGTTAGTGTCCCACAAGCATCATTATTTAGCTTGTCTTGTGCATCCTCATGGAAACAGGTCATGTGGACATCCTATTTGTCCAAAAGTATTTAAGATCTGTTCAACTCACAAGCATTTAACCCTTAAAGAATTCCTTCCTTTTTAAATCAAAAGTTTTTTATATTTTAGATAGCTTTACAGCATAGGTGAGCAGAATACTCATTCAGTGATGTGTCAATATGTCAGAATGGTTTTGAGCTGCTTCTTTTTCAAACTGCTGGCATAAAAGAGAAGCAAGAGCTGAAAATCCTGTTTTATCCTGAAGCTCAGTCCTAAAATCACAATCCTTGTAAATACATTTATTTACAACAAACTCTGGAAAAAAATATTATTAAAAGGAGAAGTTTGTCATTGCACTGTTCTGTACTGATGCTTGGAGAAGCCCCTGCACATCATTATCACCACTGATAGGAGGGCAACTGCTTTTGAGTAACCAATGTTTTGATTTGTCATGATTATTCCTTCTTTGAGAATATTTAGGGTAAACTATTAGACTTGATGCAGCTCATGCCTATTGCATAGTAAACTTCAACTACCTTATCTTAAATGGAACACTTGTATTTTGAGAGTAAAAAGCATTTATATTAATTCCAAAGTTATCCTATGATGGGGGTTTTTGCACCCACTTCGTGTATTTTTACACCTTTAACAGACTTTGGAGATTTTGCCAGAAGTCTTAACAATGCAAATGTTTCTGAGTTTTGGTTTTCTGTAGAAAAATAACAAGTTTTTCCATTCTTTCCTAAAGCTGATTTTAATAAGGGACTTAATGCAGATCAACACCACACTGAGCAATACTTTATTCACTAAGCGTCTAATGAGTTTTTTGCTAAGTTGCTGAATTGGGAATAACAGGAACTCAATCTCCATAAATTGACCTTTTAGCTTCAGCTGAGCAGCTCTCTACTGAATAATAATTGTAAATAAATAAACCTAAACAAAATGACAACAAGCATAAGCCAGTGAATAGGAGGGCTGGGCAGTTTCATGAAGCAAAATGTAAGCTAAAGCCACTGGTGAGAGCGAGGCAGGGGGAACTGGTGTCCTCACCAGCAAGGGTGCAGTCTGGCAGGACTCATGAGAGGAGACAAGCTTGAAAAACAACCCTGTGGTGCCCATGTGTATCCACAGTGACAAAAAGCAGGTCCAAGTCAAAGCCAGTAAGCCATATCAGCAAGGTCAGAATCAGCAAGATAAGGGAACAAATCATGCAGGAATACCCATGGCACAGCATAGAGAAGGGACAAGACTGATGGCTGCAGAGCCTTTTGGTGTATTTGAGACCTCAACAAAAGCCAAACTTTAGTGAACCAAATTCATATTCAGGTTTTCTAGTGATACATGAAAAAATGAGAGATATGAAGAAGAGAAGTGCAAATACTTGCTTTGGCACAGCATGTTCCACTTATGCTGATTATTTATTAAGAAATCAAAAAAGATAATTTCCCAGAAATGTCAGCTCTTGTGCAACTTCTTTTTTACATAAAGAGCAGGTGGTGCAACATATGGGCATGATGTGTGAGTTCCATCTCTTTCTCCTTTACGGAATCTCCAAGGCTACATTTCCTACCTCCCAGTCTGTTCCCTGGTGTGTCTTACAAAATAAGAAAAGGTATGTAACGGTGTTAGATGATCTAGTGTTGATAGCATGACATCAGGAAACTTAACTTGTTCCTTCAGCCTCCCTGATTTACGAATTCTGTACTCATTTGAGAAAAAGGATAATTTCCTGATCCTTAGAAAACCCCACCACTTTAAAAGACTTAGTAGCCATGGCCATTCCAGTTATACCCTTTTATTCATCCAAGAAGCTTTGGTATTCTCACAGGCAATGCCCTTCCAGAGGCGTAAATGAAACTCCAGCTAACAAACTGGGGCCCCTAATTTTAACTTTCAGGATAGTATTTCTTCCAGAAAATGTTAGCAAACAAAAAGGTGTCATATCATCAGCCTCTGGTTTTGTGCAGAACTCTGTGATAAAGGCAATTGAAGGTTAAACAGGAAAAATAACAAAAAATGATAATGATGCACTCACTGTGATTTATTGGAATGACTTAGAGAGATGTCGCAGCATTCTACAAATGTTAAATACATTTAGAAATCTATTTAGTAAATATGACTTGGTTTTTATTAGCCTAATCTTCCTAAATAAAGGTATTTAAACCTGAATATATGAGGAAAAAAATTCTGATTTTTACCACAGAGTCTGCTAGGTATTTATTTTAGTAGAAAATGACAATGTCATAAAACATGCTACTTGACACATACCACTAATATAGTCCAAGTCTTGTAATAAATCAGTACAATATTGACAGAAGTACTAATCTTATATATTACAGTGCATCTGTCTTTCTTTTGTATATTTTATTAAGTAACCCTTTCCCTGGACATGTAGCAGAAGAGCATGTTCTTACACGCTATTCATATTTCCCTATTAATTCAGCATCTATCACAATTCCAGACCATTGAATTTTGATGAACAATGATAAAACAGAATCACTAACGACTTCAAGGGGAAAGAAATCTGCTTTGCTCACAACAGTTCTCCTTATTTTTGTGGACAAATTTTCCTTTTCCCTTGGTCAATAAATCATATGTCTGTACTTAGTGTTACCAACTTTCCAAGTTGGTAAAGAGTTAAATCTTTACCAAGATTTAACTCTTCAAGGAAGAATGCAGATTAGCCTTCTTTATGGAGGGCATAATCCTTCTCAATTTTAATTTTTACTTTAAATCAATGTTCATATGTATGTTTCTAACAGATTAGTTATATCAGCAGTTTTTGGCACTGGCAACTTTTTTATTATCTCTTTGTGCTCTTATTGCTGGAAGGATCAATGAAATTTTTCTAAGATTCAACATATATTTGATATATCAATCTTATAGATAGAAGATTAAATTATATTTTATTCAGAAAGTTATTTTGAAGAAAATATGGTCATAAATTAATAAATGGTTCATTTTCTTAAATTATAAAATTCACTATTAATATACTGATTTGGATTAAAATTTTTCCTGGAGTTAACTCCATTTCAAGTTAGAACTGTCACTGATCACATCATACAGTGTTTGCAATCTACTAAGGAATCTGGAACCACTAAGGCCGTCACACATTTTTAACAATGAGAGTGGATCCCACAGGGTGTTTTATTCCAGTTACTACCTGCTACAGACAGATGTAACTCTTCTCCCCACTTGGAGATGTAAAAGTCTGCCTATGCACTTACTGCAATACTAGGTCTGAAAGACATGTAAACATACAAAATAATTCTAAGTGTAAATGCAGGAATAGACAAATGTGGTTTTACTACTACCCTTAGGCAGCAAATCATGTTCACTTTTTTATGTCACTTACAGAAAGATTTCCATTCCAAATGCATGTGAAAAAACATAGAAATATCACGTAGACACTAATTTTAAAGAATTAAAAAAAAAAAAAAAATCACACAATATTCAACTGCAAGTTCACCAAGCATTTCTACAGACATTTACCAAAACACATTTTCCTTTCATACCTAATCTGATATAACTTTGACATGTTGCCCAGTCTTTTTTCTTCCTCTTCTGCTGTATCATCTATCTTTATGCAGCTTCCCAGAAGGATGAGTTGGTTCAGCTCACTGATGACAGAAAGTACACTTCTCAGCATGTGGGAGGAAAGAGAGGATTAATTTTCTATCAAGCAAATATGTCAGCCAACTCATCCTGTGGGCTCAAGCTTGCAAGGGAAAAGATAGAAATGTGTACATGGTAAACAGGGCCTTTCAGCAGCTGAAATCAGCTGCAGCGAAAGACTGTCCTTTGCACTCTGTAGTAAAAGTCCAAGAACATGGGTAAGATTACTTGGAAAATCTTCAGCGGAAATCACTTGGCCGAGCAGTTTATTCATGTACACCAGGTTTTATACTTGCAAATAGAATTTACATGTCACACATAGCACATTTGTGACCTATACCTGAAGTCTTCACTTTGGCCAAGTGACATGCTGCCCAAGAACTTACAGGAACACAGTCACAAGTCAGCAAGACACTGAGTTTGTCTTTTAGCCAGCAATTACATCTTTTAGCTTCTTGTACAGATGGA
Organism: Callaeas wilsoni; assembly: GCA_013398955.1. Taxonomy (NCBI): domain Eukaryota; kingdom Metazoa; phylum Chordata; class Aves; order Passeriformes; family Callaeidae; genus Callaeas; species Callaeas wilsoni. The sequence goes on along the minus strand of VWPU01004148.1, from coordinate 419,456 downwards.
GGGGTATTCTGTGTTTTTCTAAGGTTAAAGTCTAATAGCATAGCATAAATACTATGGTTTCCACTACCGACTTTCACTAAATGTTGGAGGTGGAAAAGCAGCTTGAAGCTTCCACCAGTCTCATTTAGAGGTGGGCAGCTCCCTGAATAGACACCTGCCTAGCATTTTGTGCCATTCTCTGCTCTGATAATGACTTAGGAGCTGTGTCTTGTGGTGGGTTAACTTGACTGAAGGTCAAACCCCTCTCCAGAGACTCTCTCATTCCCCCTTCTCAACAGGTCAGGGGGAGAAAATGAGATGAAAAAGCAGATGGCTGACGATAAAGATAGGGAGATCACTTGCCAATTACCTTCACATGCAAAACAGACTCCACTTGGGAAAATGTAATTTGTTTTTTACCAGTTAAAATAGATTCGAATGGTGATAAACAAATACAAAAATCGAAAACATCACTCTTCCCTGTTCCTTTTCCTTTCCAGGGTCAAATCAACACATCTATTCCCAGCTTCTCTTCCTCTTATCCCTTGACTGGTGTGGGATGATGGTAAAGTGGATTGTGGTCAGTCTGTGGTCAGCTTCTTCCTCTTCTCACGTCTCCTCTGCTCCATAGTGGATCTCGTCCATGGACTGCAGTCCTTCAGGGTAAACTCCCTCCAGCATGGATTTCTCTACAAGCTCGAGTGTAGATGTCTGCTCCTTTGTGGTTTCTGCACCACCTCCAGGGGAAGCTGCAGCAGCATTTGGCCATTTCTTAAATATGATTTCTAAGGGACATTACCACCTTGGCTGAGGGGCTCAGCAATGTCCTGCAGTAGATCCATTGAAGCTGTCTGTCTCCAGCATGGAGGGCAGCTCCTGGTGCCAAGTTACATGCTCTACACATTATGGGCAAACTGCGCCATATCATGTTGCTTACGATATCTTCAAAGCATAAAAGGTCTTTCTGAAGATACTAAATTTCCTTAGGGAGTGTTGGTTTGTAAATCTTTGTAACAGTGTTCTTAACCTATGAGGTTATTGTGGATCATCACTGACAGTAATGCTGTCAGTTACTCAGGTCTGGTTTCACTGTTCTAGAGATTAATCTTTATTCAAATGTCTCTACTCCTACTTAGACAAACAAGCCTTTTGCCAGTCCCACATACTTTTCCTGAGGTAGCTTTTTCTTTAGCTGTAAATCATTCTTCTAAAATGTTGTGGTGACTGAACCAACCACAGTAATGCCCATGGGGCCACATAGCCCAGATAAGGAGGTTTAGTGGGGTGGTTCCAAAGGTTAAATACCCCCCTAGGAGAATGGTTCCTCCCATTGAATTCCTGTGACCTGATGTACGTTCGGTCTGTCTGATTGACAGCTGACAGACACCCCTTGTATCTCCTAAGAAAAGGTAGCCTAACCTGCCCTGCCCTTCCCTTCTTCCTATAGGTCATTGCTAGGTCATCCCCACCTCCTTCTCTGTACCCCTTTTAAGTGCATCCTGGGTGGAAGTTCCTCCCCTCTTCATGTTCAGACCCCTTTAGTTTTTACNACCCCTTCGAGGTAGTTTTTACAATAAACCCTTGGAATACCGACCGGAGGGCCGCCTCGCTCATTAATCTCTGGCCACACTTGGGCAATCCTTAAGCCCCAGGTGCACGTGGCTCCGTGCCTTCCACCGCACGGGCGAGGAAGGTGGCTAGCGAGGCACACAAGTGCCACAGGGTGTCCTCCTCTCGTGCTGGGCACCTCTGGACAAGCTGCAGCTCTCCTGGCCCAGCCAGCGTGCCAGCGTACTAATATACTACAAGGCACACTTCTTAGTGAAGGCATTATAGATTTTTTAATCCTTTGCTTTTATAGTTTAGTTATATGCGGTATGATGAGGATCATGAGTAATTATAAAAGTATTTTGGTGGCTGTGCTGAGCCAGACTAAAGATCATTAGCACTAGCCCTATATACTATTTGACAGTGTATGACGAACAAACAGTTAAATAAAACCATAGAATACAACTTACTATTTTGTCATACCATTCCAGAAATCAGGAGAAAATGAACTTTTAGAGTTTTAGCTCCCATTGCGTCTTTATTAACAGCCAATTGCATCAATTTTTTTAAAACATTTATATTTTATCTCTTCAAAATGAAAATACTACGTGTTTAGTAGGAGTTTACTACAGATATTGTTTTGCATTATTGCACAAAATTATAAGGTCTTCTGGCTCTTCTCATTCATCGTTAGATTAAAAAAAATATCTTGACCTGCAAACTCTGATCTTAGGTAATTTATAAACACATTAAACTGTGGAGGTTTCACTGAAAAAAAAAAAAAAAAAGAAAAAATGTGGTCTGTCAATATCTGTGTCATCTCTCTGTTCTGCATGAATTCTCCATTCTACAAGTTCAGTGCCGTGACCTCAACTTCGTTAAACTAGAATCTTATTGCCAAGACCCCGATAAGCTTCCGGTGTGACCCAAATATTTATTAGCCTGTAACTCAAACTGGATTTAGGGACCCGTCTCAAGCATTTTCAATGATTTTTTCTCTAAAACCAAAAAATGGAGAGATCTTAATTTAGAAGTTGGAAGAAAAGTGAAGACCCTTAATCATCAGGAGTGTCTAAATTTAACCCATTTAAAAAAAAAAATTTCTTTAAATTGTAGGTGAGAAAGAGACTGAGAGACAAACAAGTGAATGAGAAAATGAAACAACCATTTCTTTGAGACAGTAGCTTTTATTTCTTTGTAGCTAAATTTGATTTTTGTTTCTCATATAGCTAACATAGCTAATATTAGAGCTCTTGATCTTTCTTTCTTTCTGAGCACAGGGTGATGCTTATATGCCAAATAAAGATGAAGTGTTTCAATTTTATCGTGAGGTATGCCAGGCAAGGTCAACACAAAAGAAAGGAACAAAATTAAATTCTTCAGATTACATAAAGTTACAATGGAAACGTGTTTTTTAATTTGGTGTTCTGGGTAATTCAGAGGCTAAGAAATAAATTTTAAAGAACTACAATAAAAAATCTCTTAAACTGCTCAAAGTGGTTCCTGTGCTTCTGAAGTACAAAATTTCTGGACCATTTAGCCTGGTGCCTGGCATGGTCTCACAGTGTCTCTCAAAGCTGCTTTTAAAGAACTGTAAGTTTTCATACTGGAAAGAGTTGTTTCTCTGTAAATCAGAGAGTGATTTAAAGCTAAACGCTTTTAAGGATAGTCCAGTTTAATTTATATGGCTTTGAAAGTGTTCTGACTCAGGCCAAGAAAAGAGTAAGATTGCTGATGCTGGTCATTTTGGCAGCATAGTGTCTACCATGCTATAAAAATCATCTGCCTAAAGAAGCTCAACATTTCCAGGTTTATTTCCTCGGTAATATTACCAAAATGATTTTAAACATATTAAATCACTCTGTGTTACCCATTGATATCTGCAATCTACACCAGTATTTTTAGTACAGTGTATTACTGTGAAAATTCTCACATCTTCATAGCCAATATAATAGGCAGTATCATATTAACAGTAGGTTCTTCACATCAAAATTATTTGTTTCTAGGGATATCTGAAAGCATCGAACATTCTGGGAGATGGAAACATGGATGCAATAAAAGCAGATACTAATGAACATAAATCCCAGGTTGGACATTTTTTTCTGTAATTTGCATCGGAGTTGAATCTAAATGCTACTTCATGTTTTACGGAAGAGAAAATGTGCTGATATGAATGACAGTTCATGGAATGGAACTCGCCTGACTTGTAGGTCCATGAAAGGATTGGCTGCCTTCTGTGACTGTAAATTGCACCACTGGCCTCTGATGGAAAGCCAGTCTGAGAGGGACTCTTCCATCAGTCTTCCCATCAGTTTCTTTTTCAGTTGCAGATGCTATTTGCTTTTGCGCAAGAGGCTAAAGTGACCTTTTATTGTTTGTGCAAGGGTTTTGGCATTTCTTGTATGAAATTTCAGACTTACCTAAGGAGCATAAATTCAACTCTTGAACCACTCTTGCAAAAGTCACAAATAAATAAGGCTAAAATGCATCCTTTATTCTAGAAAATTGGTATTGAAGCACTAGTTTTAAAATAAGGTGCTTGCATATGTTCTGTCTATGTGTCATACTGCCTGCTATTATGGTGATATGCTATAATTAGCAACAAAACTAATAATTTCCAGCTGTCATGAAATTGGGTAATTTTTCATAGGCCTTTTGATATTAAATACAAAATGGATTAAGTTTGCCTATGCTTCTTTGTGGTATAAATTTTTTTATAGTGGGTATAATATTTGGCTGTTTTATTTCTTAGGCTTTGTGTTACAAGTAAGAAGCACTGATTTTATATTTCTTGCAGTTATTTTCCACTTATCAGATAGCAAACCATTTTATACTTTTGCCTTTCTTTACATCAGCAAGAAATGGACTAGCCTAAACCAAGGTTTTTTATTGGAATGTGAAAGAGAAATGGGAGATGAGGAAGACAAAGTTTGACCTTATCTAGTTTTTAATTGCAAGCCATGGGTAAATATTGTCTGAATGTTAAAGAAATCACTAAATCAGAATATAAGCATAGGAATTTTCCCCTTTCCAGGAGTCAGATCTTTAAATGATAAATCCTCTCTTAATTCTGAACTTCCAATGTATGGTAATCCTTTCAAGACAGTAAATATTGCTGTATTAATGGTGGTGAGTTCAAAGATTTCCTACAAAAGCACATTTTTGTTAAGCAGCAGTAATAAAGAATTTCCAGTTGGAATTCAGATGCAGGTTATTGAAAAGACAATATGTACCCTCAAACAAATGAAGGACAATACACTATGTTAAAATTTGCTTTTTTTGTATCTTAAAATATTCTATAGCCATCCCCATACTGTTGTACATTATCGTTAAATGATTCATGATTGCAGGAATGGCCAAAGTTTAACAGAGAAGTATATTGTTCTTTTTCCTGTTTCTAGAGTCTCACCTCTCTTAGTATATAAAATAAAAATCTCTATAAAAAGCATACAGAAGAAAAAGCTTTTTTTTATTTCTGCAAAAAGAAAGCTTGCTTTTGCTATTCCCTGCTTATTTACCACTGCTTCAGTTTACCATTCTTGCTCCACTATTCTTTCATCATTTGATTTCTAGCCTGCGCACTCAATTTTCTGTTGTTGTCTCTCATTTTTCTTTTTCCCCTGAGCACTGACAATTTGTAGTAGAAATTAGGAATTAGCAAATTTTCAGTGTCTCTATTTCAGTTTTCCTGAGTATGTGATTAATTTGATTTGACATGCAGCTCAACATTTACTTCCCAACCATTCTATTTCAATATTATTTGCAGTCTTTTTTTCGAAATTAAACCTAAAACTTATCTTTCCTCTCAAATTATTATATATTTATCATTAAGTTGCAAGTGACAAATATTATAATGCAAACACATTTTTACCATTTTTTGAATAATCTAGAGTCAATATAAAGTTAAAATAACAAATATATAAATGACTTTTTGTCATAAATCTATTTGGAAAAAATACTTTAAAACACAAGAAAAAAAGTAGTTTTGGATTTAAGTTTTGTGTTTATGTGGTTAGATTGTGATAACACTGGTGATGCATTGTAGAGGCTGACCTGACAGTGAGGCCAGAGAGAGTTAAAGGATAAAGGGTAGGTATTTATTGAAAGGCCTTCACAGGGTACACTTTGGGCAGTGCAGGAGTCTCGCAGAGACTGCACCCAAGATGAACGACAATCACACGTTTTTGGGACAGATAGAAGTTTTGTCTATTTGCATATGAGAGGTTAATTCTCCAATTACAGCTTCAAGTAGTGGAGTCTCATTCTCTTAATTTACTCCCCCCCAACTCACTTTTGTTTACATTTCTCAGGGCCTGAGGCAGTGAGGTGTCCTTGATTCTCAGGCCTAGAGAGGAATTGCTGTGTCTGACCAAAATGAGAAAAGCAGTTGTTAATACTCTCTATAGAGCTCAGAGTTATACACTAAATAATTGCAGAATTAAAAATACATGAAAATATAAAAGCTAAAATCCTAAAGCATCACTGGGGGCGGCAGGTGTGGCTTCTGTGAAAAGACACCAGAAGTTGCCCCCATGTTGGGCAGAGTCAGTTCCAGCTGGGTCCTAGAAGGACACTCTGCTGCCCGAAGCTGGGTCTCTCAGCAACATTGGTAGCATCTCTGTGATAATATATTTAAGACAGAGTAAAAAAACTCTGTGCAAAAGTAGCTGGGTGAAAGGAGTGAAAATATGTGAGAGAAGCAGCCCTAGAGAGAGCAAGGGCCGTGAAGGAGGGGGAGGAGGTGCAGGGATACCCTCGCAGTGTGGGGCGCAGGCCGTGGTGAGGAAGGCTGTGCAGCCCACGCAGGGCGAAGGTGAAGCAGATATCCACCTGCAGTATCTGCAGGATCCTACACTCGAACAGTCTGTTCCACTAGGATTGTACCCCACGGAAAGGACCCCTTCTGGAGCAGTTCTTGAAGAACTACAGCCTGAGTGTGATGAGGAAGAAGAGTCATAGACACAATGTTAGGAACTTTCTGCAACCCCCATTCCCCATCCCCCAGCACTGCTCAGGAGGTACAAGAGTCAGAGTGAAGTTGAGCTTGGAGAGAAGGGAGGGGTGGAGAATAGGGTGCTTTTAATTTAGTTTTACTTCTCACCACACTATTTTGTTGCAATTACTTGAAAGAAAATGCATTACTATCCCTAATTCAAGTCTATTCGGTCCTTGATGGCAATTGGTAAGTTGTCTTCCTGTCCTTGTCTTCATCCACAAGCTTTTAATGATACTTTTTTCCTCTTGCCCTTTTGATGAAAGGGGAGTGGTAAAACATCTGTGTGGGCACTTTGCATCCAGCCAATGTCAATTCAGCCTATGTAAGAAAGTAGATATAAGCAATGCTTTAAACTTTAACGACCCTTAGGAAATTTAGAGGAACTCTCTCTCAATCTCTTTCTCTCTCTCCTTCCCTCTAACCACCGGGTGAAAACCCTTCTAGCAGAAACCTCTTAATTGAAGTTTTCATTATAAGAAAATAAATTAAAATGCAAAATATTGTAAATTTTCCAATCTTTCTGGCACAGAGAAATAAAAAAACAAGGTGATTATTTAAGAAGCTTGTTTTCCTACAGTATCTAAGCTAGGTATCTAAATTTAAATTAGATGAAAACTACTTTTCAAGGTGCTCATTAATGTATGAAGCTGGAACTGAGTGTCCCTGATAGTACTTATTTCAAGACAAGAGTAGAATTTGGGAATTAAATATTTGCATATTATTGGAAAAAATCCTTTAAAAACTTTTTGGCCTAATGTATAAATTTTGTTCAGTTCCATAACTGATCTGCAGCTTTTCTTTTTTTTTCCTTAATCCAATGGTTTTCTTTAAAAGGCGTGCAGGCAGTGTTCAATACTGAGACAACGTTAGGATTTAACATAATCTGATCTCTGTGACAGCACAGTCATTAAGCCAGTTGCCACATAACACAGAGAACTGTTGAATAGTGTGATTATAATTATGTAGAAAAGATGATTCATACCCTGAGAGGTAAGAATATTTACTTACAGGGATAAAAATCACATTAAAAACCTACAACAACATATAAATGACCCACCCAATAAACATCTGTTAAATCTGCAATTTTTAAATTTACAAGAATGTGTTTGCTCCTAATTTTTCCTGTAGTGGTAGATTGCAAAGAACTTTCTTCATTTTTAGTTATTTCCTGAATGACTCTTCATATATTCCTACACATCTAGAAAGAATTACTTTGTTGTTCTCAAACACAGTATCACCCTATATTAGTCCATTATAGAAAAGGACATTTTTGGAACAATATGATGGAAGGAATAAAAGCCTTTCTGAAATTTCACTGCAACCTGTTGTAACAGTCTTGGAAAAGATGGACAGAATGGTAACTGGAGAGAAATACAAGCAGCAACTCTGCAAGAGTACATCAGAACAAAAGACTTGTCTTACTGTGTCAGATCATCCATTTGTCGATCTTCAACATTTGCAATAGGAAATACAAAGCTGGAAGATACTTTGTACCAGGCCCTGTCTCTGCCTTATTCTCATCATACACTGCTATTATCAACAAATGTTGTTTATAGAAATATTAGAGGATATACCCCTGAGAAGATGAAAAATTATAATTTATTATTATTATACGGTTTATTGAAAACTGTAATAAAATTATTTTTTTAAACTTATTTAAAAGCTATTTTATCCCTATGTCCAGAAAGTACTTTCAACAAAGTAGAACAAGACTCTTCCTTTTGTGGGATGTGTCTTGTCAAATGCCAGTTAAACCATGATATAATGTATGGCATAGTAACATTGTCAGAGAGCTGAAACGGATCTGGAAAGAAACTGAAATAAACATTCCCAGTCCTTATTTCACTCAACCAAGTTCAGACTCCCAGACTGATCCTGTAACACACCTTAGCCGACCACAGTTTTCTCAGATGTATTTTTTTCTGTTTGTGATTTGTTAATGAATCGCTGATGTGGCATCTTTCCTTCTGAGCTGTGATTGTTACTTTAAAACAGGCAATACTTTTCATGTGCATGCCTAAGTTGTATCTACATTTAATTTCTACTACATTTTTTCAGTATAATAAACGTCCCTGATGTTTACAGAAAATTAATCCTGAAGATCTTAATGTATACGGAAGTCAATGGAAAGATGATTTTTGAAGGAAGGAACAGTGAGTTAGCAATGGTTCTAACTGAGAATATATGCAGTAAGGGTTTCTCAGAAGAAAATGTTTTAGAAGCTTTTACTCCAAGGAATAAATAAAAATGTCAGAGTTAGAAGTCAGTATAAATTATTGGCCAAAGCAGATGCAGATCCAAACATACAACCTAGTGGGAATAGAAAAACAGGACTATTTATTTTTTAAAATATGTTTCTTCACTTACTTAAGTATGCCATTTACTATAGTTCTATTATTGCCTTCTTGCATGGCTACTAGCAGTTTTTCAAATTAATGTTATCTGTGAAATTTTCAAAGTAAATATGTTGGATAAGCCTTCAATTCCTGCTGAGCACAGAATGTGACATTGCCCGGAGGTAAAATCATCATTGTTCTGCATGCTTTCGGATATGGCTCTGCTTTCTTTATTTAACCCAAGGTCATTATTTTCAAACCACAGCATATTCTCATGAAGATCAAACGTTTTCCCAAGAAGGAATAATGACAGCATGGTACACTGGAAATTAAAAAGTTAAAAGTCAGATCTGATCAAAGGAGAGAAATGTTGTCAAAGGAGAAAATTGTATTTTTATTTAAAAGACAGAGCTGCTTACACAGGGGAACAAATAGTTGTGAGATATATTTTACAACTAGGGAAAATTATTTGTTTCTTTAGTATCAAAAAATATTTAATTTTTCTGCTGCTGCTTGCTTTTCTTCAGTTTGCATGCCACCCCCTATCCTACTCTCCCAGGAAAATACATTTAAATGGTTTATGCTGAAACATCTCTATGTTCTAAGATAAGCTTTATGCTTAATATATAAATATTTGTATCAGTATTATTCTGAGGTTAAAAACTTAGGTTATGTTGTTGGATAAAATGCCAATTCCTTGGCAAATAATTACTGGAAGATAGAAGGCTGAAAATAAAAAGTAAGTACATTGTGTTCCCTCATTTGTGCTAACATGTTTCTCCATTTCTTAACTGATCTTGAAGAAAGAAAATGAATTTTCATTCTGGATGTTGAGTACTCTTCAGAAGAATGAAAGATGATAAGTTATAATTATAATTAGGAAAGTGGATGTTAAGTAAGTGAAGTAGGATGAAATAAGCATACAAAAGACTGAATTTAATAAGGAGTTTTACAGGAATCTAAAAAAGACGTTGGGAGACTAAACCCAAATGTTTCCTGTCCTTTTGAGATGGGGAATTGTCCTGATCTTGGAATCCAGTAAATACTATCTAATTTCAAGTACTTGCTTACACCAGTGAGTAACAAATTCCAGTATTTCAATTACTGATGTTGTGGTGATTTGTTAATGATTACTTAGTGCAGAACTGCAGGTTCCTGCATCAGCCTAGTTGGATAAAATACAACTATAGAAATAAACAATAAACAATGGCTTACTTCTGAACCTGTGTGCTGGTTTACCTTGAGTTTTGCTGCAAATTTTGCATAGGTCACTGAGCTAATGTCTATGTTCAGCCTTCTGAGAGCCTCCTGTATTACTCAATTAACTCACAAAAGTCTGAAAATCAAACCAGTGATACTGCTCTAGTTTTGAATCCTCTGTATCCATCCAGATAAGCACATCAGAGATAGTTTAGATGCATTTAGTGTGGGTTTAAGGTATATATGCATCCTTGGTCACCTCTTACGGTGCCATCTCTTTGATCTACTTTAAAAGCCTTTCTGGCCATATCATCAAAGACTATGTACTGATAATATACACACAGACTCTAAAAGCCATCTAAAGGTCACAGCTATGCCAGCAGATAAGGCTGAAGTCAAAGATTCAATACTTTTTTCACAAATGCTTTTCTCAATGCAAACATTTCTAATAATCATCATCCCAATTAAAAGTGGATGCATCTAGTTGTGGCTCCAAAAGAGCTTTTCTGCTTGAAATGTTCTCATATGCTTTTTTCTTCTTGTCCCAAAGCACATATGTTCAAAGAGATTTTACAGGTGAAAGAGTGAGGATTTTTAAGAATAAAATATTAAAGATAAAATATTGGAATCATAGTGGTATAAAATGTGATTGTTCCATTTTTGCTTCGCGAAATTATGCTCTTATGAACTAGAAATGCTAATGAAACATTATAATATAAAATATTTTTATATTATCCCTCTAATTACAAAGTAGAAGAGTTTTGGGTTTTTTTTAATACTCTTTTGGCATTAAATTTCTTTGAAGTAGCTTCAAGGATCTACTCTTTTGTGACAAATAATGGAATGGAGGAAAGTAATTTCTGTCAGCTGGCTACTCTTACTTCCCCTGTACAAGCCTATTTTTTTGAAATAGTGATTTTCATCACTCTGGAATCTAATTCGAACCATTCTAAAATGCCAAGTATTGTGAACAGTCTTAGGATCTTTTGTTTCCTGACACTAATGCTGTTATCTTTATGGACTCTCTTGTCTAACCTAAAATAGTTCAGTATTAAAAATACAATTAAATATATTACTGTAATTGAATGATTACATATTTGATTTTTTTAAAAATGGCACCAAATCCTTTTATGAACCACCAAATGCATAAGAAATTCTCCTTAATTTTTTTCTTTTTAATAGTTATTGAAATGAGCCCATGCTGGCAGGGGTTAAATTGGCAAATTCCTAGGGATGAGGTGGTATTACTAATTGTAAATGTTTACTTGGATCATAAATGTTAAATTGCATGAGCTAAATTGACAAGAAAGTCGATTAATGCATTAATTACTGATACTGTGAATTCTTAATTAAGTGATGCAGAGTTAAATGTCTGCATTTGTAGTCTAGCAAACCATTTGCATTACAAATAAAGAAAAAAAGTATATATAGACATAAATAACTCTGAGGAGGAAAAACATAGAGCTGCATATCTCATTTTAAAATACTGAAAAAATTAAACCCTCTGTAGATATTTCTTCAGTGAATAAGAAACTGTACTGTAAGAAACTGTAATCTGTTAAGAAGTTCCTATAAGAAGAAAATAAGAATTGATGCAAGAACTGACATAGCTGTCAGGTCGGGAGGGGAGGGGAGGGGAGGGGAGGGGAGGGGAGAGAAATTTGTGATTAATACTTTTCAGCCACCACACAGGTAGCTGAAACATACAAGGAAGAATGAGATCAACAGATGTTAAAAAATACAGTATTACCAGTATGTCCAGAATTGTCTGTTATTACCATATTGAGAGTATAGATATATAAATCCTCTAAAAACTTCTACATCTTTTGAATTCCCTACTGTGTTCTTGAAGACAGTGGCACAATTTATTAGGGGTTCTTAATCTTATTTTAATTTCAGAATACTCAATTAAAATTTGTAATTATCATCTTGACTGTTGTGACTTTGTTAACTTTGGAACAAAAAGTCCCATTCACATCAAAAGGGATGAAATGCTGGTATTTTCTGTTTTTTTTTCTCCCTCTGCCCTTTTCTGTTGTGTGGTGCAAGTTCAGCACTGAATGATTCTGAAATTTTTCAAGCATATAAAGTCATTATAATAGCGACCAAAAGAACTGTCATTCATCGTGGTTTGTGCTCATTTTTATTCATACAGTTGTAACAAATCAGTTGGAGGCCTGCTGAGAAGTATAAACCTGTATCAAAGGGCACACCTTGAGGCATTGTGAATCTAATGAGTAAAGCAAGCAGTCACCACCATTTTGGAGTGTTTAAGCTCTAGCAGGATCTTAGTATGTGCTTGTTAATCAAATTAATTCTGAGACAACACTTTTTTGGGTGAAAAATGTTGGGGAACTGTCATGCTGTTATAACACCTCAATAGTGGGGTATCTCTATTAAGCTGAGGCCCCTGCAGTAAGGAAGACTCCCTGTGTCTCTTCCATTCCTGTGCCTTCCTCCACTCTTTCCAACAAGTCAGTGTTTTGCATGTGTGCAGTAACAGATATGATCAACTCTTCGGGCAAAACAAAATCCAAGTGTGCTTATGAGAGAGAAGACTGAACGTTGCATCTGTTCAGTCCTGTGCCTAATACTGGGGAGTTTTACACTGCACTGCCTAGCTATGAACTAGAGCTAAGATGTGCTGCCAAAGACATCTTTTGCTTGCTTCTTTGTTTGTTTGTTTGTTTGTTTTGCTTTTGTGAACATGAAATGGAATTAAGACAAGTCAGAGTTTGATGCAGGAATGTTAGATATGAACCTATCTGCTCCTGAGTTGCCTTCAAACAAATCTTCTTCCATTTAAGAGATGCCTAATCCCACTCATGACTAAAAGCTTTGTCATAGAGTGGAGAATGTTTCTGTTTTTATTAAGACATGTTAAAATTCAATTTGTATTTAGTAATGAATGAAATACCAAGAATTACAAACAAACAAAATACCAAGAATTACAAACATTTCAAATCTCTTTATTCCATTTTCTGATGCTTCTGGACTTGGAGACCAAAAAAAATCACAAAAAGACAATGAATTCAGGAGAGAGAAATAATGAAAAAAAAAAAATCTATTTAATTCTGCCACTATTTGGAACTATATTTTTTCTCTTTATGACTGCGAGAAAAGTGACTAATCCAGATAACAGTGTACAGTCATACCACACACATAATAAGAGTTTTGCAGCTGTTAAGGTAACCAATACTATGTGGGCAAGTATGGGCCTAATTTACTACTTTCTTGAATAATTTTCTTCTGATTTCTTCTGTTGAATAAATCTATTTTCCTTTCACTTTTAAACATGTGTATAATGTATTAAAGGCATACTCAAACTATTTTGAAATACTAATATCTATCTTCCTCTTTTTTTATTCCTGGCTTCCCATATCAACCAAATATGCCAGTTATGTGACAATTTGAACAGTATCAAATGCTACTTAGGCAGGTGAAGTGAACCAGCAGTAGCAGTTTGAAAAATAAGAACAGGGATCCATTCTCTTATAGTGAGAACTGGAGTAGACTCTGAGTCATCTAGTCAGCAAGGGTTCAATGTTCCTAATATAATTTTTCCTTCATTAACCGCACATGGATGCAATCAGACACCACCTTCAATTATGTCTGTTGAAGAATTTCTCTGTTTGGAAGAAATTTGCAATCTCAAAAGTGTGCCATCAGATTGACAGAAAACATTTGACTACTTCACTTTGTGGCACCCACTTAGTGCAATTAGTTGAATTGAGTCTATCTCACTCTATAACATTCCCTGAGAATTAAGAATCTAAGGACAGTATTACTCAGTTTAGAACTCCCTTTTATCCCATTATCCACTGAGTCCTTCATTTATTTCCTTTAAGTTATTGTATAGCCAGATTTCTCACTTTCTATGAGCAATTTCTAATTATCTCATCAAGCATTTCATGAAATAACAGAGAAATGTACTCTGTGGTGTGCTGGTTTTATTTATAGATGATATCTCCATCTACATTTCAAAGTTGTTCCATTTAAGATTAGGAAATTAAATAAGCCACTGTGGATGTGAGAAAGTCAGGAAAAGCATGCTGTGTAATCCAAAAGGTGGGATACTCACCTGAGTATGAAGGAAACTTTATTGCTTTGATCTAAGAGTCTTTTCACCATTATATAGTGCATACATCAAGGCCAGAAGCTGTAAACAATCATCTGCACAATCTTTCTCATTTGAATTGAAAATATCACTCTTTCCTGAATCTGACATCTAAGGCAAAGAGAGGAGAAGGAACTACAAAAAGATAAACATCAAAAGAAGCAATTGGAAAAAGCGTTTCATGTATTCCAAGTGAACACACTCTCTTCTGAACTCTGGGGCTGAAAGAGGGGGCCTATTTTGAAGAACCTAAATGATTAGGCATATTCAAAAAATGCCCATCAGTGCCATCCCAGGAAATGAAGAAGAAAAATCCAACAGGATGTAATCATAAGGCACATATCAGTGCTGTCAAAAGGAACTGCCTTCAATGTCACAAGGGAAGATGGTGAAGCGTGATGATCAGTGATGAGAGAGAATAGCTGGTAGCTACAATGAGGAAAATGCAGCAAGAGAAAAGTCAGACAGAAAAAGAGAAAGACGCTTAATGAAAGTATGAAATGTAAAGGATGAACATTTTGGCAAGTCAGAGAGCAGAAGTAAAGCATCAGGGCAAAGGAGGTGAAAGTGATCAAATGGATCATTTAACAAAGAAGCCAAGGAAAAGTGCGGGATGCTGAGGAAAGCAGAGAGACTGAAGCTGAAATTAGAGAGGAAAGCTGAAATGTAGTGAGATGATTGGCAGTGATAGGACATGGCAGCAGCTGTAAAGAAGAGAGGAGACTTCCTGCAAGTGCTGAAAATGAAAGAAGAATTGAGAGGGTTTGCAGGGAACGATGAGGGGAGTGTCCCAGTACCAACAACCTGATCTGGTCTACAGTGAGTAGGTGAAATGAAAAGATAAAATATTTCAGGTTTCCATAAATCAGAATATTGTATGTCAGTAAAAGTGCTGTGAATGGCTGTATTTTTGCATGCGAGATGGCACTTGTAAAGGAGTATAATGTCAGAGAGCTGGTTATGAAAATGTAAGTGTGAGAATCTAGATTTCTACTAGTTTGAAAAGGAGAACAACAAAGAAAAATAGAAAAAAACCTAAGTATCTGGAGTCTGTAGAAATATAAAGGTGTGGGTATAGTACTACAGTATGAGAAGTTGACATGGTATATTTATTGTGAACATGAATGTGGATAAAGTGAGAGATGTACAAAAATACTGTGGAATAGGTAGACATTACTGTAGCATTTGTGAGCCATCAAAAGCTTTCATGGAAAAAAAAGAAATTGACAGTTTATGGTTTTTTTCATGTTTCTGAAATTGGATTATTCTGGATCTCACCCACTGTGCTCACAGAAGCAAAAGTAAATGGTAGTCCAACAACTGAGAATGCATGAAAGTTCTCTGAAGGCATATCAAACTTGAAAAATTAGTTGAAATGTTGAATGAGGTTGCCTTAGTTTTATGACAGCTGAATGAGGTTTCTGGATTTAAAACTGTTCTAACTGACATAATTGTCAAGGTTAAAAACCTTCTCATCTACGTGATTCTTTGCACTGAAGAGGTAGCAAAGCAGCATATATCATAGAGTAGGCTTTTAGATGTGTCCTTTAACGAAATCTAAAAGCTTTCCATCTCAGTTTGATCTACTTCCACATATTTTACATGTGCTCAGTAATTCACAGTGTGCCAATACTTTAGCCTGTAACTGAAAGATGAATGCTTCCACTAAAAACTTACATTCAAATATTGGAAGTACAAAGCTCATATTTTAACTGAACAGTCGGGATTACAGATTCTCATCACTTTTCAGAAAGTTGGACACATTATTAAAAACAACCAGACCTATATGAAATTGTCCTTGATCTGATTTGCTGTAGCAGGTGGACTAGATAAACTCTAGAGGTCCTTTCCAGCCAAATTGTGCTTCTGTGGTTCTCAATCATTGCTGTGAAAGAACACTTTCATTTGCGAGTGCAGAATAATCTGGTAACCTTTGAGTTTATCTTAATGAAACATGATATTCAGAGAAAAAGTCTAGTTGATACATGTTGGATGATGTAATTCAGATTCTGGACTTCAGTTTTATGTAAAGAGTCAAGTTCTTTTTTTTGTACCAAAGATTCAATCATTATGTTTACCCAGCATAAAACTCTGTATGGCAAATCATTGTGTCGTTCTATTGAATGTCTGGATCTAAATGTCATCTAGTTAATAACATATTGTTACTCCTGTAAAATGTCATTTTATCTTTAAATCTTAAGTTTAGGAAATGCGTACTTGATTGTGGATACATCACTGCAGGATCACAACACTGTTTTCTTCAGACGTTTCTGTCACCTATAAATAGAGGACTGTTGCATCACACTATTTATTCTGGTTGTCGCTTATTCCTACAAGAGAATGGCAAAAAGACAAAAGCCACCTCTCAAGGCGTTGCAGAACTGTAGTACAGGGATTGAGCTCCATCTTGTGGAATAAAGAGAAGCCTACAGCAGATTCCTTTCTCCCTTTACGAGAAATGATCGTTAAAGGCATAATTTAATACATTTCCTGTTGAAAGCTTTCCTTGTTGAAGTTTTGAACAGGTAGGGAAAAATTTATTATGATGCACATCACATTAATAGGAAATATTGGAGTTAAAATTGTTGGGAGATAGAGCCATGGGACATAATGTTTTGGTGAACATTTTTTTTTAATACAGGAGATGACAGAAGCATTGTCAATTGAATTATTAATATTTTTAAATATACACATAAATATTGGATTTCAGCATTACGACTTTTAGGTCCTTTAATAATTCATTTTACCTATTTGCTGAAAAAAAAAAAAAAAAAGAAAATGTCACCTTCCAGTTATCCTGTAGATGCATTGCACAATATCTATGAAAATAAAGGAATGTATCCTCAGATGAGCATACAGGCACTCCTAAGATAAGACTTAATATTCTGTTCAATTAAACTTTTCTGCTGAAGAATGTTAATGTTAGTATTAATGGCAGCTGAGGGAGAAAAATAAAGGTATTATGTGTTTATGGCACACACTGCTGAACATAAAAAATATTTTTGAGACTGAAGAAGATCCTCTTTTAGTTTAAAAGAAATATACCACTGAAAGTCATTCAATGATATGTTCTAAGTGCAGAATTTTTGCATGTATAATCACTCATGCATGCACATATAGGACAGGAAAATCTAGGCTGTATATTTTGTGCAGCTCTAAAGATGATATTGTCTGACACTGAGTTTTCTTAATTGTGTTAACATGAGATAAAAAGTCAGGGGTGTGTAATTTATTTTTTAAAATCAGTCCACTAATATCTAGTCATCAAAACTGCACAAAAGCACTTAGTGGGTGTTTATAAAATGTCAAGCATTCAACTCTTGTATGTCGTAGCGACTCATACGAAATCTCTGTCTCTTTCCAGATAAATACCTTCCCAAACCTGGCTTTACAAATTATGTGCCAATTGAACTTCTGTAAAACTTTTCCCTGTGATTGTAACTTTAATTTTTAGTGGTTCCATTGAGAGTTTCTAAGAATTTCAGTGAAACAAATGTTCCCAAAACTCTTACCCAGTTTCCAGCTTTGTACTTTTTATGTTAGGAATCTAAAATAAAGGCTTGTCTTGCACATCACTGAGTGTCACTTGGCTCAGCATTTTTCAGAATCATTAAGGCTGGAAAAGGCCTCCATAAAATCAAGTCCAACCTTTGGCTTCATACCACCATACCCACTGAAACATTACAAAATTCCACACCCACTCTTTTTTAAACTCTTAAACACAGGGATTGTGACTCTGCCACTTCCCTGGGAGCCTCTTCCAGTGCTTGACCACTCTTTCAGTGAAGAAACTCTTACTAAATTCAACCTAAACCTTCCCTGGCGCAACTTGATGCCTTTTCCCTTTGTCCTATCAGTAGCTCCCTAAGAAGGAAGCTGACCACCACATCACTACAACCTCCTGTCAGGTAGTTGTACAGAGCAACAAGGTTTCCGTCCCCTGAGCCTCTTTCTCCAGATCGAACAACCCCAGCTCCCCCAGCCACTCCTCATAGGCCTTAGAACCTTAGAACCTTCACCAGCCTTGTTGGTTTTCTCTGCAGCTCTGTGATTCTGTGCCAAAGGACATAGATGTAACTTCCCAGTGTGTCTGAGAAGATAATTAAAATAAAATAAAATAAATAAAATAAAATAAATAAAATAAATAAAATAAAATGAAATGAAATAAAATAAAATAAAATAAAATAAAATAAAATAATCCTAAAGCAATACCTTGAAACGTCTTTTCTCCTCCTCTCTTTTTCCTTTATCTATGTGAGATAAGTGAAGACTGCCCAAGATTTTGTAATTTTTCATAGTAGTGATGTCAGTCTCAAAAAGATTGCCAGCTTTACTGAAGACATGGTTAGAGTTTGGGGAAATTATTTTTGTCCACTAATCTGCTTTGCGTATACTCCTTAAGTGAATAAAGACTAACAAGATAATAATGATAATAATAACAACAGCAATGATTATCAATAAAGTAAACAATGAAAATTTGTACCACACAAAAGTTTCCCTTCAGGAACACTATTTATTTCATTCTTGCTGTGTAAATGCAAACTCTTATCAACATCTTTAGAACAATTTACTTTTATAACACTTCTTTATGCAAGTTTTACAGCTGATGACTTTTTTATTTTTGCCAAATTGCCTCATGATATTCTGTCTGTGCTCTTAAAATTGCAAAGTGTCTCAAAGAGATTGAAGCTTACAGGGTCGACGAAACATGGGAAAACTGGTACTTGCCTCCGTAAGTAAGTAGAAAATCTGTTATGGAGCTGGAGAGGACTGAAGTTTACAAAGAACAGGTTTTTCTAAATGCAAGGGATTTAACAATAAGTATATAACCTAAATAAAGTATAGATTGACTTTTATTTTTCTGTATCTCCTTTATTAGACAAGTTCTGCCAAAAGTTTTGCAAAATCTCGTGATTGTTTTCCACACTGTTTAATCTTTCTCCCAGATCATGTGAATAATAATACCTTGTTGAGATTTTTTTTCTCCCTTTTTATTTTTTTTTCTTGGAGATAATTGTCCTTTAAAAACCCAGAGTAATTCTAGATAAGTTGTGATAGAATGTTTTTATTTCTGACAGCTTTATTATGCTATGCAATTTCTCAGTTGATGCTCTTTGGTGCAGTGTCAGTACAATACTCTAGATTTCATTCCATTGATCAATGTCAAAATTAATTTTTTATTTATCTAGGTGTCTTCTAAGAAGGTCAGTGCATGAATTAAGTAAAGTATTATAAGTGGAAAGCATAGGAAATTAGAGGAAAACCTTTCTCCCAGACCCCACAATCCAAGGAGGTTATGGTCAATTGAACTAATGCAGGGCCTCAAATAATCTGGAAAATCTCTGAGATGCCTGATAGGTCTCTCTGTTTGTGATTCAGGAAGCTCCAAATTTACAGGTAGAAAAAGCATTTTTCTCTAGTCAGAGAAAAAGGAATTTCTGTGAACTTCTGCCTTCCTCTTAAGCAGAGGCTCTGGTCTCTTTATTAAGAACATTCAACTGTTTATTCCTACCTAATACTCTACAAGTTTAAATCCTTACCATTATTCTTGCTTTTCTCATGTCGTACATTCTGGCAGGAATACAGAAAGCGACCTTGGGAACCTGTGACAGAGCTAATTTTTTACAGTAGCAGAGGGGGCATGGATGGGAGAATGTCTTAGAGTTTATTCTATTCCATGAAGGGCAGGGGCAAGGGACATGGTAAAAAATTAAAAATATATGGATATAACAGCTGTGTGAGAGGACCTATGTCTTCTTTAGAGATCGGAATAAGAAAGTGGATGGACTGGACCTCAGGTTTGTGGCATAGATTTATTTATTATTATCCTGAAGTCCTTGGGCCACATAGTTTAAATTCTTTTGAAGCTTTATCAAAGGTTAATGTTTTAGGTGTTAAATTCAACAATTCGTCTTACATTCAAATGCATACCTAGATGTGTGTGAGAGAGGAAGAGAGTCCTCTTTATTTGCAGTGATATGTGTAGAGCAACCAATGTTTTTTCCTTAAATTTTTCTTCAATGAGAAAGAAAGTGGCCTCTCTAGACTGTAGGATCGATGTATCTGAAATGCTAAGTAGATGCTTAGAGCAGCACATGACAAAATATAATCTCTGCACCATCCATTTGATTCTAGCTGTGCTGCCTGGACTTAAGCTGCAGATGCCTGACAAATGTGACTCAGCTGACAGAAGTCCAGCACACAGTTATGTGATCAGATTCTCTTGAGGGCTCTTTTGCAAGCTTAGTTTGCTTGAAATTAAGCAGGCGAGTTAATCCTTTCCATCCCAGAGCTCTCTACCAGCAATGTAGCTGATAAAGACTTCAGGCCTTATCAAGCTAAAGTAGGATTATCTCTTCCAATTTTAAATTAAGAGTGTCTTAGCACTTTTTTAAGCAAATGGTTTCACAAGTCAAGCAGAATATGATTATCTCTAACATCTAAAATAATCTACATTCCTGAGAGATTCCCTCCCTGCCCCCGCAAAGACCTTGAGCTGGAAAATACCTCTAGAACAAAACAGGACAGTGCAGGTTCATATTCTGAAGAGCACAGTATCTTCATCAGCTTGAAGCTGGGAAAGTTCCAGTCTGAAATCAGAGCTTGCCCTGGAAAAACTATGTAAAATATGTCCCAAGTAGCCAATTCTTTTAAAACGGACTTGTATTATTGTTTAGTTGTTAATAAAAGAAAGAAGAAAGAAAAGAATGAAAGTTCTATCCCACAGACAGCAGTTGAATTACATTAAACATTACTTGCTGAACCAGATAGTTTGGTAGAGACAAGTATAATTTCATCCCTAAACTTAGCAATCATCTGACACACACTCCTGGAAAGAATGAAAAATACTTTTTTTAAAAAAAATCTTTTGGGGCATTAAAGCTGCTAAGAATTGAGACACTCATTAAGTGCCTCACTTCATGTAAAAACATCTATTCCTGTAGTTCAAAATCAACTTTTAGGAAATATTTCATATGACAACTTCTAGGAACAGATTGTGCTTTCAATACTGCATGCTGTATGATGTGCTGGGTGTGATTTCCAGCGGTATTTTGATTGTAATGAACTTAAAGTCAGTATGGATTTTATGTAAGCAAGAAAGAAAAACTGGACATTATACGATATTCTAATGTATTAAGGCTGTAGGGCAATTAATATGTCCTGTAATAAAGATATAGATTGATTTGTCATCTCTCCAAGTAAAAGCACCTTCTGGATTAAAAACCTGTTCTGAAATACTTAACAGATGGTGATAGGATGAAATTCACCACAAAACCAACATTATTTTCTCTATAATTAGTTGTATAAATGAGTCTTATTCGGTTCTGAATAAATACATCAGCAGCTGTAACTCTGTTATACATTCAATTTATACTGGCATGATGGGAACCAGAAATTTCCTGATAATTTTATTTAGAATAACTAAGAAGCCAAAAGCATTTAAAAAAGAGAGATTCAGTCAACTAAGTGTTTTTCTAAAGGAAATAAAATATTATCCTTTTTGCATAAGCTATTTATTTTTCTTAATCAGAGCTATTCATTTATGGACTAACTCTAGTTTCAATCTTCATTGTGTCAGCCTTTACTTTTGATGATGATGATGATGATGATGATGATGATGATAATAATGATGTCTACATTAATTAAACCACACTGAAATATAATTAGAATGAACTCGAAATAGAATACAAATATCAAGAATTTTTCAAAATTGTCAGTGTATTAAGCACCAAAATCTGGTGTATAAAAAGGGATGTTTTACATAATAGAACGTATACAAATACATGTAGAGATGGAAATAAATATACATACATGTATGTCTATATGCAAAAAAACACATGCAAAAATGTAACATAGACTTTAAAATTTTTAAAATGTAGATATTATAAAATGTTTATTGCTGTATTCCTGTTTGACTGAATTGTGAAAATTGCTTCCCTGTAAATTTCAATGTACAACGATGTGGAAATATAATCTAATTTATGACGGTTTTCATAAACTCATGGAAAGATTCCATTCAGGTGGGAAGTCTTGAGGTCATCCTGTTGTAGATCCAGTTCAAAGCAGGAGCAGGCTGACCAGTGCTGTGTCCAATCAAGTTTTTTAAATCCCTGAGGAAAGAGACTCCACAGTCTCAGCGCATCCTGCTGGTGCTTAACAATCTCCCACAGAGTTAAAGACAATTAATTGAAAACAGATTGTTATAAAGGTCTTAGGAACTCTGAGAGATTCTACGGGGGGGGAGGGGTGTGTGTGTGTGTGTGTGTTTGTTTGTTTTTTACATAATTGGAAAAATTGAAAAACACATTCATCTTGAAATTAAGGAGAATTGCTGAGAAATTACCCATGCAAACAAAATCAATTCTCATTTGGAAGTGTGATGCAAATTATTATAACATGCTGGGATCATCATCACAAAC
This sequence comes from Callaeas wilsoni, assembly GCA_013398955.1. NCBI lineage: Eukaryota > Metazoa > Chordata > Aves > Passeriformes > Callaeidae > Callaeas > Callaeas wilsoni. Next base: position 396,860 of record VWPU01004148.1, on the reverse strand, counting down.
TGAAATGAATACAGAAACTGTTATTAAAAATTAAAAATGCTAAACTGATTATAGTTCGGCAGCAATATAATGCACCTTTATAATCAGTATTGAAGGAGAAAAAACTCTAAAGAATGACTAAAATAAGTTGGAAGCCAAGTACTATCCTCATTATCACTTTTCTTTTAATTAGATGATTTATGTTTCAGCCATTAACTATTCATTACAGAAAGTTAGATACATGGATGTTCTTCCTAGTAACATGCAGTGTCAAAACAAAAATCATTATTTTCTTTAGTTGCTAAATTGTTGTAGTTTGTTCTTACATATCCACGATATAACTTAATTAGAGAAACAACTGGTCTTTATTTTTGTTAACAAGTGCTCAGAAATTGTTTACAGGTGCGGATTTCATCCATGTGTTTGGAAGAAGCACCTGGCAGACTGACTAATAAATGTTTTGTATGATTTCTTTCCAATGGTACCATTTAAATAACTCTAAGACATGCTTTAGTACCAGTAATGATATAGTTGCCATTGTTAAAGAAAAGAAAATTTCCTATAACGACTTCTCAGAGCCTACCTTGCCCTGGAAAATGCTCGGACTTTTAAAGGGACATTCCTTTTCCTCTAAAGAGCAATATTTGAATATTTATTTTTTCTGATCTACAGATTTCTCTGAGGACATCAAGTAGCCAAGACACCACTAAATGGTAGTAATAGGACAGACAACATCTAACAGAACCCAGCAATTTGGAAATTAGGCTGTTATCAAGGTTGTGGGAGATAAAGGTTCAGTCTTTTCCCAGAGTTTAACCTAGTACTCTTTCCTGGTTAAGAAAATATTTCAGTCATATTCAACTTGACAGTGTTTTCTGCCCAGGTTATTTGGTTAAGCACTGAGCAAGTACATGACAAGAGACTAGCCTAAGTGAAAAGCTCTAGAAAGCATTTAAGAACTGTAAATCCTAATCTAAAAGAGTTTGCATATGACAAGTTTAAAGCTATGGTTGATAAAATAAATTAATTTGTCTAAATCCTAGTTTTCTATACTCTCTCATTGTCTTACCACTACTTAAACTGTTAAGCCCATTTCTATTTGACTTTGACTTCTAGTCTGTTTTATAATATACCTCAAATTCCACATTCTCAGAATCATAGAAACAGTTATCTTCTGCTAGTATCTGTGGTGACAGAGAACCTCAGTGTTCTCTAACTAAATATTACAAGGGATTGTATCCAGTAACACACAGGACAGAACCTCTCAAAAATAGAGCTAGACTGCTTATCTTAAAACTGACATAAACCAGTCAAAAAATTAATGCAAAACCCTTTGAGTGGGTTTAAAGGTTTAAATTATCATGATAATCTATCTTTCACATAGATTTTTTTTTTTTAGTCATCTGACAGTTAGATATTTACCAAATAGAAAGACTCAGTCCTAATGGTCCCAAAATTCAGGTTTTTTTCATTGCCCTGGAAGAAATCTTTAGCAATACTATCTAGGCTGCTCCAGGTAATAGTGTTCTCCTTTGATTCTCATTCATAATTGTATGCAGTAAAATATAAGAATCAGAACAGATGGAAGAAAGAAAAAAAGAGCACAGCTTCATTGCTTACTTGTTAGCTTATTCACCAGCTAAAGGAAATATTTGTGTTCTGAGAAGTGTTTCTGGACTGTGAGTGTTGATCATGTATATCCTATTTTACAGAACAAAGGAAATGTTTATTTTCCTCATCACTACCTTTTCCTTTATAACAGGAGGTTCTCAGTCTTGAAAATCTCAGCCTAATAGTTCCCTTTAAGTGCCTGAACAGAGTACTATTCTTCCCACTGGAATGATGATTTCTATCCTCTTCCTTTGTTCCTGGTCATCTTGGCTTTTTTTTTTCACAAATACTCTGTGCAGTCATCATAGCATTTTTGCCAGATATGAAATCCATTCAAGGGTTTTCAAGGGTATAAGGGACCATTAGACTGCTGTACTTGATCAAAGGGATGTGGCTTTTAGAAGCAGTAATTCGAGAACAATATCCCATTCCCTTCTTCCCAGGATAAGTATTTGTGGTTTAAGACAAACTTCAAGAAAGAAGGTCAAGCACATAAAAGACTGCAAGGATACAGCTGGAGAGAAGCAGTCTTATGCCATTAGATAATGATTAGCTGCTTGTCCTTCTAATAAGGCTCATTGTTATGTCTTAAAACTTTCCAAATGAAATGCCAACGAGCATTTAAAATATCAGTGCTTTGCATTGCACTCTCTGTCAGCAAAATTGCTTTGAGATCACTTAATGGCATTTTTCTGCAAAGCACATTATAATAATTTCATTAGTGTTGGATTTTAATTTATCACGTTGGATGTACCTTTGCTATTGAGGATGATTTTGGAGTAGCATCCTCTATTGATGGACTACCATTATCTTTCAAACGTCAAGTTCTCTATTTCTCTCAAACATTTGAAATGGTAGGCACATATGATTTCCTTTTTCGTTTTTTGGGTTTTGTGCTGAAACATAAATCAACTAAAAAGGAAGACTTGACTTTTAGACAAGTAAATCTAGCACAGCACTATACAGTTGTTGAATCCAATTTGCAAAACCTTGCTTCAGTGGCTTGAAAAACTTGATATGCAATTAAACTACTGCCCTGGGAAGCTCCAAGTGGAATGGAAACTCCATTCAAGTCTGTGGATGTTGCAGCAGTGACTTAAGTTGGTGTCAGGATTTCTAATACATGCCTTGCAGCTGATTTCTTTTAGAGAATGGTAAGGACATTAAGCAATGCTGTATTTAGGGGACTTACCAGATGCTCTTGAGGGACCATATGGGTTTACGCCCTCAATAAATCATACCATCTAGCAAGAGAAGAAGGTATAACCTTCAGTTCATTTACATATCCTATTCTGAAATATATGATGGGTGTACGTGAGAAATAGGCCTACAAAATCAAACTATTCTACACTTCAGATTTTCAAACTATATGCAACAATTTTATTCAGTGAACATGGCAATTTTTCCTAGTTAAAATACCATTTACAGTCAAATGAAAGAGATGGAAATTGGTATCACCCTATGTTATGATCCAGTTATTATTAAGGTTCTTTTAGAAATTCCTCTGCCCGAATTAAGGTTCAAATGAGATCATATGCCAGCGACAATAATATGGGTGTTACTGTATAGTAAATATGAGAGAGAGAGAAAGAAAAAGAGAGAAAGAAAGAAGTAGGAACTAAGTGGGGTGGACAGGGAATGCCAGGGACAGAATAAAAAGAATATCACCACTCCATGTTCCCAGCGATGCTCCGTCGATCCTCTCCAGCTGATCTTCTTGGTGGTGGCAGTCCTCCTGGCAAGCATAGAATCCCATGAGTTAATATATCCTCAAGCCAGGTGGCAATGTCCAGGCGTGTCTCCCTGGGGGCGGGGTGGGGGCAGTCTCTTGCAGCAGGCTCTGGTTCACGAGCAGTCCTGTGGCGCAAGGTCTGGCACTTTGGGGGTCTTTGATGGATTATGGCACCCCCTCAGCTGCCTCTCATGTGACAGTCCCCTGGATGTGGCCTGTGGGGTTGGGGGCTCCACAGCTAGGCCAGTTTGTGTAATCGGAGGATGAGTGTTTAGTGCCTCTGCCCAGAGGTTACACCACGCATCTGAAACCTCCTCCTACCCCCTCAGTTGGAGGGGGAGTCTGTGTAAACCAGGCTTCTGTGAGCTGTGCTCTTCCCCACCCCAAACTCAGCCCAGCTGGTGACTTCGGCCTTTTGTGGATGCATACCCTTCCCTCAGCCTGAAATGACTGAACAATAGATTTCCCTTTACCTAATCAGCAGTTTGATTTTCAGTCCAACGTCCTAGTCTTCAGGGGGGCTTCTTTGGTTGTAGCTTCTTTATAATGAACAAAACTTTATAGCAATGTTTGAGGCATGAAATGTTTTCAGTCTCTGACACCCTATGAATTGCTGTTCATCTCTTCATCATGCTTTTTAAAGTATGACACAAGACTGCAAAGAATCTGGGCAAACCGGCCTAATCTCCTGTTATTCTTTAATAGCTTTCGCAAAATTTTTTGTACGTGTCTTTAAATATAGTAGATATTTTCCCTTCACTACTCCCTCTGGGAGATTGTTCCATAGTCTGACTCTTCTAATAGTTAGCAATCTCCTAATTTCCAGTCCCAATTTATTTGTTGCCAATTGCCAACATTGTCCTTTAGTTTAAAAAGTTCTTTCTCCTCCTGGGCATTTTGCTACCCTGCTTATCCCTGGAGTATTTATAGAGAGCAATCGTCTGTTCACATTATTTGTTTGAGTATTTGCTTTTTTAAGTGTGCTGTAAATCACAGTGTTGCTGTTGCTCCCTGATTAGATTGCCGAACCTCCTTAAAGGAGGAGGAGGGCTGTTTAAACGAGTTAAAAATGTTTGCATCAATACTCAGGGAATGGTCCTGTAGGCAAATATCTATTTGTCTGGAGTGCATTGAGCCTGACTGTGAAGCTACTCATTTTATGGATTTTAATTTTAGCAGCAACTGCTTCATACCGAAAGAATGACACCTGCCGTGTTCAAACAATACCTGCAAATGGAAAGCTTTTTGCAGAAACCAATCTACCTCAGTGGCTACCTTTGCTGACACAGAAGTAGGGCAGAGAGGGAGAGGGAAAGAAAGAGAAAGGATACTATTTAGCTGGTGTTAAAAACTATTCAGTACCATGATCTGCTCCAGAGCATTTTAGTAGCTTTTAATCATTTTAACTCTTTTCTGAGTGAGTGTTTTCCCACCATAAACCTGCAGTTCATTTCTCTCTGTACAAAAGAGACACCTGTTTGATCTATGTCTAATGAAATCTTACCTAAACCTTTAAAGCAAACTATTGATTGAACAATTATACTTCATTTATACTGAAGTGTTATCTGTCCCCCCATTCAGTCCTCTCTTTCTTTATCTGACATTCTATAGACCCTCGTTATAAGCCTATTTATAAAAACTGACACATTTAGACTGTAAATCAATTTTCTATTTTCATTGTATTGGAGAAATTGCTCTTCAATAGGATTTCCTCCCCCAATGGACAGGTTCTGTGTAGCACTTACATTTAGTTGACCTACCAGGTTTGCTACTGAAGTCCTTGCCAAAGTTGCCCAAGTGAAGTAATCTGCAGTATTCAAGCTATTTCTGTCTAAAATTAATGTTGAACTTTCTGACCTATAAAATAAAGGGATATTAAGCTGGTTTGTGTGATACTGAAATAATTTCCTGGTTCAAGACTGTTTTGAACATGTATGTCCTAGCTGATATTTTTTCTTTCAGCTCTTTGAAATGACTAGCCACATCCCTACAATTTAGGGGCATTTATATTGATAATTAATTAATGAATTTTTTAAAATATGTTCATTAGCATGTTAAGAGCACTACTTGGAAGAATTTGCAATCTCATTTAACTCTTGAAAGAACACCAAGCTATCTTCTCAATCTAAAAATTTCATAGCAAAATCCAGGATGTGTCATGGAAAAATCCCTCATTCCTTATGGCACTGTCCTAAGGCTTTCAAGATTGAAACATTCCAAGACTTGCTTCTCAGAGTTATGGGGAGAAAAACATGAAAGGAACATTTTAGTCATATTTTAGGTACCTGAAATCCATTAATATAAAAAGATCTTTGCTAAAGCAAAAATACTTTGATGACTTTCGGAACAGTGGGTCTTTTAACAATCATCTGGTCAGTCTGGTTGGTGTGCACCAACACTGGAATGTTCTCTTCAGCAAAGACTTAAAGGAGCACTGGTATCCGCTTATGCTATTTTCAGTACATAACTAAGCTCAACAATTTTCTTTTTATTATTGGTTATGTGAAAAAAACCCAAACTAAACCCTATCTACATTTTTGACCATTTTAAATTTTGAACATTTTCTGAATATAGATGAAAAAAATATATCTTTTTTCCTAAGTATGGCACTGTTGTATGAAGGAAGAAAATGTTTTACTATAAATTATTTATGGATTTTTACTACTTTTTGAGATCATGATGTTCTTTGCAACTGTTAATCCTTACTTGGATCAGTGTTATCTACTATCTTTGAAACAGCAGTGTTTTAATTAGGACATCAGAAGGTTTCTTCATTTCCAGTGAGAATAAGTCTGACTTTCTTGTTAGTTCTTCATGACTTGAATCTTAGAAGCTTGGTATCTGTTTGACTGTGCTCCATTGCATTAATGATGGTATGAAAGGTGTGAATAAATATTACAATGGTTGGATCTAAGAATTTCAGCTTCAGATCATTAATTTCAAAATCCTATAAACTGTTTGTAGTCACTACTGAGATTTTCAAATATATTATCACTACATTCTCTGCAAAGCATACAGAGGGAGAGTTCTCAGATGGTCTTAAGTGAATGGAAGTGGAAGAATTAAATAAATACAGTAAAGTGTCTGTGAGAGTATGAATGCAGCATGTCTCAAATAAATTTTAATACTTAAAAACTCATTAATGTAAAAAAAATATTAAATGCATGTGAACTACATATTTTTATACCTGTTGGAAAGTGTACTTAGGCATTTTTATGAGATTCGTTTGGATCACAACAAAACTGCAGTCATAACCTTGAAATTCAACTTGGAATTTTCTAATTGAAGTCCTTGTTTCCATTTGTTAGTATGGGCTCCCTGAATTAAACAGTTGGGTTCAATATGATATTTAGGTTTCTTAAATCTCAAAATTGGAAAATTAATGTGGGATCATTCCTTTGGGTTGTGGGATGCATCTGCTAGTAAAGATTTCAAAATGAAGAATACATAAGAAGATGTCTGATGCTTAAAAAATGAGAAAAAAATTTCTACATAAAAGAAGTTAAATTATGCTGAAGAGAAAAAAAAATTACCATTTTTTGTTTCATCATTGTTAGTATCTGATGTTTCTTTCTTGTGCTTTTTCTTAGTTTTCTTTTTTTGAAGTAAAGTTCTGAAAACAAGCAAACAAAAAATAAACAAAAGAAAGAGAGGAAACTTTACTTTTTTTTTTTTTGGTCGGGAAACTGCCTTCATTGCCATATTTTTGCTATAGTATTCATTATCTAATAGAGACACTTGAGAATTCTTTCATTTAGAATTGTGATGATACATGTACGCTGAAGGTTTTTTGAGAGTGCTTCACAGAACAACATAAATTTTCATAAAAATATTTAATCTCAAATAAAGCCTGGTGTCACAAACACAAAACATTAATTTATGCATTTGAGTAAACAAATTGATAGATGTGACTCATACCAGGTAAGTTTTGAAAACTGATACTTTTAAAAACTATTAAATCTCTAATATTTTAGGTTAGTCAGAGAAAGACTAGTTGAATTTCAAGATACCAGTGGCAGGAATTTCAAGATACCAGTGGCAGGAGTCACAGAATAACTTGGACTCATTTCCACTTAAATAGATATACTTGCAAATTGGGAACATTTCAACTACTATGAATGCTGAAATAGAAAATGTCTTTTCTCCTGCATGTACAGAGTAGAGTAGTTGTACTGTAGATGAAGCAAAACAAACTTCCTGTTGCCATGAAAAAGAATGGCAAGACATGTTAGATTAAAATTTCTGAAGTTTATGAAAATTTTATTAAGAAGTTTATTTAAACAGAAGTTTATGAAATTGTAACCATGAGTTAACTGTTATAAATGGTAATTTCATGCTGCAGTGAATTTAAAGAGTTAATTTCAGAAGGGATTACCCATGTGTCATGCATGACTATTAACAGTTACTGCCTTCTGAAATGAAAAGGAATTTTAAGACAGATGTGAAATAGAATTTGTATGGGTATAAATAGCAAAACCAAACTTCTTCAACTATTTTGCCAATTGAACCCCAGATTGCTTTCACAGACATATATTAAATCTAAGAGAGATCTTAGGAACAAGGAAAAACTATCATCACCAACAAACAATCAGCAGACTAGAGGTTACAGTCACATGGTTTTTCCTAAATTCTTTCCTAAATCCTAAATATTAGCAGCTGAAACTATATCTCCTTTTCCTAGCTTCCATGTAGCATGTGAATTATTCTTTTTGTACATCAATAGCATACAAGGCCAGGCTTAAATAAAACCAAACAAAAACAACCAACCAAAACAAACAAAAAACCACAAACAAACAAAAAACCCCAATCCAAATCAAACCAAAAAAAAAAAAAAAAAGAAAGAAAATTTATTCACACACAGCCTTAGAACTTGCTGCAGATAGTAAAAAGTTAACACTGCTTAGGGAATACATGGTATGGTATCTCTGCAGTTCTAAAATACATTGAGGTAATGTAATCTTGAACTAGAAGTATTTGGATGATGGCAGAATGCTGGGGAGTAGTGTTATTATCTGTTCATATGCTTTTCTCAACATCTGTTTGCATATAGTTTCAGGAACAGAACGCTGAATTTCACCTTGCTGTGGTGTGCTCTTCCTTAAGTTCAACAGAATCACTTTTTTCTGCCTTCTGTTCTTTATGCTGTTCTACTGACTAAAGATGAGGAATGAAGAAAAAGAAGAAAACAAAAAATGAGTTGAAAAACACAAAAGCAAGATAGATGAGAAGCATTAAATATGAGGCAGATAATTCTGAGTGAGTGAATAGGGGCAAGGACTAAGAAGAAGTAGTGGTAAAGATGGTAAAAAGACTACTAGTCACAGAAATAAATATTTCTAAATTCATAGACATAAGGATTGACTGTTGCCTATCCTATCCTTCTAACATTCTCCTGCCCACTAGATTATAGATGCTTAACCTTTCCTTTTTAGAGGGGATGTGACTGTACCAAGACATCAGTTACGAGGATATGGCTTTTCATCTGCTTTTATAGTGTTGATATTTCAATCATTTGTTTTTCTGTATTTGATGAAGGTTATCACTTATATATTGAATAGACTGGGATAAAAGGACATCCATCATTTTCTGACACTTTCCTTATGCCCCTGAACTCAAAGGAGGACTAATAATTCTACCTTGTATGAAAAACTGAGAAAAAATATTTTAACTCCTCTTTTTGCAGGTGGTAGCCTTTATCCTGGGATAATACTTGTTTAAGAATTGACATCTGTTCTCAGCCATGTATACCCATTACACTCTAAAATCTGAACAAAACTTAATGCTCTCTCTATATTTGAATTTATTCTTAAACAAAAAAACAAATACTGCCACCGATGACATGCTTCCAGATGTAGTTCATTGTGTAAAGAGGAAGAAGGTAAATTACAGATATGTTAGATGGAGATGACATTAATTAGACAGGGAATGTCATAGGGTGAAGACTATAAAAAAGCATCATTTTAATAAGACCTTGGCTATATCTGCCCAGCTCTATAATGTTAAATTATTGGGCTGGGGTCACTAACAAAACACAGATGATTATTATGGAGAAGGCTTACCCTAAAGAGGTGGACTATACCCACCTTTCTCTAATAATTTAGGAAAGAAAAATGCATAGACAAAGTGCTAACAACTTTTCATGCATGTAAGGCATCTAGGGCAGGGCTCTAGAAGATGGCAGGCAGTGATTTAGTTATCAACAGGCAATTGACCTAGCGTAGAGGATTTGGTATTTTCTGTCATACATTCTCACTGTTACAACTGGACAGATGGGTTTGGAAGAGAGAGTCCTGTTAAAGTGGTACAACACTGTTCTGAGTCAACTTCCTGCTCCATCTTGAGACTCAGTCCTCTGCCTGGACTCACTCCCTGGAGGAGGGTACCAAGAGCTGCCTGTGTATGCATGAGCTAAACAGCACAAAAAAAAATCTAGTTTATTTAAGAGATGTGCACCTGGTAAAGTACAAAGGGAAGTGTATTGGAACTCCCCGCTCTCCTTTTCCTCTTTCACTTTCTTTGTCTTGATGCCCCAGCTCCAGACCATTCACACAGCAGTACCAACATAGTACCTAAGGACTGGTGATATTTTTTGTTCTCTCTCTTCCTCTTCTGTCTGTAATTATCTCCTCCCTTGCTTTGCCTGGGCAAAGCACAGCCATCATATTCTACCCCGTGTTCTGTACTGAAGCGTGTTGTGGCAATGGGGAAAATGTAGAAGTGTGTTTTGGCTTTTTAGCCAGCAGCTTTGGGGAGTTTGTTGGAGTTGAGAACTTATAGAAGTGTACTGTAAAAAATTCAGGGGTTTTCAGACACCATTCTTGTAAAAGTGTATTGTAAGAATTTGAGGGATTGTTAGCTAATACGTCTTGAGTATAAAAAGTGAGCTGGTTGCCAGAATTAAGGTGACTGTACAATAAAAATATAAGAACTCCCTGACATACATCTGGTGTCTTTGTTCAGACTGATGAGAATTCATAACACACATCACACTCCCTAACAATGGGTTCTGACACTTGGGACATGAGAAAGTCAAGACATTGGCCTTGGGTTATGCCTCCGGTGACTTACACAGAAATTTTAGGACAGGAAACAATAAATAATGAAGACAGTAGCTGCTCTTGGGGAAAGCACAGCCACGAATGTGTTCATCACTGCCAAAGGCTGAACTTACTTTGCTATCCAGGACTTGGACATCTCAGACAGGTGGAACATATGTATTGTTGTTCCCTCGTGCTGATCACAGCTGGACCGGATACCTTGTCTGATGTGGGCAGCCTATGGAGACTTATGTGTGTGCATATATGAGATAGAATAGGAATTGGTACCTAACTCTCACACTCATCCTACTTAGTAAATAAATCTTAGATTTTTTTTGTTACTTGGTTCCATCACACTTAACTTTCCCTCTGACTGAGAACAAAAATCTTGGCATCAGAATGACATCTTATTTACTTATTTGTGATCAGTTATTGTAACTTGGATATATGTTCACAAATCATTGCTGATTTTTTATGTTCTGTGTTTTGCCCTTACAAAAGTTGATCAGTTACCAAGGGAAAATGCAATTCACAGGCAATGTCTATGGGTGGGAGGAAGATCAGCTGATTTCCAGTGTGAGACGAGTAATTCGTAGGGAAAAATGGAAAGTAAAGGATACAAGTTAGAATAACTGTGGGTGGCAGAAGAGGGCTGTGCAGAGACAGGCATATTTTAAATAACCTGTAGTGCCTTCTAAAATTGCTGTGGAGGCAAGAAGACAACTCTCATCCCTGCTACTAAGGAAGAAAAGGAGGGGTAGGAGATAACATATAACTTCAGAGCGGTTCCTGCTGTTGCTAATTAAAAATTTAAGGGATGTATTAACAAAGATGTAATCCTCTCCCATTATCTGTTTTTGCATCTTCTCATCCTCTGCAGATAGTGATGGTTATTCAAGCTTGAGAAGGAACTCAGATTTCCTGATGAACTATGGCAACTGCTTAATCCACCTCTTCCTAGTGGTGTCTCTTTTGTACAGTTTTCTTGGGATTCTCATTAAGGTTATCCTACTAAATAAGTGACTTTGGTTTTCAAAACTTGTGTCCCTCTCCTGACACTCTCCCCACTTAATGGGAATCTGTACAGATGTAAGTGCCTGAATTGCAAATGATCTGAATTCTAGAATAAATAATGAGATATGATATTGATTGTTTGTAAATTAAAGACATTCAAGATAAAAAAAAAACAAAGAAAACCAACTGAGTAACACAAGTGAAATTGCTATGCTGGTATTAGTAACACTGGGAATTCAGAGAAAAAATTGCCATTTTTGACGTATATTAAATCCTTAATAAAAGTCAGAAGTGGAAGACAGCAAGAGAGCAATACTGATGATCTGTCTATACTGTGGAGCTACAGACACCTACACCTTCACAACCTCTTTGGCCTGCAGTGACTCTCATTAGGTGCCCGCACTAAAAGCAATGAGCATATTCACATTTGACTTTGTGGCATGCTAGTTTAAGCTATCTATTATGGCAGTTGGCTCATGATTAAACTATGTGTTCACATAAATTGAGTATAAATACTGCTTATGGTATTTGAGCGCAATTAAGGATGCCCAAATGAAAGTGTTTTAAGAGTGGATTACACCCTCCAGTCCTCTAAAATAGTTCCCTTTCACATAAAGGGGAGCAGCCCTAGAATTATGCAATTTTCTCCTTCCCATCCAGCCCTAAGGTTACTGGCTATCATATTAGCAAACACAAATTTAACAGCAGATTTTAATTTAGCTTGGAAATAGTGATATGGGCAATAAAACTTGAGAAAAAGCCCAAGAAAGTGCACCTCAGATTAATATTTTTATCATATTTAAGAGAGTTTTATTATCCAATCATATCAACTTGCAATATCTCAAAGCTCAGTCTTTAATTTCTTTTGAACTTCAACTATCTTCCTAGATTTTTAAAAATACTTACTCTAAGGCTCATTACACATGAAAGAAATATTTCCTTGTGTTTTCTTCAGACATTATTCAGAAATCCAAATGGTGTTTTCAACATTTTGTATTAATATTAACTTTTTGATCATCTCTGAAATTACAGCATATTTATTCTAATTCTCATAGAAAAAAGAATACTGTTATTGCTGATGTAAATAAATTACTTGGTTAAGAAAAAAAGAGCAGTATGTTCAGAGTTTATATTAGATTACAGTTTTTTTCTGTATACAAAATAAAGAATAATGTGTATAACTCCATTTTCTCTAAAACCAGAACTATTAACTTGTGACTCTTAAATTAAATTTCACTTACACCATTCTTCTCAGGAAGCCCTAACTCTTCCAATGCATTGAAAACAGGGTTTCTCTTAAACCATTTTTAAAAAATAGTAAACTAGTCTCAGTATAATGATAATACAGCAATTTTGCACTTCTAAAGGGTTTTTTTTCATTTCAGGCTTTCAAAGCAGCTTAGAAGTACTAAGGACAAGACTTTTTAAAGGAAGTTATATTAGTTTACTGATGCTCTTGTTAAACTCTGGAAAATTCTCACTAACTTCAGTCAGAGTAAAACCAGGCCAGTGCTGTGCTAAGTGTCTTGGGATACTCTTCCCCTACACCATCCACACCCTCAAGTTATTTTACATAACTGATGATTTTAGGAAATAAATACTCATTATTCATACTTCACACTGAAGCAAGAAGCATAATTCATTTATTCAAACAGCAAAGAGCTATGGCAACCTTATTCAGAGGTCTGGGGTTGAATTTCAGAATATGTGGGCTATTTTTTTTAGTAAAGATTAGGTAAAGAGTCAAGCTATGCAGAAATTTGCTCCATGGGAAGGAAATTATCTTAAATTATTGTTCCTTAAGTAAGAAAAAAGCTTGTAACAAAATTCAAAACAGGAATTTTGGAAGTTTTGAAAATTTCCATTCATAGTTTCTCCATTTATGACTATTTAGCCATTTGCCATGGGCTTCTGCAGAGACAGGAGAAACAAGAAGTTTTTCACTTTCCCCAGCAGCTGCTGACAGAAATTACCACAGTTCCTCCCAGTGGCTCGGATTTGTTCAGTACAGGTAAAGAGTAGTGCTATCAGCAGTATTTCTCTGTCACCTTCTTACACTCTCTCACAGGCACATACACATTTACGCACCTTGCACGGGATGCTGCAGAGTCCTGACATGGAGTTTAGTCCTGTAGCCCTTATCAAGGATAGCAGAGCGGGTCCAACTAGAGCTGCGCCAGGATGACTATCCAAGCGATGTCTGAGGGCAAGTCGGGAAGGCAAGGATCACCGGGTCAGGGGGTCATATCACAGGTATCCCTACAGCACAGCCCAGGCAAGGGCCAGGGCTAAGGGGCTGAGCTCCAGCCCAGCCCTCACGGCAGGAGGAGACCCACGGAGGCTGATTCCAGACCTTATCCGAAGTCACTGCCACGTGGCAGCAGAAGTGGCCCTGACCTCCCTCCCCAGTCCCAGAAGGGGAAGGGAGAGTAATGGGATGGGATGGGACACTGCAGAACTTGTTGCACCCAGGGCGCTAGGGATCTCACAAACATTTGCACGATAGCTAGAACAAATCACTGTTTTTCCTCTCTTAAATATGGAGGAAGAACTCTGTGTTACAACTGGTTAGTTGTCCCGCAACAGAGCTGAGTTTTACCCAACACCTCTCCATTATCTGAGTATTGCATGTGATCTCAGTTACTCAATCACATGGTAGTGCAAATGACTGTGAAATCTTTGCATTGCTGTGCAAATGTAAATGTTACTTATACAAAAATCAAATTTCCATTGTTTTGTATTATCCTCTCTTCCCAGTTATGTGGACAATAGTGGCGATTCTCAGCTCCAAGCATCAGAAGAGAATCTGTTTTTTACATTACTGATTGGATCTCTCTGCTCAATTGCATATGTGTAGAAGACTTAATGAATGCAGTTAAATTATACCTGAGATACAGTTCTTGATCATATTCATTTGAACTTCATATTCATATATCATACCATTCATATTCATATATTCGTTTGGATTTCTTGGCCATTATCCACTTTTTTTCATATAGTCTTAAAAACTAGACTTGGGTATATAGACTATTCACGATATGAGTGAAACAGCAGTCACAATCCTAATTCTCCTGAAGTATTTTCTAGTTTATTATCCAAAATTAGTTCATTGAAGAGGCTACATCTGGTGAATATTGCCTTGGTGATTCACAAGAATGCTGGCTAATGTTTTGATAAGTTGAGTTGGAGGGGAAAATATGACAGCATAATCAGCTGTCAGATTTCTTCTGCACGTGAATAAAACATTTGCCTGTTGATGTCAGGTATATCATGAATTGTCAAGGAGAAAGATGGCTGTTTAATATGAAAGATGAAGCTCTAAAATATTCCTTATTGTATTAAAATTAGAGACTGAATTTTTTTCACAACCAGATCCAATAAAGAAATATTAGGAATTGTCATGTTTTGACATTGGCCAAATGCCAGGCACCCATGAAATTCGCTCACTCACCCTCCTCTGCCACAGCTGGGCAGAGGAGAGAAAAATTTAAGGAAGGGTTCATGAGTTGAGATAAGGACCAGGAGAAAACACTCCAATGGCAAAACAGGCTCATCTTAGAGACGTAAAGTGAGTTTATTAGTAAAAAAATCAGAGAAGGATAATAACAAGTAAAAATAAGACTATAAGGAACACCTTTTTTT
This sequence comes from Callaeas wilsoni, assembly GCA_013398955.1. NCBI lineage: Eukaryota > Metazoa > Chordata > Aves > Passeriformes > Callaeidae > Callaeas > Callaeas wilsoni. Next base: position 381,845 of record VWPU01004148.1, on the reverse strand, counting down.
CCCTACCCCTCCCTCCTTCCTGCCAATAGCGCAGGGAGACAGGGCATGGGGGTTTGGTCAGTTCATCACCTGAGATTTTCTTCCTTTGCACAGGGAGAGAAGCCATTCCCCTGTGAGACCGTGGGGTCCCTCCCACAGCAGACCGTTCTCCGTGAACTTCTCCGGCGTGGGTCCACTCTCACGAGCAGCAGCCAAACCGCACCTGCTGCAACGTGAACTCCCCACACGGGCACACAGTCCTCCCAAAACTGCTGCGATGTGGGTCTCTCTTTCCACGGGGTGCAGTCCTCTGAGGACAGGCTGCACCAGCCTGGAAGCAGGTCACCCTCTCTTCTCAGGGTCTCCCACTGGATCTCAGCCTCCTCCAGGCATCCACCTGCTCCAGCATGGGCACCTCCCCCACGGGCTGCGGGTGGATCTCTGCATTCCCCGTGGATCCCCATGGGCTGCAGGGGCACAGCTGCTTCACCATGGTCTTCACCACGGCCTGCAGAGAAATGTCGGCTCCAGTGCCTGGAGCACCTCCTCCCCCTTCTTCTCCACTGACCTTGGTGCCGCCATGTTGTTTTCCCTCACATGTTCTCACCTCCTCCTCTTCTCTGACTTGAATTAAAACTGCTCCACTGCTTTTGTTTTGATTTCTTCTTAAATATGTTATCACAGAGGTGTTACCAGCCTCTCATTGTCCCAGCTTTGGGCAGCAGCATGTCCATCTTCAGAGCCATCAGGAATTGGGTCTGCCAGACATGGTGGAAGCTTCCAGGAGCTTCTCACAGAAGCCACCTCTGTGGCCCCCCCACTACCAAAAAACCAGGCTGTGCAAAATCAACACAGGAATGTTACAGAAAAAGTGAAATATTAGAAGTTGAAGATGCTATGGATTTTTATGAGTTACAGATTTAACAGTGACTGGTTTTCATGATTTACATTTTGAAGAAAATTTCTGATATATCTTTCCAGATAACATCAGCATTTTGAATATGTGACAATCAGAGGTGATAGAAATATTTTGATTAGGAGCCTTTTACTTTGTAATATGAGAATTAACCTTTACAGGACAATAGTGATTATATTTTTTGCAAGTGGAAATGAAAAAAGTAAACAGACCCAAACTGTTTTCTCTTCCTGATTTTCTTAATTCAGTAAAATAATCTCAATAAATTTATAAGAAATCAGTACAGGTTGTGCAGGCTCTTATCCCCATTTGCATTCCTTTTGTTTCCTATAATTTTACATTCTAACATTGCAAAACATTTATGATTACAGAAAGTTTTGCATGGCAGAAGGAAAATGTGTTAATAATATAAATAGGCTTTCAAAATCATATCTTTAGTAGTATCTTTTGATATAGCCTAAATTATTTGGTACACATAAAGGAGATGGTCATAACACAACTATAAGTTCCCTCTCTTTCTCACTCTTTCTGTGTGCTTATAATAAATATTTCATTACTGAACTTTTTTTTTTTAAATCAGTCCAAATATTTGATATGCTCACATGAATATATATTATGTCTATTTTTTTCCTTTTTTGTTCCTACTATTCCCTATAGTGAAAAGGCTTAGCATAATTTGACGCCCCAGGGTATGTTCCATATTCATTTAAAACCAGGTTATCACCAAAGTCAGAGAGACACCTCATGTCAGCGAGGTTTGTTTGCAGTAAGCTACAATCAGATGTAGAAAATTTGCAGCCACTGATGTCCACAAATGACAGTTCCGCTCTTTCAGCATAACAGAATTATCTACAATAAAATCAAGTACTGGCTTTGAGGCAGTCAGAACTATCTTAAAAGTCTAGCTTAAAGGAGAAAATTCTCATTTGTTTCTACCTTCACAAACTAAGGATAAATGAATCACCCCTTTATGTGTCATGTAGTGCAATTGTTTAGTAACACATATATTCAAACAGAGAGTCATAAACAAACTTAGCCTGCTTGAAACTCATTTCACAGTCAATGTTTCTCTCCAAAAGAAAAAAAGAAAAAAGAAAACATGACAAACATTAGTAATATTTTAAAATTAATTCAGGGAAGTTGTTCAGTGATTATGATTATATGAACCTGTACAGAAAAGGACATAAAATAATGAAAAGCAGACACTTGTTACTAGAATAAATAGCACCACTCCTGGATTGCAGTCTCAGCAGTGCCATGTGTTGACTTGTTCACTGATACAAGAAACTAGAGCAACATGACAGGTTTAAATGTTAGCAAGGTTCTGCCTTGTTACCTCCTCAGTAAGTGTCTTTTGGTGAAAAGGGATCTGCAGCTAACAGTACAAGTGGCTCCTGTTCTCCCTTACAGTCCCTGAAAGCGGGAAGAATTCACATTTCTTTGCTTGGTCGCCCCTCTTTGGGTCTCCTGAAGGAGTCACAGGCGTTGGAATACTCAGCCTGTCCTCAGGTCTGTAATCCTTGTGCCGCTAGATGTCCCTGCACACCAAACTTTAGGAAGGTCCGTCTGGAGTACCACGACACTTTTACAGACAGGGCAGCGGCCACAGGGCAAGCGAGGAGAGCCATAAAATTTGATTAAGCAGAACTTGACCATTATTTTTTTTTAGGTAATAATTGCAGTAACTAGAAACAACGCTGAAGATTATTCACCCTGCACCAAACATTATTATTCACTGACACAAATGTAAGGTCTGTGGCATGGTATTGACAGTCAGCATCATTTAATTTAAGTAATGTCTTCCTTCACAAGGGTGAAAATGATGTATTGAAATCAGCCTGTAATGCCTGTTCACTCAATAAACTTGAAATGCCCTTGGTGCTCTTGTATGGAAAGGCAGATTTAAAGCAGCAACAGTCACAAAAATTTCAGAAAACAGATATAATGCTACTTTAATTAAAGCAAACATTTACATCTACTGATTTGAATACAATAAAATAAGTATTTTTAAAGAACCAGAAAAGGACATATATACTAAAAAAACCCTTTTCTAAATTATACTCATTTTGATCCAAAAAATCTTCTCCTTGATTAATTGGGATTTTTTAATGGTTAGAAATACATCAAAGGTTTGCAAAATCATTTGTACAGTAGTATGCTGCAGGGATACTTGTGTTTGAGCAGCACTAGAGAGCTGATGTGCAGCAATTATATTGTTGTCTCCTGGAGGAACTAAACTTGGCAAGAAAATCTTTACATAAAACCAAACATATTAGATGTCTGCTTGTTGTGAGTATAATTTTGTTTGTTTTCTTGGAGAAAGCATTTAGGTTTGGCTCTTCCCTTGCATAACAGTAGAATATTGCTTTGAATAACGTGTTTCCTGTAGATTCTTGCTTCAGAAATCCAGCTTCAGGAGAAAAAGGTGGATCACATCCACTGGCAATTTAAAAATACTGCTTCTTTCACCAAGACTTCAAAGTTTGAGCCATATTACATACATGGAGAAAATAACTGAAGAGTAAAATAACTATCATTAAGCTCATAAAAATGGAAGGAAGCATCTTTTTTTACAGAACTAAATCAATACTACTTCTTGGTTTACTTGTGGTGTGCTGTTTCAGTTCATTGAGTTTTTGAAACTCCTTGTTTCTGCCTGTTGGATTAGGGAAGCAGCAAATGATCAATGCTGTTTCCCCTACTGTGGAAAATGGTGCTGTACGTAGCAAGTACTCTTCCCTAAAAACGGAATCTGTGGCAGATTCAAAAGCATCTGGATGCAGAATATCCCTCCCCTCACTCCTTTCCTATTTCATAAAAAAGTGACAATATTTAGGTTTACTCTGACTCTGACATCTTTCCTTTCTGTTATGTAATCTTGAGTGTTTGGTTGTTGGGTGTTGGTTGGTTTGGTTGGCTGGGGTTTTTTGGGGGGCAGATGGGGATATTTAGGGGGTATTTTTATCCTTTTCTTAAATTTTTTTCTGATAGGTATGCCTTAGAAATACTCTTCCTTTTCCCTTCAGGGCTAGGAAGATTTCATTGAAACCTTGTTAAGCCTGAATTACAAAAATGCAAAACTAACTCACAGGCTCTCAAATTATGGAGAACACACTTGGGAAGTATCACTATATACTTGTCCTGGTCTTAAATTCTTCCTTGGGCAACCACTATCAGCATTTGGCAAAGAGTGAATATATGGTTAAAGAAACCTTGAACAGTTCTTCCTATATAAGTCAAGACATCTCTTTATTTATTTATTTTTTTTAATATAGATATTCAGAGCATGCTTTTTGCAGAGATCTCATCTATCTGAAAGATTTGTGGTTGGACGTAACTGCCATGATTTTCTTGTTTGCCTTCCTGTTGTAGATGGAACATCTACAGACTGTGCACACAGAAACTTAGTGTTAACACTCAGTTTCGAACTATGAAGCTACATCTGCTATTTTGCAGTGGGAAAGCAGACCAAGGTATTGATTGCTCTGGGAAAAAACTCCACAGTGAGTGTGTAAGAGACAGAGATTGTCTACAGGGAGAGAAGTTTTAAAGTAATTATTTTCCACTAATAAATTTCTTGTTCGGCTATAAAAGGAATGGATAGCTTTGTTGTAAGGAACACATGACACATGGATTTCTGTGTAACAACCTAATGCACTGTTGCTAGACTGCCAAGCTGTCTGCTCAGTTTTGTTATAAAGAAAGTTATACACAAGTAACAACAGTGCTATATTTATAGCTAATCCACAGCACACTGTTTTTGTGAGGCTTCATTCTAGTTACTGCATCCTGTGTGAGCAGCAGGAATTGCAGACATCAAATGAACCCATGACTCTGGGTCGAGATCCCCACTGATGTGTGTACCACTAACTCAAGCAGTCAAATATGTGACACCATATTAGGCAGGAGGTACTAAGAGTATAAACTCCCTGCTTCTTCCTTATCTTTTTTCTCAAACAGCAGAAGTCATATTTCAGGAATATGTACAGATTTATAAAATAATGTATTTGTCAGACAATTTTTCATAGACATTCCTGAAGAAACTAGTGCATGGCAAATTTTAGTACTACTTGTGTCAATTATTTACATTTTTTCTCAGGCAGTTTTTGATTGGTTTTAATGTTCTATTAGATAAACAGGGATATGTATTGGAGCTGTACTGTAGAAATATAAGCCAAGAGTGTTTGAAGCAAAATATTCTCGGCTTTAAAATGGTCTTTAGGCTGAACCCTATGTTTGAGATAATCTTAGCCAAGTCTCAGCAGTAGAAAGAATTTAACTAAAGCTTCATGGAATTACATTAAGTATCAATTTGTTTGTGCTATTAGGTTGTCATTTTTGCAGGGAACACAGTAACCACCCAGCCAACCACAGGAGCTCTAAGCAGATCAGCAAGTAAAAGTATGTAGATGAAACATAAGAATTAATTTTGTGTTAGAAAGGCATAATTATTTACCCCAAATCTGGCCAGTAACTAGGCACTAACATTGCTAATTTTATGAAATTTCCTGAAAATGTTAAATATCAAAATGATGAAGACACTAATTTCCCATCTCATACAGAATATGTCACTTCCAGCAGCACAGCGGAAGGTGATTAATAATTACTTGCTAAATAGAAATATTCCCACATCCTGAATCTCTAGTGTCACTTCCTGTAAGTTCCACAATTACTCTAAGAGATAACCATCTCAGCTTCCCTATGGAAGAGAAAGATACTTCTTGGTCTGATTGAAAAACAGTTGTTTAAGAAATAATGTAAAAGGTATCACAAACAATGCTCTTCTCTCTTAACAACCATTCTGGCTACAAGGGAACAAGAAAGTCTAAATGAGTTGTAACGGGGGTCACGGGTTGCCATAGCAGTGACCGTAGCTGTAGGAATGGAAGCTTTAGACTCTCATGATATTTTAAAACTAGATTCCAGTGACATATTGCTATAAAAGAAAGGCTTCAGTAAAGGCATAACACTATTGAAAACTGTTGCAGAGAGCAGAAACCCAAACATAGTAAAGCAGGAATAGGCCTGGAAAGAGAAAAAAGCTTCTTTTCTCTCTCAAATACTTTGTTCTGCAGAGTGACTCATATTTGGATTTTTTTTTTTTAAAGAAGCATAAAAATAGGGAATATAAGTCACTAGCTTTGAATAGTTCAGCTTGCCGTGAAGTCTGACCTTGTGGCCTCCCAGAGCTTGAGCAGCTCTTGAGGTTGTGACTAGCTCCTGATGAGCTGCACCAGCAAATGCAGTCATACCTACTTTCATTTTCTTATTATTATTTTGGTATTGACCCTTACAACAGGATAGAAGCAAGCACACTGAATTTTAAGGCAGACTCCACTAGAGATGACTCTGTCAGCAGTAAGTCATAGACTTTTTAATCATTTTTGCACATTGAACACACACAGGGAGCTCATCTGGGGAAGGGACATGTAAAAAGAGTTTTTTCTTCTCTTAACCTTTTTTGACAGGCAGTGATGGTAAAAGTATCGCGAAAAGGTATTACAAAAGTGATTCATGACAGATAATTGCTTATAAAAATATAGACGTGGGAAGCCAGGAATTTCAGAACGCCCAAAGTTTGGAGCTCCAGGGAATTTTACTTTCCTGAATGTGAAACCTGTGTCGATATCAACTCAAGAAAGGTCATTCAGGTCTCTAGACTTTCCTTGTCAAATAATATTAAGCCCTTGGACCCCTGGCAGGAAAAGGAAATACCAAAGCTTTAGGGTTTTCCTGGGTCAGCATCCCCTGGAGGAATTCAAAGGGTCTCCAAACCGCTTGCTCCAAATAGAGTCAGAGACCTTTTTTAATCCTCCTCCCACATGCTTACGTATGCATCTGAAGAATCACAACACATTGCTGTTTTGCTTTATTGAGAGCTCAGGGAGAGAGAAATTGCTTGAGTTTTACCGGGTTAAGGGGCAAGGAGAAATGTCTCTTGACAGCCCTTAGCTACCCACCTGCACACCAAGGACATGTGCTTTGTATTGTCCAAAGAGCAAATGTGTTAGATGTCTTTGGGGGTCACTCTTTAACTGCCTCAGTTTCTACTAATCTAGCTCACATGCTTTTCATTTTCCTTTCAGTCTGCTTTGTAGACCAATAAATATGTAAATTAGCACTATTCCTCTAATTTCTTTTTGTTTTATTTGTGAAAAGAATTTGGGAAACTTTTATTCATATGTCTCTATCCTTGATTATGGCAAAATTATTTTCCTGAAATGCTCTGTGGCTAAATAAGAAGACACTATTTTAATGAATACTTCAAGAAGTTTTTCTATAAGAGATTTTTTCAGTCAGATTGTCTTCCTTCCTTTTCCGTGGATTATTCTACAGTGACAGGAAAATAATGATCTATTACACTGGCATGTAATCAGCATGGTGTTTCTCCAGCAACACATTAGATCGAATCATGAACATAGCAGCATTACAGCAGTATCATTTTGACCATGATTTAAACTAACATATCATCAGTGCTACTGTACATCACTTCAGAGATAGAGCATGTTAATGCCTCGTCAGATTGATGTTGCTGAAGCAGAAAGTATTAGCATAATGCAGAGGTGATGTAAGTACAATAGGTAAGATTTCTACCACTGCCGTAATATTAAGTATTAGCATAATGCAGGGGTGATGTAAGTATGCTAAGTCAATTTTTCCTCTTAATCATTTTTCCAATTAATTTATCTGTGGAAAGTCCATATATATTCACTTTACATGTGAAGGTCAGATTGTGCTACTCTGGTGCTTATAACTAATTTAATTAAGACAATCAAGCCTGCTATTTGCATTGCTTAAGTGGATGAAAATTTTACTGCTGACTTAAAAGAAACAAGATAAAATTTCAGTTGAGAAACACTGTCCTGCTCATTATAAGAAACTTTGATGCTGAGAGAAAGACTAGAATAATACACTGAGTGGAAATTCAGGCAGGTGTCTTCAGCTCATGGTGGTTTCCTATATGATTCAGATGTTTATGATTGGATATAACAGCAAACTGACTGAGTGATTTTGTGCAAGTCACTTCTCATGGAGAAGTCTATCTTTCCTGTAGCAATTGTTTTCTTTTTGTTGATTAAAACACTTGTGCTGTTAATTGTTTATCACTAGTATTAATAAAATGTATAGCACACAGGAACGGCAATCTAAATAGTTAGATTTAAATAATCTAAATAATCTAAATCTAAATAATACAGCCTTCTAAATAGTCTTTGATTAGTCTTTAATAAAATTTAATAAAATGATCCAGAATAGGAAAAAAACCCTAGTTTGCACAGTTTGGGGGTTTTTTTTTGGTCTCTACAGAAGAAAATTATTGTTAATGAACAGCAGGATTAAAGAAAGGTATTGACGCCAGATTTTTGTTAGCAGCCAGAGCAGCAAAAGTTTCTACTTCCCCCACAACTGGATTCCTGAAAAAGTTTGACCATCTGGATGTCCTCATTGCTGTGAGGTGGAAGCTGGGGGCACGTGGCCAGGCAGAAAAGTTCTATTCCTAGCTTGAATACATTGCTGCTGGCTCTTTGTTCTTCTCCCTGTACTGAGAAAGTCATGATGCATGTTTTTTTCTCCCATTTAGTGGATGAGACCAGTTGGGCTCTGAGACTGTTACTTTGCTTGAAATGTAAGACAGAAATACAAAGTGAAAATATGGTGGGTTTGAGTAAACGTACTACCAAAAAATATCCCTCAGATTTTTTAGAATATGATAAGGATGGCTGGATTATTTCCAAGGCATAGATAATTTTTTTCAAGTTATTCAAACCTGCATCAAAACATCCATATTGTTTACACCACAGTTCACTTCATCCAACAATATTTGCAGAAAATTTGTTTCTTTGTAAACCGTTTATGCACAAGATTTACTCACTGAAATTTATAAAAGAGCTTAAGCAACTTAAACTGAAAAAGGTGCTGGGACAGTTTGCCTAAACTATGTTTTTTGCCAAGAAAGGTTAGACCAGATGAACCTGGAGTTCCCTTCCAACCTCGTATTCCATGATTGAACAGATTGTGGAAAGGAATTACAGGGCAAAGGCAGTCAGGGCAGAAGTGCCTGATAAATGTGATTTATAACAGGCTTCTGCAACTCAGCACATCAGTTTGTTGTAAGTATTACACACACAACCTAGTATATTCACCCTTCCACAGCTGTGCAGCAATCAAATTTCAGAGCAACTTTTCAGCAGGCTGGTAGCAGGCCTGCACTGGAAATCAGTTCCAAGGAATCCATTAGCATTCCAAGTCACTGAGCAGCAGGACAATTCTCAGGCTTCCCATGAAACAGACCACAAGTGATTTAATGTTTTAACACTAAGAGATTTTGCTGTGGTTAAGCAGTTCATGAGTGCTGTGTCACCTACCTCACTACCCTGGAAAGATTTAACAAGACTCCTCTGTCTGGTCCATAACCAATCAGGCCTGATGGTGATTTGACCTGCTAAATGATTACGCTCTGCCACCTGGTTTAGTTGCAGTCAAGCAAGCTGCAGGATTTAACATTTTATCTCTCTCTCACACAGTCTTCTCTCCAAACTCACCTGAAGGGAAGTTCACTGCCGTTGGTATGCTCTTTCCGTGGTTAAGTTTCTTATTAACAAAAAGCGAGATAATTGCTCCAGCATCAGCTTTCACATATTTACTCTAGAAATTATTTCGTCTGTTAGATTAAACTCACATTTTTCTACAGATGCAATTAGAGAATATTTCATTCATTCAACATTCTGTTCAACAAACTAATCATTTGAGCTTCTTGAAAATCTCACTTCAATATTCTTCCTCTAATAACTTCCTGATGCTAGAGAGAAAATATATGTTTGTATACATGTGGTGGTGTTGGCTGGGGTGGAGCTGGCTTTCTTCATGGTGTCCAATGTCGAGGTTTGTGCTGAAAACAGGGTTGATCCCATAGAGATGTTTCTGTTATTGCTAAGCAAGGCTTACACAGAGCCAAGGCCTTCTCTGTTTTTGTGTGGCCAGGCTGGTGAGGAGACTGAGGGTGCATGGCAGGTTGGAAGGGACACAGCTGGGACAGGTAACCCAAACTGACCACAGGGATATTCCATCCCACAGAACATCATACTCAGGATATAAAGTGATGAAAGAAGGAGGAAGGGGGGGATGTTTGGAGTGATGACACTTGTCTTCTCAAATAGCTACCGAACGTGATGGGGCCCTGCTCTCCTGGAGCTGCTGGACATCTGCCTGACAATGAAAGCAGTGAATTAATCCCTTATTTTGCTTTGCTAGCGTGCTTGGACATCTTTTCCTTGTTAAACTGTTGTTATCTCAACCAATGCATTCTCCAGCTTTTATTCTTCTCCTTCTGTCCCTGATCCCACTGGTGGGAGAGTGAGCAAGGGGCTGCATGGGACTTGGCTGCTGGCTGGGGTTAAACCACGACAATATATTACATACAAAAAAAATATTTAAATATGTATCACCAGAGGTGAGGAGACAAAGAGCAGTGGAAGGTCAAATAGATATTCCTTTCTGTTCTGCCTTGTAATGTTAAGCAGCTTGCACAGGATCTGTGTCTTTTCGTCTCCTTTTATGTCTTTACTCCATCTTGTCTGAAAGAACCCCATGGATCAATGCATCTGAAATTCCTCTTGTCAGTTCATAACAAGAACAGAGAATGCTTTGACATGCAAGAATTTCAGAATGCCTCTAGATTTCAGTTAGCATTTCCAGACAAATTTTAGGTAGAACAAGGAAGAAGCAGTAAGAAATCAGACTGTTGAGATTTCAGTTGACTCCTAACTATATTTAACTGTTGAAAACAGTATATCTGCTCTCATTTAAAATGGAAAATATAGGTTTGATTCTTCCTGTACCTCTTAACAGTCTTATAGAGCTCTGGAGGAACAGGTAGCTTCCACACTTTTCATTTATTAAGGATGTTTCTCTGTGTCCATGTTGATTAATAAAACTCACATTGACAAGAAAGGCTGCTGTGACACAAAGTAGTTACAGGGTATGTTTTAAAGAACCTTTCTCATATGCCTAATTTCTTAGCTATCATTGTCCTGTCATCTGTCATTTTCAGCCAATCTGCTGTAGCTAACTGACTCAATGAAAGAGTGCATCTTAATTTATCAAAAGCAATTAAAATAATTCACTACACTGGAACATGCTTGCAGCATGTGCACAGCTGAGGAACATCCTGTAGGTGAGAAGATTCTATTATCCTTTCAGTTATGATTTTGAGTTATGTGTAATCATTCTTTGTAGTGTATTCAAAGAAATTTACAGAACCTTTACAAATTTAAAATCCAAGCCCCTTGAACTTCTGCCAAACTTTACTTATGTTCTGCATCTGATGGCATCAGACAAATGAACAGTAAAATTGCAATGGGTCAGCTGTGGAGCTCTATGAAGTGTGGGAGTTCCCTTTCCTATTTTACTTCTTTTGTTTGTGATGGAATAGTGGGTTTTGTTGGGACGTGTATTTTAAGTCTGCCCATCCACCACTATAACTACTGGAAGTCCGTTGATATTCCCTGTAGTCTGGAGCCTACAGTCACTGACTCTCATATGAATTCTGCTGCTGATAGTAGAAAGTGAAGAATTAGTTAGTCAACAAAACTCTGATCCAACTAATTATTGAACAAAAGCTATTCCAATACCTGAGATATATCTCAGAATACGTGTAATTATTCTGTAATTTAAACAGAGAAATCCTCTAAAATATAGAAATCTTTGGATTATCTTCAACTCCTGCAGGCCTGGTACCACAGAAGTATAAATTCATACAGGACCAGGGAGGAGGCACTGTTCTCTCTGGGTTATTACACCTCTCTCTCAGGTCACTGCTTCTCACTTGCTTATCAAATAGAATTTGTATTTTCCAGTTCTCTGTTTTTTGCATCAACTCTTTCTGTAATCAGAGCTCTTTAGTAGATATTGGCTAGATAAAATATCTACATTACTTCCCTCAAGAAGCTGGTGAAAAGTTAAAGATACAACTGACAGAAAAGACACAAGTAATGTTTATTTTACCACTAGAATTGAAGCAACTGAAGAAAATTGGTAACTGTCATGCATATACTATAAACTTGTCCCCAGACCTACCATCCCCTGGCTGCAATCTGTGACCATGTAACTTCATTAGAAACCATCAGCAGGTCCCTAGTTGCTAATTTGATTCTTTGTTCAGTCGCCCTCCCTTTAAAATTGCAACATCTCCTTTAGACTATTAATTTTCTGTGTACGGGATTTATTCTATGGCAGGCATACCAAATGTTTGTTGACACACAAATTCTCTGTTTTCTGGCTTTTTCTTTCCTGCTTCTTTTTCCCTAGTGGCATTATGTTTAATACGTTTAACTAAGAAATAAAAGTCTAAACATAAGACTGGATTGGTATGGGTCCGTCACAGGCAAAATGAAAACTATTTTAAGCACCTTTTTATTGTTGTTACGGTTTACACCATAAGGAAAATGTATGCATTTTGTGAAAAGGGAAGATTTCATTGACATTGAGCGTTTGATTTTTCTGTCTGCACCCCAAAAAAGCTGAAACCCTAGTGCCTGACCAGTCTGTCAGTGTCCTGTTATGGGGACCCTTCACTGACAAATCTTGATGGGTCAGAGATCAGGGCAATTTGACTGACTTATTCAGGGACACGCACCACCAGCCTAAGGGAGAACCCTCAGCAAGTCTTTCCACCTTCCCTCAATGGGTCTTCCACTTTATTCCAGTATGTTACCTATTACCAGCGAATGCCAGTGCCTGTGAAGGACTCACACCAAGAGTTTCCAAATTAAAACCCTTTATTAACATAAAACCGTGACAGGTTAAGATTTGAGAATTGTTGGTGATAATATCTGGCTGCAAAAATGTATTCAAAGAAATACACAGACAAGCTCTAATCCGTAATAAAGGTATTCAGCACACACAAAGTGTGGTTCTTATCCAGTAGGTGTTCCTATGGGGAAAACAGGTTCAGCCCATCTACTGATTCCAGCAGCTAGGATGGAGGCTTCCCTAACTTCTTCCCCATTCTCAACTTATTTTTATACTATTTTTTTTCTGTTTAGGTGGAGCTTGAGTGCAGGTGCCATGGATGCATATTGTGAGTATGGGGAACCATTGTGGAATAGGTTTTGAGCATGCCAGTCACATTCCATCCAGTGAGTATCAGCTGCATTTTACCCTGTACATTCTGTACCACTACAACTTCTGTTAGGATGTGACTATAACTTCTCAGTTTCCTCTAGTTTTACACTCAGCCATCATTCCACAGTATGGCGGAATTTTTCCACTGTTTTTCACTTAATTATTCAGACTACAGTCTATTTTATATCTTCAACCACTTAAGAAAAAATAATTTCATGTTCATGACTGGATAAGCAATTACATAAGTGATGGATGTATAGATGAGACAGCTGAAATATTTGTATGAGAGTCCCAGCATAAATGGATATGAGACTTCTAACTCTTGCATGCAAGCTTGTCTATTTAGAAATGTAGAAGGGAAAAGGAATAGCTCAGCTCCTTTCAATGGCCAGAAACTTTGCTGTTTACATGTACTTTCAAAAAATCTACAGAACATCTACATTACATAATGCAGACCACAAAGTGTTTCCTGGTAATCCATAATGAAAATTAATTTTTTAATAAACCCCCAAAGCTTCAATTATAATGTGTCCTAGGAAGAGAAAAGGAGAATAATCAGCCAAGTTCTGCATTCTACTGTTACAAGACATTTCTTTAATGATTAAAACATTTACAAGTTATTTTCTCCAACTATTTTGACTGATACTCTACCACAATCTCTTTCAAGCTATTTCTGTGCTGAAAAGATGTAAGTTCCAGCATGGATGAATAAGAAGGACTATGTTTTCTTGTCGTGTCTCTTTTTAAACAAGTGTTATTATGCTCCATAGCCTAGAAGGATGCATGGAAACACAAGTCAACAATATGTCTGTGTTTATAATTTCAGTTGTTATCTTTCAGACCAGCAAGTGTTTCAGCATCCACTTAAAATTTTATATTGTATTTGTGTTCTAATCATAGTCATAGAAGGTAATTATAATGAAGTTCATCATCTTACTCATATCTGGGTTTTTTTGGTGTTTGCATTAGAAAAAAATAAAAGTTTTAACTAATCTGAATGGCTTTTCATATTTTTGGTATTTTATGTTCACTAGTAATTTAAGTCTACATTTAGCTATTCATTGAAAACATGGTTTCATTTCACTTATGTAAATGTGTTTTAGTCAAAAATAAATTATCATGGTTTTAATTAGGGGAAGTCTCAGTGGCAGGGAACATCAGTCTTTCTACTGTTTTGATGTCTTCTTTGTAATGAGTTATCCAATCGTCAAAAAATCAAGGTTGAACACAACTATTTTTTTTGCTGATAACAGCAATTTAACAGAAATATATCCTCACATCCCAGTAGTATGCTTTTAACAAAGCCATTTGTTTTGATTAACTAGAGAAATAACTTCTTGAAAACACGTAAAATTGGTTTTCAGAAGAGGTAGACATGACATTAAAAGAGCAAGCAAAGTAATTTCAGAAAAAAAATAAAAAAAATAAAATAAACATGTTTGGGTTTTAATGCATTCTTTATTCAAATAGGATCTGCAATTGGTAAAGTTTAGACTTATTTTTTCTTTTTCATGTCCAAAGAAAAAAGAATCTTTAAGATCTGATGCTGGTCAAATCACAAACTATTTTGGTAATTTTATTTTTCCTTTTTTCTTCCTTGATTAAAGCTTTTTAAATTTCTATCACTCTTTTCATATAGTATAATTAACCAGTAGTGTTTTGCAAGTATGGATTATGAAAAAAGTGAATAAAAAGAATGATTTATTAATGATATTTGTGAGAAATACTTAGCGTTTCATGATTTCCATGCAATTTAAAGCAACAAATTTACTTACTTTGCCGCATTTTTCTTTCTAATATCTCCATAATCAGATTTCCATAAACCAAAAAAGTGCATCAATAGATGCACTTAGAGAACATGAGATTGTCTTGTCTTTGCAGGCAGAAGTGATAGGACAAGAAAGAAGTGGTGGAACACAGAAGTTAAACACATGTAAAAGAAAGTCTTTCTCTGTGATACATATAATCCTTTTTGATTAAGGCTGCACTGTCAGTAGTTTCCTTGCCATCTCTCAAAATTTTGCATCTTAATTTCACGTTTTTGTAATGTTAGTTTCCTAAATATTAATAGACATGACATGCTGCCAGCACTCATTGCACTGACAAATGCTTGATTTCTTGAGAGGTATCCTCCTTGCTGACTGGAAAGCATGCTTATCTCATTTATCTATCATGACGTATATTATTTTCTTCACACTTAGGGTGTTACTAAACTTGATTTTGGGTAGCTATATTCTCAAGTGGTTGCAAAGAATAAATTGCAAGTAGTTAGCCTTTTTCTCCAAAGCTTCTATCTATTAATACTCATGTCTCTATCTAGTCTATTGCCTTATTTAAAAGGCAGGCTGCTGAAGAAGATCAGTTAGATGACTTGACTAGAGTATTTAGCACCTTGTAGGCATCCAGCTGTCTTTCTCTACATAATCTGACCTAACACCTTGATTTTGAATGTGAAATCAATTTCTTCTGAAGGCCAAATAGAATTTGAAATATTGTACATAAAATCATATAATTGCATTCATCAACAGCAGTGTTATTTGACAATCTAAATAAAGAATTTTATATCCAAATAAAAGTGAAGTAGAAATATTTTATACCTACCTCCAGTATATTTAATGCTTTGTGAACACCTTCTGCTATGATCAACATTTTGCTGGCTAATAAAACCATTATCTGTTTCAAACAGACAATTGCTATTGAAGAGATTAGCAGAATATTCCCGTCACATGAGTAAACCATTTGCTCTGACCTAATAAGTTATATATTTGACATAGATAATGGTCTTTAGGGTCTATGCAGGAGTATGGTTGGCTTGAATATTTAATTCCCTTGTAACTTCATTGAGCAAAAGCTCCATCAAGAAAAAGATAAATTCTTCCTCCAGTCACTGTACAGAGTGCTTTTACTGTGCCACACATGGACTCATTAATTAATGACATATTTTAAAGTGTCCTTTAGTCCTCTGCCATGACAGTTATCCTGTTGAGTTATGGTTCTCAGGTACCAGGGGAAGGCAACAGGAGGCTGCTGCCAGGAAGTGAGTCTACAGAGTCCTGAAAATTAGTGAGGCTTCCCTTGCATAGGTACATCATCTGGAAAAGTTAAGCTGTTAATAATTTATCAACTGTGAAGTGGAATGAAAGCATATTTATTATCCTTAATATGATTTTGTCATTTTTTTCCTAAATATTTGCACAATGCTATGCAGCTACAACTGGATTGTTAGGATGTTGGCTTTGTGTCATTACTGCTTTGTCTGTGCACACAATCGGTCATTGAAAGTTGGCTCAGCTCATGTGTTTCAGTCAAATAGACCTGTCTTTGCTGCCTCTGATGCTTCTACAGGATAGCGAAATCATAAACCTATCATTTGAGATAAGGACTTGAGAAATATAGTTTCATTGCCTTTCAGATACTTCAGCTCCAAGTGAACCCATTAATTTCTTCGGACTAAAACACACAGCACATCTTGAAGCAGTTTTATTTGATTGGGTAGTCTCTTGAGCAGAGGGCTCTGGAAGAGATACAGGTCAGACACTTCAGTTAAATTAGCAAAGCTCCATTACACTATTGCACTAGTCAGACACATTGAAGCAACTGATGATTTATGAACTCTAATGAACCAAGTCTTTAATAAAGGTTCTGTTGTGGTACTTCAGGTCTGATCCATGAAGGAATTCCCTTCTTCAGAAAAGGGTTTAGGAAATGCACCTAATAAAATTTATATTTCTTGTATATATGTAAATCTCACGGCTTTAAGACAACAGAGTATCGTAATTTATGTTTCTGTTCTGTAATGCTGTACACAGTAGATGGGATTTACAGCAAATCTTAGAACTTATCATGGACTTAGATGTAGAAAGCCAAACATGACTGTTGCTGCTCTCTGAACATCACCAAACACACAGCCAAAGATCTGAGTCTAGAAACGGAGCTGTTACTCATTAATATATTGTTCTCTCTGCCTGTTCTAGCTACGTAGAGAAATGATTCATAACAACACAAGTTTGTGCTGTACTGTATGCAAGGATTTTCACAGAGGTTATTTTTGAAGTATGCAGTAAATCATACCCCTCCCTATTTCCCACTTCATCGTAGGTGGAAGGGAAACATATTGTTTTAATTTTGTAATATACTATTAATCTTGAAAACCCCAAGATGCTTCTGATTAGATCTATTATCCAGTTCCACACAGATTTTTTTAAGTCTTTTTCACTGTATATGACAAATTTGCACTTGGTGGATAAACAACCTTCACACAACTCCCAAAAGAGAGAAATTGATTATTTCAGTGTGCATCAAATAGAGATGATTCAAAGATGCTCTTTAGGATCCTTTCTGTAGAAGTCTGCCAAAAGAGTGTCACAGTATCACAAAGTACTGGTGGTATTGTGGTTAGTGTTGGCAGCACTTAGTTATATCCGTTGTGATGAAAAAAAAAGGGAACATGAAAGTTATTTTATGACCCCTGCTGAGCTTAAGTTTGAGGTTCCTTGCTTTAGAAGTGTGCCGGTTTGGACACAAATTCAGGAGGAAACAACCCGAGAGGGACGTCTCTCTCTCTCTCTCTCTCTCCTGCCTGCCAGGCAAGCAGGCCCCGGCAGCACCTCCCCCACGGGTTCAGGAAAATAATTTCTCGAGTGAAAGTGAAAAAAACTATTTATTTAACAAACAGAGTCCTCCACTGTCATGGGGGAAAAAAGGATATTGAAACCCCCTCCCCTGTCCCCTAAAAGAGGACTATGGATTTTAGGGTTCTTTCTGTAGGTAAAACCTGCAGTCCTGAGCTGGGCCGGGCCGGCCAGGCAGGGTCCGACGATCCCCCTTGGAGCGTCCCGCTAAGCAGGTCCAGAGATGGTAGCCGGTCTCAGATGAAAAGCAAGCCAAAAACAGTCCAAAAAGGAAAAGAAGCCGCTGAGGCAGACCACAGTCCCTTCTCCACTGAAAGCCGAAGAGACTAGAGAGCTAAAGTCCTCTAACCAGCAAATGTTGTCAGAATCGGGAGAGAAATGAATGCAAAACATTCTAGTTACAAGGTCAAGCTGGCCGCTTTGAAGAGTTCTCTCGGCTTCTGTCTCCCTCCTTTGCAATTTAAAGGTACACTAGAAATCAAGCAGGCGATGGGGAATACAGTATTGTCATAGAATCACCCCAAGACAAGAAGCAATCTGTTTTCCCCCCCACTTGGTTATCCTTCCAGTACCTGAAAGGAACTTACAGGAAAGATGGGGCTAGACTGTTTACAATGGCATGTAGTGACAGGACAAGAGGGAATGTGTTTAAAATGAAAGAGATGGCTTAGATTAGATATTAAGAAAAAAATCTTTATTAGGAGGGTGGTGAGTGATACTGGAATGGGTTGCCCAGGGAAACTATGGATACTCGTCCCTGGAAGTTTTTAAGACTGGGCTGGGTGGGCTTTTGAGTGACCTGATCTAACTGAAGGTGTCCCTGCCTGTAGCAGGGGTGTTGAAACTAGATAACATTCAAGGTCCCTTCCAACCCAAACCATTGTATGATTCTGTGAGTGTCCCAATATCTGACTCAATCACCCCAGTGAGCAGGCTTGGAGTGCACAAGAATCTGGAAAGGGACCCGGCCAAGACAGCTGATAAGAGATGACCAGTGGGATACGCCTTACTCCATGATGTGCTCAACAGTAAAAGCTGCGCAAAAGGAGGAGAAAGGTGAGATGTTCATGGCCGTGGTGTTTGTCTTCTCAAGCAATCATTAAGCATGATGCAGCCCTGCTTTTCTGGAAGTGCTAATATCTACCTGTCAACAACAAGCAATGAATTAATTACTTTCTTCACTTTTCTTGTGTGTGAAGTATTTGTTTTACCTATTAAAATGCCTTGATATCAACCCACCAGTTTTTGGTTTTTGCTCTTCTGACTCTCTTTCACCTCACTGAAGAGGGAATGACCCAGCAGCTGGGTAGGCTTAGTTGCTGGTTATGATCAGTTCACATGTGAGGGCTTTGCTTGTTTTTGTTCTTTAAGTCATTTGCAGAAGGTACTCAACAAAATTTTAATTAATTAGTTTTTTTTCTTTCCAGCTTTAAGTAATGAAAATACCCTCTAATACTGCACCACTGCAAACTTTTGCTGTAAGCATTCAGCCAGCTGCTACATAGAACACACTGAGAGGTTCAGCTGCTTTCAGGTATTGATTCACACTATTGACAACACACTACATTACAGAAACAACAGAACAAACACTGTCAGCAGATCAGCTGAAGTTTGTCAAGATTCCTGTTGCTTCTTATAATGCCGTTTCATAAAAAAAGACTTTATGAGAAATCTGCAGGTAAATCCTTTGACTTGTTAATAATGGATAAAGTGATTTGTACTGACAGTGTTCCTGAATGTGATTGATGTAGGCACAGGAAAAAGTGGTCCACTAAAATAATTTTAAACAGACTTCATTACTTTACTTTAAACATAATGTGGTGTTTTATTTAGATGCTGGATATCACATACGGCCCCAGAAAAATTTTCTCCATCTGCTTGTGTCCCATTACTGTTATGTTAATTTCCTTAAAAATTATATTTATTGATATGCATAACATAAATTCTCTAGCTTTATATAGAAATACCTTTTTTTTTTCCCCAAGACTGAAAGCATTCTTCCCTAACTGAAAATCTAGTCAGCTAGTATTTGACTAACTCATACAAAAGTATGTTTTTACAAATCTATACTTCACGGTACCCTTACAAATCTTAGTTATCCTAGCCTTAATGAAGACTGGAAAGACAAGAAATCAACACATAAAAGACAACTATACATATTAAAGTACAGTCTGACTGCCCTACTCTGTGAAGCAAGAACTTTGGTTTCCTAAGTCTCCACAATGAATTAAACCTGCTTTTTCCATAATTGAACATGAAAAAAAAAAATCACAAATAAACCACTCATATCAGAGCAGTAAGAAAAACAATCTATTTTCACGGCTTTGTTTCAATGATTCAGGGGAGAAGGTTAATCTAGGAAAACTGGTTTTGTATCAATGTGATGTAATTGTACTCAGTAGTGTTTCTATCGTGGACTCTTATCTACTCCAGGGACTATGCAAAAGGCCCAGCATTTTGGCACCTTTGTTTGGCATCTGAATATAACATGAATCCCTTTTGAATCCATTTACTTCCTGAAAATGTGTTCCTTTAGTACATCTCCCACTCTTTATCTTCCTCAGCCATCATATCACTTTCAGATTTTAGCTTTCAAAGGAGCACTAGACACAAAGCAGTATTTCATAAGCAGTAGATAAACTGAAATTACTTCCAGCAGCCAGGGCAAAAACTCACAGTGAAATCCTGGACTTTACATAGTAAATGCCGAGCTGCCTGTTGTTGATCCCAATTGATCTTTGTAAAATCCATGGTTGGTTTGTGGTCTAGCCAGAAGACAGGTAGGGGTAATCCTCCTGGATATTCATAGAAGTTGATATCAGAACAGTGGTCCTTTTGCTTCTTCAATATGAAATGCACAGGAGGAATATTGTCTATTTTTCTCTGTCTCTTATTTATATTGGAATATGTATGTCTCCTTGGAACAGCTTCTGTTCCATTGCTCACTCATTAAACAACTCTGGATTGTTACAGCTATATTATTAACAAGGTTTAACAGCTAGCACTTCTGTCTCAAAGCTCCTGAGTGTGCTGTGCACCTTTGCTACTCTACTTAGAGCAGTTCTGAATGAGAAATTCTGGACACACCATGATAGAATGCAAGCCATGGAAGGTAATCTACCACTCTCTGTGATGATTAGCAGGAGCAGATATAAGATGTTGTGCAAAGTACAAAAAATTGCATAAAAATTATTTAAAAAAAATTTAATTTTAGGAGAATTTGTTCTTATAATTCACTAGAAATTGAATGAAGATCTAAATAAATGAGTTTCATATGTGATTTGTACTCTCTGTGGCACAACAAGCTGCCTACTCAATTTGTTAGCCAGTCTGCTATTGTTAAATACTTTTATCTTGAATCCTCTTCCTGCCCCACAGCATGTCATTTCTCTTCAGAGAAATCTTTCCTCAAGTTCAAACTCCACTGCTTCCTCACCGCAACTAAAAGCTTAGAGTTAATCAGCTTGTGGTTTCAAGTGTTGCATTTTTGGGGTAATTTCACTTCTCCCTGTTTCAGTGCAGGTCATTCAATGGAAATTTTTTGGAAGTTCTTTATTGTGGCATTTCTAGTGCTGTGTGTAGCCCCTCATCCGTTTACCTTTATTAGGAGGATTTTAAAGGCAAAATAAAGATACATGCAGTGAACTTTTTATGTTCAATAACTCTTCTGCTAGTAAAAACTTTGTCCACTTTGGACTTTGGACTTTTTAACTTCACAACTTAAAGACAAACGTTCTCACTGCCTAGCTGAGTTTTTGAAACGAAAAGAACTGTGAAAAAATAAAGTTAAAAATTATGGAGTTTGCAGCTACCATATGTGTTGTGTTTATAATTTTAAAATACATGATCTACAAAGGTGTGATTTTGGTTGAATTTGCCTTTTTATAGTGTCCTTTCTAATACTGAATCACTGGCAAAAAAAAAAGAAAAAGCCTTAATTTGGAAAGAAATAGAGATTTTATCAACATTTAAAACATTGACTTTTACTTTTTGAAAGATATTATTTTAATGCAGTCTGGTCTTTTTTGTTAGAAATTCAATCAATATCTTTATTTTCTAATTAAGTCTATTTATCTCATTGGGCATTCAGTAAGGTGATGTCAGAATATCTTGGATGGGTAAGGAATTATTATTGATCCCTTAGGCAGGATCCAGGGACCAAATGTTGAGCATCTGAATAATTACAATGTATTTATACTTTGTCTTTTAAGATTCCAAGCCTTTTTATCTCATTGACATCTTTATACCTTGGATAGTGAAGAGGAAATGTTAAGAGTCCATTAACCTCTCTTTTTCACTGATTTGCACTGCTTTTTTCAGTGTTTTCTGCACTGAAATACAGGTTTTGTCAGTGTAGACCGTAAGAACATTCTCTAACTTCCCAGTTCAAGTTAAGAAGTGAGGTTTGTGGAAGCTGCAAATCCTACCTATCAACCTCCAAGTTAATCTGATTTTTATTAAAACAAAAACCAAAACCCACTTAAAACAAGGTTACAGTTGTAGAGTAATTAATAAAGTAATACAAAGTGACATCTATATTAATTCTACACGCTCATGAAAAGTCCCTATAACACTTATCTTAATATACCCTGCAGAATATAAAAATAACAGTTTCATGTATCTCATAATGGAACTTATAATAGAATGATTCTGTCAGAGCTATAGAGTTTTTAATATTCCTGTAATAACAAATGGTAAAAGACAAATAAGCATAACAGCAGCAAGAACAAAAATTAATGAACCACTAACATAACCTTGTCTATTTGAAAATCATAAGCATATCAATGTTTATTTACGTTTGTTTTGAAAGACTGAGCCATATAGTTCATGGACCTGAGACATATACGTTTTTATGACAGTAAAACACATAAACGCATGTTGCCCCATCCAGCTCTCCTTCTTTCTTCTTCTCTTTTGGTATTTAAAAATATATATGGAAAATCTATACTATTTTGTAACCAATCTTACCTACAAAGAAGTGAGAAAGTCAACCCCTTTCAACAAACACAACAAAAACCAGAACCAAAGCCTCTGTCTCTGAACTGTAAGAAAAGGAGAACATTTCTCCTGAATTTACTTAAAAGTTCTTGGTATAAAAAAAAAAAAAAAAAAAATATATATATATATATATATATAAAGAAATTGACGAATATATCTGTCTGGCACATTCAAGCATCTTAGTAGGCTGAATGCACTCAATCTACTTCCTTTCTAAAATTATAGTTTTTATAAAAGGACTTATTGTATATCTTTAGCATAAAATTTAGATATTTAAATTGAAAATATAGACAAGGTAAGACTTGGCTTCTATAAACATTGTTTCCATACACAGATACTGTTGTTATATAAGCAGTTATTTTCTATAAGATTTATCTCTGATCAAAGAATTAAAGGAAAGAAATCTAAAAACTTATAAAGTATTGAGATTAGCTGTCTCTTGTTCCTTTGTTTCTTAATTTCATTTTGTTTCTTTTCAGAAATACTGGATTTCCAGATATCTGGCTTCTCTTCCATATTCTTCTTTATTAGAAAATTTTAATTAAGATTTATAAAAACATATTCTGAAGACAGCAAATGCATTCAGTGAGAAGAAAGCTATTTGCTTTAAATATGGTATAAATACCAACTTCTGTCAGTTAAATTACTGACAGTAATTTGATTGTCAGTTAAATTACTTAAATTAAGCTTAATATGTATCTTCCATTAAATGCTTGGGAGAGAATCTATAAACCAGAGTTAGTACACAGGAGATTAAAGACTGAGATTTCTTCTCAATCTGCAAGCTCTTAACTCCCTAAGAGTGCTTGTGTTTTGCTCATTACTGTATTGCTGAATGAAGTTTAAAACTGAGACACAGATTTAACAGACATTACATTTGATTCATTGCTTGATAAGGTCATATTCAATCAGATAATATGCCTCTTCATAGCTCTGCCAGTTTAAGTGTAGTACATTCTGATTGTCAGACCATTGACAGGCTAACCAGAAAGGATGGGAGTATTTCATAGAACTATTTCTGTCATTCCATTCCCTCCTCACACTGGAGGAATCTCAGTGCTATTTCTATTAAAAATCAGATGGAATTAATGTCAGTATGGCTGGTTTGAACACCAAAGGTAAAACTCTGGAATGCACATCTAAGAACATGAGGGACTCTGGAGTGCAGGTAGATTTTCATCAATTCTCCTGTTCAAAGGGAAGGGGTTTGAAAGGGCCAGTTGAATCTGGCAAATCAAGAAGTGGTTTCAGGACTGGTGCCACAGCCAAAGTTCCAGCTACTTAGACCATGGGACTCACTTTGAGAAACATCCTCTGGGAACAGATGAGGTCTGTCTATCCAAAAAATGAAAGGCATCTCTAGTCATGGGCTTGCCAAGCTGGTGAAGAGAGCTTTAAACTAAAGTTGTCAGGGGAGGGGAACCTCAGTTCTACCTACTCCTAGAAGTCAAATCTATTCCTACCAGCTGGGTGCCAATGCCAGTGAGAGATGTCCATAGCCTGGAGGTGGATCCCAAGTCAGTAGGAGAGCACCTGAAGAGCAGAGCAAAGGAATTGCACTCACTCAAGCCAGTAATTCAGATTCATTAAGGGCCCAAATTAAATGTGTCTATGCAAATGCACCCCGCATGGGGAATAAACAAGAGGAATTACAGATGCATGCACAGCTGCAGGGCTACGAAGCTGTGCAGCTGCTTGGTATCACGAAGACCTGGTGGGATAGCTCCTGTGATTGCAGTGTTGGCATGGAAGAATACAGGCTCTTTAGAAAGGACAGACAGGGGAAATGAGAAGGCAGTGTTGCCTTCTGTGCCAATGACCAGCTGCAGTGCATGGAACTTCATCTGGAGATGCATCAAGGGCTTATGAGTCAGGCTTAAAGAAGGGCAGGGCCAGCTGCCACTAGAGTGGAGGTCTGCTACATGCCACCAGACCAGGAAGACCAAGCTCATGAGACCTTCTACAGACAGATAGGAGCAGCCACATTCAAAAGCCGTGGTCCTCTTGGGAAACTTCCACCAGCCTGAAAGGACCTGAAGTTGCTTTGAAATCTAGTTGAAGGTGTCCCTGCCCACAGCACAGGGGTTGGAAATAGATTATCTGCTAGGTCCCTTCCAACCCAAACCATTCTATGAATCTGTGTTTCTGTGATCCTTTTTGGAAAAGAATTGGTCCTCAAAACAGTATTTTATCCAGATTCCAAAACTTAGAAGTAATCCCTAATGCTAATGTATTTATTATAGTTCATGGTTCATGGAGCTACTTGCTCCTTCCCCAGTTTCTTCATCTCTAAGTGGCTGACACTTTTGTCTCTCTAACTTAGTTTCCAATAAATATAGAGGATCAGAGAAAGTACATAGCCTTTTGTTCCCTATGGATATGAAAAAGCAGAAGGTATTTGTGATCTAACCAATCTGTAAGCAGAAACGTGTGAAACTTTCCTGTTATTCTTGCAAATGTGTTTATTGTTTAAATAGAAGTAATTATTTTTCTTCTGCTGGAAGTTTCAAGTTGAGCCAAATGTCTTTAGCATTCTGCTAGCAGATATTTTAGAATAGTGCACATATGTTCAATTGTTTTTATAGAAGAGATGGCAGGTAGTAACAGTCAGTTTCTTGAACACGTAGAGTCAGCTTCTGAAGAACGTAAGTCTGTGCACCAGTACATTAATTAAATGAGCAAATATTCAATGAAAGCTGGTTTTAAAAATACAACACTTTTATTGCAGTGTATCATGCTATGGTGTTGAAGTGGGGTTTTTTGCCATTGTTTGGTTAACATTCTGTTGTCTCTAGAACTGTCAAAAGTGTAAGTTTTGTGATCAAAATGGTTTTTCACTTTCTTCTCTGAGTTTTGTGGAAACCACACTTGAATACAAAAGAACAGGACGCTTCAGTAGGTTATACAAAATATTCTCTTAATGTTTCTCCTCAAAGCAGGGCTAATGAATGGATTAAAACCACTTTACTTTTAAAATAATAAGTTAGATTGTGTACGGGTACCTAAAACCTTTACATGGCTCTGGGAAAGACCTGCCAATGCTTACCTGATGAAACTGGAGCAATTCTTCAGCTCTGCTTTGACTTCAAGCTGAAGAACTAAGAATACATAGTTTAATTCTCACACCTGCTTTAAAACAAATGTATCAAGTAATGTACAAAAAAATTTACAATTTCAGTCAGAATGTCACCCATCTCAGAAAAATACCATATTCCTACATCTTCAGAGATCATTCTATTTCAGTGCAAACTGAATCACTTTTTCAGTTCAGACTTACTTTCAGGCAGAAAAAGAACAAAAATGCTCTTTCATACTTTGGACACAAAGTATTTTGTGAAGTAATGCTAAAACCTACCTGCTGAGCTTGAGCAACCTCAGCAGCAGCTGTACAAACTATCCATTGGAAAAGACAGGATATGTCTGGTCTGAAATTTTAGAGCAGACACCCAATCATAGGTAAATAATTGAAAGACTTGTAATCTTGACAGGAGGAAAGCAGCAAGTCTCTTGGAGAGAGAGACTCCAGGTAACTTAAAGGTCAATCTTGAGAGATCATCAGATGAGCACTAGTTTTATTGAATGCACTGGGTTTAGGATTTGACCTTAATTAAGGTGCCTAATTCTTCCATATATTGTATAAAGGGAAATGACAGGGAAATGTTAACTGAGTAATTCTAACTCTTTTTATTAGGTCTCATCCTATCTTTTTGAGAATGACATATAAACTCTGTTTAAGCCCACTGGACCTTTAAATTTATGTAAACAAATCTAAGATTTTATTGTTTAGGTAAGCGATTTTTTATTCTTTCCTCAGTTTTATGAGATTTAGCTTTTGAATACTTTTAGATGTGATACCTTTCAGCAGAGGGACATTTTGCCTTTTGAAGACTTTTGTTTATTTGGCTGATTTAAATGAGGAAATCTTTTGTGGTAAAAACTTGTGTTTATTTCCAAATTGCAGTTATACAAGATAAATGTCCTCCTAATGTTCTTGACTTCTCTGGTTTATATCCATTGATTGCCTTGAATAAAAGACTACTTCCAATATTATTTTTTATTTCTCCTCTTCAGTTCATCAAAGGAATATATTGGCCAATTTTTTGTCTTTGAGACACACATAAAAAATGTTAAAAAAAAGAGCTCTGTTAGAATTTCTATTTAATGCTTCTGATATGAATTAAAACAATTATCAATTTCCATGTTTATTTCCCAGTATATACACCATCAGTAATGTCACTCTAAAATTGTTTTTAGATTGAGACGACACTGTTTGAGTTAAAATCAGCTTTTCTGTTCTTCTTCTGTCTTCAGAAAGCCCATTGTACCAAGAATTACCTTTCTTCAGGACATGCTTTGTTGCAGTTCAGTAGCAATAAATTTCACAATCGGGACTATTTTAGCCCACTGTGTCAATTTGACTTTTCAGACTATTTTCACTTCTCCAAAGTTGGTAAAAGTCATTATTTCTTGTCCAAATGTCTTCAAATAGTTATTAGACTATGTATAAATTTAATGTGTCTCAAGACAGACATCCTCAAAGATGTAAAGGTTAGTATCTGCTATGAAAGTTTCGCAGCAAACATAAGTCTTTTTTAAAGTTTGCAGAAATTGCAGCTCAGACTCTCTAGGGACATTTCCGGCAAGGAAAATGATGATTTGGGGTTTTTACTTGTTTTGGTTTGTTTTTTCGGTTTTTTTCCTCCTTAATCTTGGTTCTGTAAAATACTGCTAAAAATCAGTAATATCTGTTCAGCTTTCTCCAAATGATAGACCAATTTCAGTAGTTTTAGACTAAATATCTTGAGAACTAGATTTTATCCTTCCATCTTAACCATTCATTAAAGAGATGTCCTCCCTGTAAATATACTTTCATAGCTAATGGAGAGAAAAATTATTCCCTTCACAGGAAATTAAATGATATTTGGAAGATTTTACAGACCATAAGAGATCCCAGACTAATGCGAAAAGAAACAAAGTCAAGCAAAACAAAATAACCCCAAACACAGCCTTCTCCTCTTGACCTCCCTGTTTATTTTTATTGCAGAAAGATTGTTTGCACTTTGAATGCTATGTAACTGTGGGCTACTGAAAAGCTATAGGTAAATTTCCCACGCTTTTCATCACAGTTTACTGATTTGTTTTACTTTAGTCTTCCTTTTTTACTCTTTTCATGACTTCGGCTACTTCATTAATTCTTATGATCAAATTACATTTAAATATTTTTTTTTCTTGTTAAAGTGATTGATTTTATTTGTTATGCATTCTGTATGGAAAGTGCAAATTGCTCCAGAATGTAGAGATATTTTATACATATACAGGCATTACAATTTACTTGTACATATGAGATGAAAAGATTAAATTAAAGGCCCTTTGTAACTGTCAGCTTCTGCTTCTCTCAGGCATTTGTTATACACAGCCCGGAAGGTAGTCTTTGGAAGCTTCTGTGAAAGTGAAGAGCTATTATTTTTCTCATTATTCTTGATTTGACTAAATTTCTGCCTTGTGTCAGAGACTGAAATATTATAGTTTATGACTTAAATATTTTCATGAAGGACTTTGAAAACTATATTACAAAAGCTGCAGAGAAGATCACCACACCCTGAACTGCTCCTGACTGGGGCCCTGAACTGCTCGCTGCTGGAGATAAGATGAAGTAACAACTCTGGAATGGCAGAAAAGAACACATTCACATCGGGACCAAGCTTAACTCTGTTATAAATACATATTATAATATTGGCTTTCCACAAATATTAAAGGATGTTATATGTGTAATGTTAAAGTAGCTTTACTATAAGGATATAGGTTTTTTAGCTAATGCCTTTATTTCTGTTATTAATAGTAGTAAAATAGATGATATAGTTATAGCAATTAAACTGTCTGCTTAGCTGGATGACATCCAGTGAACGTGTGGTGGACCTCCTTCTGCTACTGACTTACCAACCATCAGCAATTACCGTCTGCAAACACCATAGACCAAAGCCCAAGCTGGAGGAGAGAACAACGGACTAAAGCCACAGTCAAGGAATGCACATGCTCTAAAAAGGCGGACCCAAGGAGGAGTCATGCTAAACAGCTCCTGGAATATGTAAACTAGTATGAATACGCATAATTGTTTATGAATATACATTATGCTGATGCAATAGTAAAGGTATATCAAGGGTGTCCCCACAATAGCAGGTGTGCTCTTGGCTGAGTGCTAAGGGTACCCAGCGCTGGTTTTTTTGCTTTATTGTTTTTGTTCCTTATCGCCTCTTTATTAAAAGTTTTAAATCCTAACAGGAAAGTGAACCTTGTTTTTCACAACCCCTTGGGAGTGGAGACGGCAGGCCCAGGGCTGTCAGCTGCCAGGATTGCACCAAAGGGTGTGTTGGAAAGGCCTCTGGCCAGCAGAGCGGCAGGGCCACTGCACCCTGGGACAAGCCGCATCTGCTGCAGAGGGGCTGTCGTGGTCCATCGAAGGCCCCCCGAGGAGTCCCCAGACCCTGCACCAGAGCACTGCAGCATGATGCAACAGATCCATAGCATTGCATGGACGAGTGTCAACTGGCCTCCTGCAAGGGAGGCACATGGGCGTTCCCACCTGGCCTAAACGTGTATTAATCCATGGGATTCTAGACTCTTCGGCGTGGCAGGGCGAGGTGGCGGCGGCAGGGGACCCTCACCACCAGAAGTTCAGATGGAGGGGAGCAACGAGATGTCATTGGGACCCTCGGATGGGTGATATGCTTCCACCTAACCCCCATCACTCTCTCACTGTCCCCCCACCCCCCCCACACACATCCACCTCTTCCTTCCTTCCTTCCTTCCTTCCTTCCTTCCTTCCTTCCTTCCTTCCTTCCTTCCTTCCTTCCTCTTACTTTCTCTCTTTCTCTTTCCTTCTCTTTGCCTCTTTTACTATTAAATAAAATATATCAATTTTTCAGCACCAACATCTAGCCTCATTTTAATTGCATTTTTCAAGTATATTTTGAACCTTCAAAGTTCTTTCAGTCTTATACACAGAGACATAATTTTCTTTGCTCTTCTGGGTTTAAACCACATCATAACACCTTGGCAGAGGGGATTTTTATCATGCATATAAAAATAATGGAAGTTTGTGTATGGAATGGTGGGTAGACTGATTTCAAGAGATGGTTTTTGGGATATCAAAATCTTGCATCTGATGTTTCTTGTTCTGTGATGTACTGACTGCAACCTGGTTCTTAGCAGAAAGTGTTTTGAGGCAGTTAAGCATAGATGCAAATGTAGGAGTACAAAAATACAGGAGTCATGTTTCCTATAGGTAATACTAGGATTTTATGACAGACCCAGTGCATTATGAAGGATTTCTTCTGTTGGTTCAAAAGTTTTATTCAGTATTTTTACAGTTCTGTCACAGGTCTCTCATCAGTTCCTCATCAATGAAAAAAACCACATTTCTCTAGTTCTCTCAGAGGACATCTGTTTTTGAAACGGTGCAGTTTTGTTTTCCTGCCATGGAGATCATTTCTACTGGCTAATATGTACGTGGGGATTGAAGTCATCCATCTCCTTTTGTCTTCCCACAGACCTCTTACAGAATTATCTTATCTAAATAGCAGCCCTCCTTTTTGTATGACCTCCAAGGAAAAGTTCTCATAATTCCTAAGAATCTACAACAGTGTAAGTTTCAAAGGAGTAATAATTTTAAGAGAGGGTTGAAAGAGTCATCACTTTAATTCCAGATCTTATTGAACTCCAAGTTTTTTACATGAAAGTATGATGAAGCATATATCTCTGCACAATGCTTTGAATCCTTCAAGAATGAATATTGCTAAAATAATTAATCAGTCTGAAATAACTTTGAGTTTAGAACTTGAAAGTAACATATAATTTCAAAGTACTTTTTTTTTGTCAAAGCAGCAATTAGATTTCCAGAAAAGAGAGAAAATGAAGAATGATTATAATATTTTAGATGGCATAACCAAACTTGACATATAAATAAATAAATGCCTTCAAAAAGAGTGACTTCATTTTCTAGCAAACCGAGCATATAGTCACAGAGCTGAAAGCCTGTTGTGGTCATGCGGAATCTTCTGAAATGAAGTCCCTTATGTAGCTTCCTAAATAATGATGTTAAAGCCTCTTTTGCTCTCCTACCTTCAAAGATTTTAGTTCATCATTTTCTCAGTGCAGTAGGCTGCATTGTACACAGTGACATGCAAAGATTTTAGCTGGGTTTAGACTAGGAGAAAATGAACTTATTTGCTATATGCAGAAAAAGTTCCAAAAAAGATGGAGACAGTGAGAAAGAAAGAGGAGATAGAGAGGGGTGAGAGCATGTGGAGGGAGTCTGCTGAAAGGAACATACAAAAAATGCAAAGTGAAGCAAAGATAAATACCTAGACAAGGAACTATGATAAAAGGGAAAAAGAAGAAAGAAGCAGGTTTTAATGGAAGTTTTAATGAAAGAAACCCAAAGCATATTCTCTCTTATTATCTTTTATTACTGCTGGCTTTCGTCTAAATGAGTAGGGACTAAGCAATTATTTTGGTCTAAATACTTAATATGCTGTCTTTACCTGTGAAAAATAAACATGCCTGCAAAAATATTGCATTGCCATGGGCAAAAAAATAAAGACAAACAAAGAAAAGAAAAAGTAATTGCTCATAAAGCCTGAGAAATTACATTAACTTGAGTATTTAAGGAAATCCCTGAAGCAGACTCTGAATCCAGTGGTTTGGCAGCACTGTTCTGAGTGCCTTTGCCCATTTCTCTGGTTTAAAAAACTTATTGCTTCATGTAGATTTTGTTTGATAAGACCAAAGATTTATATACATTATTGTTTCATACACATTTTCTGGGGTTTATAATCCTGCTCCAGCTTTAGAGCTTAATTTTAAAGCCCAGTCTTGTAGCTGCTGAGATTGCTGCCTTTGGTGCTTGTGGGATAACATACCACTCCCTTCCGGGTCCATTTACTCCTGCTTAAAATACAACACAGATACAGATTTTAGACTGTTGTTTAGTGCCACAACCACACATAAACTAAACAAAGAAAATGAACATATGCTAGGGAATTTTGGGGCTAAGTGACAATTCTTTATCCGAGCTTAAAAGAATTTCAGTTGGTTTTTTATTTCAGTGTTGCAGCATTTTTGGCCCTTGGCCAAAAGGCAGGTTATAAACATGAAGACAGCTTAACAAGCAGATAATCATGTTATAGAAGAGCACAGCATCTCTTCAGGCAGAAATTTGCTTCTTCATGGCCATTCTGTACAGCCAGTTTATACTTAGATTTTACCCAGATCTTCCACTTTAAAGTTCAAATTTAGTTACAAAAAAAAGGAAGAGATAAAGCACTATCATATCACTGCAGAGAAAAAGGACTATCATATCCTGAAAAGAGACAACCAATGGCAATTAAGGAAACCAAGAATTGCTAGGTAAAGTGTTTGGAAATTATATTTGTGGGGCTTTGTACATAGCAGCACACATACCTATAATGTTATCTATTTTTAATTCTGTTTTAATGAGGGATGTAATAGAAAACTCACCAGTGCTTAAAGCAACATCTTTTTCATTGTTTTCTACTAGCTAAGCTTGACTACTGGTGAAAAATGGTGTGGAAATGGATTGGACTAGAAAGATACATGTGCTACTCAAAATGAACTTAAGTTAGAGTTATAATGACTGAGGGAGAACAGCTGCAGGCTAAAAGGATTAAAACAAATTGAAATCTCATTCTCCAAAAGTGATTATTTCAGCATAAAACAATGGGATTCTTGTTTACTGGCTAGGAAACACGAATTTATAGTGATGATAGACACTAAAACCCTTTAGGGAGATCACTATGAAGTAAACCCCACATTTTAATTGCAAAGAAATGCAAACAGATACCGTGAAAAATTGCTGACTTAAAACTAGTCAAATTTCATTGGAAATGAGACGTACAGTTTCAGAAAATAATTTATTACTATTTTCAAGTGGTGCCATACTAAACAGTGATGGTAGAAGGCCAATAGATTTTCAAAAACTAAGACAAGAGGATCAATTTTGATCAATTTTCTAATTCAGAAGTAAACACTACTTGATAGATGGAAACACTGATTACTAGTGCTAGTTAACTGTCATCCCTTCATGACCCAAAATGTTGAATTATGTAGTAATAGACAAGAATTAAATGCACTAGTCACCAATCTATTTACCTGATACAGCACTGATATTTAATTAGAACTGCTTTATAGAGCTCTCCACCCTTCATTCTGATATATATGGATTTAGAATGAAATATTTATTTAAATGTCATAGAAAACTCATTCACCTCTAAGGGGGTTCACTTATCAAGATGTGAAAACAAATACACTCCACATTATGCTACCTGCACATCAATATTCCCGTTTCCTGGTAGCTGAGAGATCTGGATTCTAATTTTTGTTCTGACACGGTTCTATTATCATCCTGGGCAATCACTGGAGTCCAAATTTTTCAAATCAGCCTTTAAAAATTGGGTCCTTCATCATTAATTTCTAGAAGAAGGGCACAAGAAAGTTTGGACTATGAATATTAAATCAAAGTATTTATTAAAATTGTGACTATCTGTATTTTCCAACTGTTCCTTATGCTTGAATTACTATGTCAACACTTACCTGCAGGAAATAACAAAACCACGAATCAGACACTGTTAAGACCTATACATCTTTATTCATTAAATGCCAATTATTGATTAAATTAAATGGCTTCTTTAATAAAGGATACCTCACAGTTTAAGGTATCCCAAATGATGAGAAGCTAAGAGGAGAGAAAATCACTTTAGCAGTTTTAGACATAAACAGAGTGAAAAAATATCAACCTAAAGATGAGAAAGGAATAAGGATTTAATTAATTTCCCAACTCTTTGAACACAAAGGAGTTATAAAAGATATGTTTAAAATCACCCAACTTCAGATATCTACATTATATATAGATAGTTGAGTCTATATTACTTATCCAAGTCTTCTTCATATGCAGCAGAAAGAAAGAGACATCTTCTAGAGATATTTTTTGACCCAGATCAGACAATCTGATTAGGATGAGTTGACTGAAATTCTATAGATGTTACTTTCCCTCACTGACTACAAAAGGAGGTTGTCACTGGTCTTAACTTAGACATTCACCTTTTATTTTTTGATTTACAAAGTCAGATGAGACCAAGTGTCTTGACATGTGTTAACCTTAGATTTTTGTCTCCTACCAGCTCCTCCACCAGGGCATAGTTTGCAACACGTTTCTCTTAAGAGCATTTCAAAATTAACAGACCTAGTAAATTGGAAAAGAAGAGCAAGGGCAAGAGGAGGAAGTGGAAAGGGAAAAAATAAAGGAGGGGCAACTGGAGAAGAATAAAGAACAAACAAAACAAACAGAGAGGAAGAGAATCAAAGAAAGAAAGAATGAAAAAAGGAGAAAAGGAAAGAAGGAAAGAAAAAGAAAAAAAGGACAAGGAAAAAAGAAAAGAGAATGTGAAGAGAAAAAAGGAAGGAATAAGAAAGATGAAAGATAAAAAGCAAAGATGTAAATAGAAAACAAAAAATCTAAACTCTACTTAGTGGAACAATAAAGAGCAAAAAGTGTTCTTCATGCATTTAATGATTCTAAATTACACAGTTGGCACAAAGACACTATTGTTAATAGGCACTTTGGAAATGACAGTGATAATATGCTAGATTAGGCAGTGACCATTTTCTGATCATTACTAGCTCTCTGTTTAAAGTAATTACTACAAGTGACCTTAATTCCAGTGAGGACTTGGTTTACTGAAATTAAGCTTGCAGCATCAGTGTCTAAACTGTCTCATATAGCTGTTAGTGTTTATACATTTATTTGTTCAGAAAAGAGAAAAAAAGAAAAGTGTCAGATAAATCTTTATCTGATGTAAATTACCACAGCTTACATGTCCCCTAAGTTAATTTGCACAGACTGGTCAATATGCACTGCAGTTCACCAAAAGCCAATATTCACTTTATTTACAAATTGGAAAATAAGCATGCTTGCTGCAGGGGAGAGTAAAGCATGTCTTTGATTCTTCCTTGAACAAATAAAAAAAATGAACTACATTCTTTCAAGCATAAGGGTACTGAGTCATATCGCAGTGTCATTTGCAAAAGAGCCCTGAGGCTGTGGCAGGCCAGCTTATCTTACTGTTGCCAGGTTTATTACTAGCAGAGTTTTGAATGCTTAACACTTTTTGAAGGATTTCAGAATGTCAGGCTCTGACTGACAGCTTTACTTGATGACTTCCTTGCTTGTGCATATATGACAGTTTGACAGGTATCCTTAGGGTTCATTTAATTATTTTATGCAAGTCTCCTTACGGAATAACATTAATGACCATTTTACATTGTATGCACAGCAGCAGCAAAGTTAAGCTGCCACATTGCATTCTATCCTAACTCCCCCATTTACTATCTCCGGGCATTTTTGTACTTTTTCCCCTTGCTCCTCCGTTAGCCAAAAAAAGTATACTTAAAATAACATATTCGCACATAAAGGTAACAGATTGAAGATGAATGTTTACGTGGTTTCTTATGGAACTAAAATATCATAAAATGTTAAAAAAATGAGACGATATTTACACTGATATGAAAGAGTTATTCTGGAAACATTCTTTTAAAGTAAAATAAAAGCAGTAAAGGAAACACAAGGATAGAAAGTAAGAAAAGTTTTAAGTTTTGAATAAAACACTTACATGTAATCATGACTAATAATACCATTGTTGTTGTTACTACTGTCATTGTTATTAAGATCTAATCTCCAGCAAGTTAGAAGTATACATCTGTCCCCAGAGATACTTTAATCCAGGCAAACACTGGCATTTTTTTGCTCATTATGGCAAGTATGGTTCCTTTCTTAATAGTCAGAGAGTCTTGCAGCAGCTGCCATTGAAGTGGAATGGCAGATGTGATCTATAGAGTCATTAAGTAGCTAACCTGCTCTTGAAAGGTTCATTAACAATTCTGAGGTTCAGGGTGTGGAAACCTTACATCCATTCTGACTGGATAACACAGTGACATTGTCTTTTCCTGTGACTCACTTATCTTCTGTCTGCAAATTCTTTGCCACTTTTATTACAGCACTTGAGAAAGAAAGGCAGACTGTAGTTTAAGGACTCAGACACTTAAACACTACATCACAGATCTAGCTAAGCTATCATCTACTGCGAGAGGGAGATGAAATTAGTTAGTGTTTTTATACTTCTTTCACCATTCTGAAAAGAGAGACAAACTAAAACATTCAATAAAGCAAAATTTGAAAGCAAAAATATTCCTGCCTCATAGGCTATATACATTACTCATAGAAAAAGTATCTTTTGAAGTGTTCATATCTGCTGCTTATCAGCAGAATATCAAACATACAGAAAGGTTAACCCTGGATGACCTAGTAACAAACTCCTGCTCCTCTTTGCTTAAGAATGAAGTACTTAACTAGGATTGGAGTTTCATTAATGAAACTCTTTAATAGAAAAAGAAGTATATTTTTCTGGCCATGGAAAGGATCTGAATTTTTTCCCCTGTCATAAATGTGATTCAGTTCCTATGTCCTGGTCCACAGAATTTCTATTTCTGTGATCTACTCAGGGGGTCTGGATGTCGTGTTGAAAGCCATGAAATGAAGCACTATTCAGGAAATGTCAGATGTGCATAAAGTGATGCATTAGCACTGCTGTTGGAAGTTCCCACAAGAAACTGAGAAAAAAAGATAGGGTAATTTGCAGTTTTGGTAGCTAAGCAGTGACTAGGAGAATTTAATATTAACTTGGGCTTCGTCAAACTCTTCCTATGTAGACCCAGAGTAATTGTGAAAGGCAAAGTATTGTTTAATGAACTGCATGTTTGCTTCTTTCTAGAAAAGCAGCTTCAGATACATATTTTTAAAAATTATTATTAAGTGTTGAATAATGATAGCTACAAATGAAACTGATGAAAATGCTTGGCATTTATATGACTGGGGCAATGATCAAGAAAACAGAAAATTACGTACTGGAGCCATTTATTTCTCTTTAACTCAACATTGATACAGCAGTTCTATGATAAACTGTCATACACATAGTAATAAAGCAATTAATAAATCTACTGTTTGCAGGTGACAAAATCAATCTTTTACCACCTTGACCTCTGCCTATGCTTTGAACAGCACAGAAGGTATACATCTTATTCAACCCTTCTCTCTTCTCAAAGAAGCTTAATATTTTTTATAGCAAAATGGACTTGGTTGCATTTTACAGGTAAGGCTTTGAGTGGGAAGCCAGTGATAATGGTGCTTGATAAAAATTTGATGGATAGTCTCTGTGGAAGGCATCATTAGAATGTGGACAAAGTACAGCAATGATGATTCATTCCATTTTCCATGAGGAAAAATCACCACCAGCTATCATTATCCTGAATGGCACTATTTTATCAAAAATAGATATAAGGATTTGGGATGAAGAAAAATATTCTTATGCCACTATTCTTGAAAAGACCTTCTACCCTCTGTTCCATCCCTTGTTGTCTTTCATGGAGAAAATAAATCAATTGTGTGAAAATAATGGATTATGCAGACTATTAATTATTATCATCATACTTTTAGGGCTTCACTGACAACTCCCATCTTGTGATTATGTTGTGTGGAGGTAAAAACATCTGCTGAATTAATGACAAATCTGTCAGTGCCTTTATCCTCTGCCCTGTTTGAAATGATTAAACTCATCGAGTGTTTGCTTAATCTATTTTTCTTTTTCATATACCATGCTCACTGCCTGGGGGAAACCCATCTAATAATATTCAATTGAATAAAACCATAACTCATGACCCAATAAATTATTAAAAAACCCTGCATTGCATCAGATTCGTCATTCATCTTACCATACTGGCAGAAAGCCTAAAGAATTCCTTAACAATTCTTGCTGTGATAAATAGTTCTATTAAAATTTATGAATACAGTGGTATATATTAACACATATTTTGTTACTGAATTATCTGTCATACTTTTTTGTTTTTTTCATGCACTAACATGTTGCATTAATAATTTCATTGGTCTGCAAAACTCACATTCAGCTATCATCATATGTTTTATTGATTTTCATTTTTTAACTTAACCCTGAGATCCCTTCAAAAGTGTGATAAGAATGCTGTTTTGCATTGCTTTTGCTCATATTTTCAGTCTTAATTTCTTAAGAATTATTAACCTCTATGTCCATATGAAGTGATTAATTGCAAAACAAAATTAGAATTTCTTGACACACCATAGGAAGAATAAATAATGATTAAGTAAGTAACTGCCATAAGATTGAAAGATAATATAAATTAAGAGATAACAGCCTAGAAGTGTGTGGTGTGAACGTGAATTTTTTTTCTGATCCATATTCTTTTGATTTCATGAAATCATAGAATCATAGTATTGCTTAGGTTAGAAAGCACCTTAAAGATCATCCAATTATCCTTCTGCCATGGGTTGGGGTGTCATCCACTAGATCAGGTTACCAGGGCCCCATTCAACCTGGCCTTGACCACTTCCAGAGGTGGGGCATCCACAGCTTCTCTGGGCAACCTATACCATTGCTTTACCACCCTCTGAGAACAGTAATCCATCATTACAAATGCATGCCTGTCATGCACAGATTTCAGAGAAGGTACTTTCATAGCATATTGAAAAGTAAGAAATTTCACATTTTTAGATAATTTCAGACTCCATGGTCCTTAATTTGCAATAATGATCTTGTTTCTCCCTAGGGGGAAAAAAAAATTATATACATCCATTCTTACTTTCCTTTGCAAGAAGAAGCAAATTCACTTTGGAGGCATCCCTTCTTCCATGGGGAGGGATATGAGAGCCATCATTAATCCCATAACCTTTTATTCAATCTAGGCTGAGGGATGAAAGTAGTTTACATTGTGAAATTGCATTGTATAGCTCTTTAGCAGCAGAACCTGAAAAAATCCATAAGCTCCACTCCATGATCATCAGAATAATGCTGGAAAAACTATCCAGCATATACAGAGTTATTCTCTTCCTACTTGCATTTATTTCTTGCTGCAACATACTTTCACAGCATGATGAAAAGATATAACACAGTATTATTTGATGATTACATGTTTCAGACAAAGACAGATATTTTCTGCAGATAATATTACTCTGTAAGTAATCTCCCCTGCCTGTACACCAGACTTTGACTTGGTCAAAAAGCCACAAAGATTCTTTTTGAAAACTGTCTTACATGAAGGGTAAAGGTATGTTTTAGAAAAGTTTTTAAATCATGGCACTTAAATACTCATGAAACCATGTCATTTATTAGAGTGCAAATAATTCAAAACTGGTCTGGGGTAATGCCATTTAACCATTCATAATATTAACAATGTAGAACTCCTCTGTTTTGGTTTAACAACAGCTAAAATGAGTAAATGTATTACTCGTTTTTAAGGTTTAACACAGCGTGTCTAGGAAAGCAGAGTTATTTATTTCTGTCAAGGAGAACTTGATGACAGAACCACACTTGATAATGGAAGAACCACGTATGAATTCAGCTGTTTGAGATGCCTGCATCTGGATGCTCACTCCAGTCCCGAAAAGATAATTGCAAGTCCTCATAAAAGCTGCATCTCCCAGGGTTTGAGAGCCAGAGAGCAGTCAGTGTGGGCCCAGGAGCAGTCTTTGCTGCTTCAGTACAGGGTGAGAGGAACCAGTTACTTCTGCTCAGTTTGAGCCTCACTGTTTTTAAGCTAAAACTTCTTCTTTGTCTACATAGTTGTAAAGATCTCCCACTGGTGCTCCACATCCTCCCAGAGGAAATGCTTCTTGTTTGCCTGTGGTCGGGAATATTCAGTGTCTACAGCAGCAACACCATGGGGACATTCAAAATGCAGAGTTTATGGTACAATGACACATTTAAGACAGATGCCTTTTTTTCTAGAGGTGTAGGCAGATAAAAAAATCCACGAGAAATAATTGTATGTTTATGACTTTGTGTTCTCTGAACCCAATTACCTCATGAAAAAGCAACTGGAGTTGCACCACAGCAGGAGCAGCAAATCGTAGGAGCAGTACAGAGGAGTTCTGATACCGAGTCTTACGTGTTTATTCCTCTGCCTTGCCTTTTTCACCTCTTCTCCCCACCCTCCATGAGATAACATATATTTTTCCTTATAAGCCATCAGTTAGTAACTATCTCCCTCTCTGCTGCAGAAGCGTCTGTCACCCTCAATGCCGGAACAGTGCATAAGAGAATGATGCAGATAGTAAGTTGATTGTTTTGTTTCAGAAAAAACTTTAATATAATTAAAATATTCAGAAGTGGATATGGTGGCACTCAGATAGCCTCTTCTGTACAAGGAGGCCCTAGCTCTGCCATGTAAGCCCTAGTCTGAATATTTGCCGTTACCTCCAACCAGAAGGACATCACCAAAAGAAACGGTCGTGTTTGTGCCTCCAGGGATGATTCTGCCTACAAGAGAGCTGTCAGTTCAGACTGGATCACCGCTAAGTGATCAGTGAAAAAACTGAAAAACTCTTCCCAAGAAAATCCTCTTTGCTCAGACACCAGATGAAAACAATATGGATTAACCAGTTTATTATCTCTGCCCCAGTGCCAGCAGAACACCGATATCTTGCTGAGGTAGAAAGGTGGCTGAATGAGTCTGTTGTTAAATGTGTTTTGTTTAATCATGCTTCACCTGTCTTTTGCCACTTGGAGATGAGCGCTGCCGTGCTGTTCTGCCATTCGGCTTCCCTTCAACTTGCATGGAAGATGGAGCAGTCTTACTCAGAGGTTTGTTTATGCAGCTTCTAGCAGCACAGCTGTTCTGGTTTGAGGGGGGTTTCACAGTGCTACTGCTATGGAAATTGGAGAAGATAGGGAGTCTGCAACACCCTCTGCATCCTCAGAGTGACAGCTTAAACAAAAGTGTTGATTCTGTAAGCAGACAGAGTCAGAGAAAGGCCAACACATCCCAACTTCAACACCAGCCCACATGCTGTCCCATCAAACACATCTGCTTCATTTAGGCTTAAAAAGGGGAAAACCAGTGTCTTCCACCTACAGTTTTCTAGTGTTAACATGTAGGTATATTTTGGGGACATACATCAACAACATGCAAGTTGTGATGAAGCAAGTATATTCAGTCCTTTTGGCTTCAGAAATATTACCTCAGTTTTGTTTTCTGTATATTTTGTAAGGAAAAAAGTGCATGCAGGTTGAAAAAATTAATCAGCCTTTATTTGAAGGATAATATGATCCAAATATGATATTGTATGGACAAGGAGCTATAACTTCATTCAGGCCGGATTTTAAGATGGTAGAAATTGGCAGAAATCCCTGAACTTCAGTATTCATTGATACTTAGTTTTACACCCCAGGACTTGTTTTCAGCATACAGAACAGCAATAGAATAAAATTTGCTTATCTGAGCTGTTGCTTCATCAAAGCATTTTATTGTTTGCAGCCGGTTTTATCTACAGAGAAACAACCTAAAGTCTACAATGTTTTTGTTTTCAAGGTTCTGAAGTCCAAGTAAATCCCTCCGTCTCAAGACTGGATTCTTCTGAAGGCATAATTCCATCACAAGGTGTGGGGTGGGAAACTCACTTTAAAACAGGAAGATTTTAAGCTCTCTGGATCTGTACCTGATTGTATTGTAATTTTCAGTGAAGAAATTTATACTAAGCTTTATTGGTGTACAAAAGTATGGGAAATAAAACGCCTAAATAATCAAGAAAAAAAAAGTAGGCCTGGTTTATTTTCTGAAGTACACTACGGTGTGCTTTCTTTTGGAACACTATGTCACTACAAATGATATCAAAATAATTTTAATCACATAATAATCTAAGTGTATATATCCTTATAACCCTCTATCAAAGCTACTTTAATGTTATTGTGTGTACACAGAAGGAACTTAACTGCTTGTATAAAAGCAGGATACAAGCTGGCATTACATACAGTTGAAACTAATATAATACTGAGACTAAAATTGTCATCTTCCTTACACTATGTTTGAAAACTGTACCGCTTAGAGGTATGGCATAACAGCTCAAGTTTGTTTAGGATGCAGATTTTGATAAAAGCTCATATTGCATGATCTTTGTCAAAGTATGCAGGTCCATTCTGCGCCTATGAAATTTGAAGTCTATGAAAAAAACAATAAAGTGGATTGAAAGGTAGGTTATCCTCTGTCTGTGGTCATATTCTCATTTGTTAAGTTTAACTTTGGGAAGAATCAAGAAATAGATTCCTCACCTTTGAGGGGGCTGACCTGTAATCTTGTAAAACAGTTGCCCTGATATATTTACCAGAACACTGTGCCTTACAAATTTGCAAGATCCATTCAAAGCTATCAGGTAAGCAGACTTTAACCAAAGCGTAGCTGAGGAGGGAGATGTGGGCAGGGAATTTAAGACTTTAGTGGCTTAAGATCTTACTCACTTGGGAAAAGGGAACAGCATCTAAATTATCTCTATTTGTGTCCCAAGACTACAAAATGTTGAAATCTGAATTACAAGCAGTAAATGTCACATCAGACATTTAATGGGGTAACAGATTAATAGAAGGAAAAAAAAAAACAAACCAAAAAAACCAAAAAAACCAAAACAAAACCCAAAAGAAAACAAAAAACTCAACAAAACCCGGAATGAAATAGAGTAGCAATGTATGTATCCTTTCAGAGAAGACAGAAGTGAAGGTAAAAGTACTAGGATTCTATGACAGTTAGGCATTAATAAAACCCAAGCATTTTGCATGAATAAAACAAAAGGCAGTTTTAAATCTCTTTAGGGAAGACTAGTAAAGAAGTATAGTTGAAAAAATATTCTATAAACTACAATTTGTGACAGAAAACTGAAATATTATGAGAAATACTAATAGCCCTGAGAGCCTTCCTATTATGGTAGACTTTAACTTCTAAAGATGCATATTCCAGAAGAAATGTTACTAGTAAAAAAAGTGCTGAATGTGATAAGAGGGGAATTTTCTCTCCAAATTTGCATAGATTCAAAGAAGAGGGTGTCACAAGGGAAGTGAAACTGGTGAAGCTCTGATTTAGTGGAAGCACTAGAGAAAGGATGAGGGACTGATTATACAAAAAAACTTCAGTGTTTCTGGGATGTGCTGGAAAAAGAAATAACCAAGAGGCAGAAAGATTACATGCAGTTTCAAAGCAATCTGTGTTTAACTAGAATATTATCAGCATTTTAAATAGCAGTGAGATAGAAGCCTAAAATATGTGTGTGCTAACAAGTAATTGGAGATACATATTTTGTGATAATTGATAAAACAGAAATTATTTAAAATATAAAAAAGATGGAGTGAAAGTTCAGTAGTAGAAAATTCAAGGTCATGTATTTTAAAAAATAAACATCTACTAGGAGTTTATACCATAGAACAGCCTAAATTTGGTTAGATTGCTTCCTCACAGAAGTGATGAAAAAGTTTACGTTGTACAGTTCAGTACTGGAACAAGAAATA
The DNA here is from genome assembly GCA_013398955.1 of Callaeas wilsoni. Lineage (NCBI taxonomy): Eukaryota > Metazoa > Chordata > Aves > Passeriformes > Callaeidae > Callaeas > Callaeas wilsoni. The sequence goes on along the minus strand of VWPU01004148.1, from coordinate 338,775 downwards.
CCATCTGACTCAAGTGTAGATAAGAGGATACGATAACTTTTTTCTTTCAATCTTCTTCAGGCAAGCAAACCACATTTCTTTTACTAGAAATTCTTATACTTTCTTTTAAATGCAATGAGATTTTCTTAATTTATTGCTTTTCTTCAGGCTGCTGGGAAAGAATCATGTTGATATACCAGTATGTAATTACTTTTTCCCTAGCCGAATAGTAAAGAATATATCCTGCTTATACTTCCCCATCATATTGATAAGGTTGATCCAGTTTTGCCAGTTTTGGTCTTTGTCGATGGATCTTTCTATTTGTGATTTGCCTTTTTTATTCTTTCCTTTCTCTTTATTTTATTCTGTAGCAATAAAACATCAGACGTAAGACAACTACAAGCTTCAACAGAAATGACCGTCTTCCCGGTGCTATCTCATTATTCTTCTCTTAGCATTCATTTCAGCCCAACGATTTTATATTTTTTGCAAGAACTCTTGAGTGCCACACTGACTCCACTCCTGCACGTTAGCAATTACACACACACCCCTCCACACCCACTCACAAGCATTTAAAATGTAATTTGTGTATTAGTGCACCCAATGGAAATCATTTAGAGTGTAGTGTTAGGTAGTAGGACTTGCCACATGGGTTGATCAAGGCCTGGTACTTCCTGTCTTCATTGGGACAGGTATTGAAACAATACAATATGCAACAGTAACTGATGGAAAAGGAACCATAAGAGTTTTTTCTTCCTTAGTCTGTGACATTTCCAACGATGTTGCAGGGTAAAAATGCTAATAAGAAAAGGAGAGGCTGTTTAACATCAGACAGTATTTGACTCTCCCTATTCTTTATTTTTAATCTGAATAATTAAGCTACTATTTCCTCCTTGTTTTCCTGATGTGTCTTTGTGCCCTAACCTGGTTGCTGCTGAAATATGAAGAATACAGGTATGCAAATAAGTATGTTATTACTGGAGATTAGAGGGAATAAAGAAAATGGCACCGGACTCTTCTTGTGTTTTTCAGTTACAGGATGAGAGACAACAGACAGGAACTTAAATACAAGAAGTTTTATTTAAACATAAGAAGAAAAAAGTCCCCAAACCAACCTTTTTTGCTGTGATGGTGGCCAACACTGGAGCAACTAGAGAGGATTCTCCATCCTAAGAGATATTCAGAGCCCAACTGGACATGGACCCTGAGCAGCCTCCTGTGGATGACTGACATTATTCTGAACAGAGAGTTGGACTAGATGATCTCTGGAGGTACTTTCTAGCCTCAGCATTTCTATGGTTCTGGGATGGTGTGTATGTTCAGGATCGTTTTTCCTGAACAGGTGAAAATTGTCAAGCTCTGCTTCTGTATTTTATGCTTCTTTAATTAATGTCTCCTTCCTGTTACTTTTGCTAAAGAGGCATAGTAGCTCAGTTGCTGGCATGAGATTCTGAAAAAAAAATGTTAATCATGTGACATGTGGTATTCTATCTAAAAGGATAAATGACATGATGTAAATAATCTCTAACTCATTAGCTAGTTTCTAGCATTCATCCAAAATCCTGACAAAATGTAAGTTATATGTTTTGTTGGTGGAAATCATAATAAAAAAGTTGTCGTATCAGTCTGTGAGTTATTTACAGCAAATATTTCATGGGAATTAAACCCCTCTACTGACAGGAAAAAGGAAAAAAAAAAACAGAGAAAAAATTGACAATACTTAATAATAATTGTTCTAGTTTAATAAATGTTACAGCCTCAAACTGGATAAAACAAGTTTTTCATTTCCTTATGAGATTCCACATAGAGCAATATTTTGACTGCATTTCATTTACAAGCACAGACAGTCCTGAAGTGTCTCATTTTGCATGTCAACTCAGCTGATTTTCCACCCACACTTCATTACTTCTGCCGTATAATGTCACTTTTATGATTTCGCTTAAAGTAATAGCTATGGTTGGATAACAAGAGAAAATGGTGCTTTCCACCTCTGCTAATTATATTTTTTGCTTTGTAAAGAAACCGTGAATATTTTACTGTAATATTTAGCTCAGAAACTTATATACAGCAATACGTATAAATTGAATGTAAGATTCTAGATATAAATGATAAATGCACAATATTTATTTTTATAGTTAACCTATTTTTTAAACCAAGGGAGATGTTCATTTTCAGACTACATTAGTCTCATTTATCTCCATGATGTCCTTAATGTTATAAGATGTTACAGCCACATTACTGGCTCCTGCAGGCCTGTATCAGCCTTTAGGTACTCAGGCACATTATTAGATTGTCAACATAATTCAGACATCTCATATAAAATGAGCCAACCCACTGGCTCCAGTTCTTTGTAAATGTGTTTGCCTGATTTAGTACCTTTAAATTTATTGAGTGTTCTTTTTGATTTTTGTTACACAGACACTACTTGGAGAATCTTGTTTAAGGCTGCTAAAAATACAGAGAAAGGTAGCATTTGGCAAAAACTCTTGCTATTGGCACATACTGTGCTATTCTGGTACACCACTGAACAATACCTGAGTGAAGAAGAAAACTCAGAGAATATGTTTGAAACAAAAATAGAGAAGTATTTTGAGGTGACTTTGGCTAACTGATAACTCTGTTTAAAGCATTCTGATTTCTTCAGGAAAGTTGCCCACTTTTCATAGGATTTAATACCATAAAAGTTTTTTTGAATGTGCTAGTTAACTATTTGTGCTTTAGAAGATATTTGAAAGAAAGAAAATTCAGGACAAATTTGGTTGTGAATGAGTAGCCAGAGAAAGGATGGATTCTTTTCAGAGCGTCGTCTCTGTTATACTTTTCAAATAAGTCACTTGAACCCCCACTCTGCATAATTAGGACAAACACCTAGCTATTCTCTTAATTTGAGTTTTAAAAATTATTTTATTTATGTAGTGAAATACAAAAAGCCATTAATCACCAAAGTCCAAAGACAGAAAGATTATCAATAGAACCCCATGTATAATTGCGTGAAGATGAACCATGCCAACTCTGAGGCAAAGCAATTTATTTAATTGGAATTCAGTGCATTTTCACTTCTTCAGCTTTCTTACTAACCTAAATCAGATAATGCTAAACATAGAAAGCACAGTAGGTCAGCAAATTTCAGTAACTCATTTTCTAAAATATTATCCTTGTGGTTTGCCGTGTATCCATATACACACATACAGAACTGCTTATGTCACACATAAGATGTACAAAATACTATTGTTAAATTTTCTCAGACAAAAACATTAGCTTTTTGTGGTCATTGTAACAGCTTTTGGAAGTAAGTTACTGAAAGTGCAGAAGCCTCACAGACATAGTGGAATATTTGTGTTTTGCCTAAAAATATACAGATGTACTGTTTAAAAGGGAAAGATTTATACAAATTAGCTACATATTATATATTAGGCAGAACTATATACAAATTAGTCATATAAGCAAAATACTTATTCACCTCCCAAACCTCTTTTCCAATTACTGTAATGATGAAGAGATCGATCATGGTACAGAACAGAGTAGACACTCTAAATCCATCTAGCTTTAGCATCTGGAACTGAAGCCAGTGAGCTAATAAATGAGCTACTTTCAGGAGAAGATGAGTGTGCTCAGAATCTTAAAAACATTGAGCAGGTCCTAAGTGTAACTAGATAAGACAAAGCAAAATCCTCTTCCAAAACCTGATTTTTTGTGGGCTTTAGTAAAATTCTCTGTATTGTCATAATTTTCTCATGCAACCTAGATGGAAACAAGATATGAAAAAAGGCCCAAACAGCCTAAAACATTCCTACGAATAAATCAAATGTCTTGGCTAGGTTTCTATCCTTTGGGCACTTTGTCCACATACAGTATTGTGAGCAGCTTTTTGTTTGTTGGGATTTTTGGAAAGGGAATGAGAGTATGACAGCAATCATTCAAAATCTCTGTAACTTAAAAATGTCTTTGCTACTGATTTGACTAAGCCCCTGCCAAGGGCACACCTACTATCCTGTGCTCTTTGTCAACATCTATCAAAATCTGACATTAGGCATGTTAGCATTTGTGGTAGAAATACGTGGGTTTGCAAAGATTCTGATTTACTGAAGTCATTAAGTGTATTATAATCCCTTAAAACTCAGAAACCTTTCATTTAAATGGAGGACAAAATATGAAGGAAGGCAGGAAAAAAGAACAGAAGGAACGAAGGAGGCGGAAGGAAATAGATCGTATTCAGAAGCATGTTTATGGTTTCATAACCTCGCATGCATATCATTGTGCTGATTTGTAATGAGCTGTCGGCTACCTGGTAATTTACTTACTGTTTTGCTGGTAACATTTACTAGTAAAGGAGAGAACTTAGCAAATTTTTCTAATGATGCGTTTTTTCCTAAAGTTGAGTGAAGAATTTTCAGATATTAACACATTTATAAAGGTCCAGTCTTTCACATGATGGAATACCTGCAGGTAGGTGTAGAACTCTCTCTGTGTCCATTTTAGTTTGTTATCTGTGTTTTGGTCAGGTTTTATTTTGTTATGGTTCTTTTACAGTCATTTTCTTTTCAAAGAAAACCAGAGAAGAAAATAATTTGTTAATGTTGTTTGTCTCAGGAGCTAAACATACCGTTTGATCCAAGCTAATCCAGAGAGTTTATGCTGTAGTATTTACTTTTACTTTGTTTGAAACGTTAAATTTGTGTGAAACATCACAGTATTTTACTTAAATTCTACCTCCCCCTTCCAAAAAAAAAAAGCTTTTTCGCAGTCACAAGTATATTGTCATCTTACCTATGGCAAAAAAGGAGAAAGTAGTTTCTCTGTATCTATTTTGGCATTTAATTTGGTCAATTAAATTCATTGATTAAACCTAGTGATCTTGACGTAGTTGCAGGCATCTAAAAAAAAAGTGATTTTTTAAAAAAAAAGAATATCAGTGAAAAGTTCTGTGAAGAAGAAAAGTTGTAATTCCTAAAGAGGAAGATAAACTAGGGTCAGTTACAATAAACATCTTTGCAGGCTAGAAGCTGCATAACAGCTTGAATATGTTCTCAGTAGCAGGTGCTTCAAGAAGAGGTGACATTTATTTAGGAGCCTGTGACTCAAGAGAATTATATTGTTAGGAATAACACACAAAAATGACTTTTTGGAAAGTATGAGATTATTAATATTGCAGGTGAAGACAGTAAAAGCATATAGATGTCAATTTGCATTTGCTTTTCTACATTATGCACAAGGTTACATGTTCAAAGTTAAGCCCTAAGATATCATTTAATAATGGATTAACTCAACAAAAACTTGTGGGTCTTTGCCTTTCAAAGAAAATTTAAAAACAAACACATATCATTGAGTGGGAAGAGAACTACCTATAAAGCAATGTAAAATGCAGCTAATGAAAAGTAATTAATTTTACGCTAGCCATTCTGCTGGCTGACTTCTCTGCAGGTGCTGAAGAGAATACCTGTCAGGACTCTGTCCCTGGCTGCTTAATAGGTCTGAAGTGATACAGTTTTACCAAAGGGGACATGTCCATTAAAAAGTGGAAGCTTCCTTTCATGGTGAAACTGCATTACATAGTGACAAAACTCTCCAGCTCTGATTACTTTACTATTGTCATTGCAATCTAGGTGAGTTTTCATCTTCCAATCAGATTTTTTTCCTCTTACAGATAGTGACGTGCAGCCTACTGAAAGTTTAGTAACTAAATCAGAAAAAATCTATTCTTTGCATGATATTTTACAGCCTGGAAGATGTAAAGTAGGCTACAGAGCTAAAAATAATACAGAAAAACTCTTATATCAGTGATAGAAATATGTGGGATGAAATTTTTTCTCTAGATAACGCAAAAGGAGGTCCACCTGGCACTCTGCAAGATTCTGCCAATTACACTGACTTTTAAATATCATTTATAAATGAAAGTTTGACCTTCACATTTTTGCAATATTAATTAAGTTTTTCCCAGGGAGAGTAAGAGAAGATCAAATGCATGAAGAGGAAAAGATTACATTCTTATGATGCTCAAACTCATTGTGAGGTAGAAAGCGTTTTTTTTTAGCAGGGTGAGGGGCTGGTCATTGTAGCACATTATGAGAGAAAGCAGAGGATTTTTGATGCTTTCAAGTCAGTTTGGTTCCTTTCAGAAAGAAATGTTTTATCCAAACATATATTACAAGATTCCATGACAAAATAAATTGGTCACATAATATAATTTATGTTATGCAAGAGGCAAATTAAATTACCTGATGTTCCTTCCTAGGTGTAATATCTGAGGGCCTTTTAATGAGTGACATAGAAAGATTTAAAAGTTCAGAAGAGCAATTAATCAGCTGTAGACAGATAAACAGACATAAAGATCACTACAGTTTTAGTTACACTAAATGTAGTTTGACAGTTGTCCCTGATTTTCTATTATAGAAATAAAAGACTGGATAAAAGATTGTGCTGCCTTGATTTCAAAAGGAATGACATTTTAAAATGGGAAGCAATTAATAACTTCTGAATGAAGCTACAAGTGAGGCTCATAAAATTGACTGGTGAGTTTCTCTTCTCCATTAAACTTCTGCATTCTTTCACATGGGTAGGTATTAATGACTCAGTGCATTAAAAAATGGTCAGAATTTTAGTTAATATACTAATTTCAGAATTTTTACTTCATTAGGTATTTTTTCTTTACTTGCATATCATACTTTTGTAGACTGTTCTTTAAGAAATATTATTCATGTTTTTCTTCCACAGTATCCTGGCACACCTACCATAAGATTTTAATAAATGATAGGTGTTTATAAATATTTATATAGAAAAGCTACATTTCAGAATAATTAATTGTGACCTTTATTATCAATAGCCAATAGAAATCGTAGAATCATGGAATCGTAGAATGGCTTGGGTTGGAAGGGAACCCCTTGCCATGGGCAGGGATGCATTTTACTAGATAGGTTGCTGAGCACTCCATCCAAGGGTGAGAACAAATCTAATTAGAGAGTAGGCAGCATTAATAACAGAGTCTTAGTAAAGACAAGAGGAGAGATGAAATCCTGACTCCTCAGTCTCTTCAGATGGTGGAAAAATCTTGGTTCTGCTGTTGTTAAATTTCCCATTTAGGGACTTCTTTGTAAATTGGAGGAATTTAAAATATCAAATTATAAAATGGTTTGCACTAAATTTATGTTCATTCAACTTACGTTTTTAGGAACTGGAATAAGGAATGCTTCTAACTCATACTGTAATGGCTAAATAAAATTCAGCTAACAGAGCTAACATAAGATGAAAAATTTTTTTGCTGGCAAAGCCCATTCAGTTGCCACAGATTATGGAGCTGAAAGTAAAAGTGGCCTTGTATGAGCACCACAATATTCTAGTAATATTTATGGTTTTACCAACTGCTATGTATATTTAATGTATACATACTTACTTTTTTTTTTTGTGTCTTCATTCAAATTCATAAAATATTTCAAATTTTAAATTTAAATTAAATAAAGACACTGGCAGTGTTTACTCTGGTACCAACCAAGGAAGACTGCCGCTAGTAACTAGCCTCGGTTATCCACAGGCATTGTTTTTCCTCTGTTCACTAATTAGCTGTATCAGAAGCTATGAGGTTATTCAGACACAAGTTGTCCTTGTTAAATCATGCTCATTGCCCACAATTGTTCATGTACTGGGTTGTGGTTTCTCATCTACTTCATCATTTCTATATACCTCTGGCTTCATAGAGGATTTATTTCGTAGTCTTTCCGGGAATGGGGCTGAAGCTGTCCAGTCTGCAGTTCCCTGGATCGTATTTTTCAACTTTGTTGAAGATAGATATGAGATTTACCAGCAATCATCAGGAACCACCTCTGATTGCCATGACCTTTCAAAGTTAATTGAGGGTGGTCTTGCAATTGACATTGATCAGCTTCATCAACACCCTCAGGTATATCCCATCTGATCCAATGCACTTCATTACGTGAAATTTCTTCAAATAATTTCTAACTTTTTCTTTCTCCACTGTGATTAAATGCTTTGCTCTCACAAATTCTATCCCTTGTCCTAGGCCCAAAATTACCAGTAAAAATAAAGGAAAACCTCCACATTGAATGCATCAGGCTTTTCTTATATTTTGTCACTGAATGTCTGACTTCAGTGAGCAGTGGGACTACATTTTCCTTATCTTTCCCTTTGGTTATAGTGTATTACAGAAACCCTCACTGTCTTTCACATCCTGTGTGAGTTAAAACTATGAGATTTGTCTTTCCTCCCTCCAATCCTATATGCTCAGGAACTGTCTCTGTATTACTCGTTGGTAGCTCATCCCTCCTTCTACCTTCTGCATACTTTCTTTTTGTGTTTGAGCTCAGTCAGGAGCTCTTTGTTCATCAGTACTGGCCTTCTGCCATGACTGTAACTCTCTGCAGGTAGAAACAGACTGTTCTTGTGCATCAGGAGGTCAGTTTGAATATCAAGAAGTTCTCCTGGGCCTCTTTGCCCTTCAGGGCGGTCTTCTACGGGATCCTGCCAAGCAGATTCTTAACAAGCCAATATCCATTCTCCTCAATTCCAGGGCTATAATTCAACTATTAGTCTTGATCACTTCTCTCAGGGTTTTAATCTTCACAGTCTTGAAGTATCTTCATCCAGTGCTGAATTCAGCCTTCATAGCTCTGACTGTTCTTTCTAATTCATAGTAACCAGCAGGGAACAGTTGAACAACAGGGCTTGTTGAGTTGTTTCATCGACATACTCCAGAAATCTGAATCACATTACCATGTTGCCCTTTCAAAAATTAACAATGTAATTCAAGTCCCTCACCAGTTCCCGTGCCTGTAATTATGAGGCTTCCTCCAGTTGTAATGAGGTTTGTCTACTTCCTTCTCAATCCATAACACCTGCCATGATGTCTGCTATTTTCATCTGCTTTTTGATCCTTAGCAATAAGATCTCAGCTGACTCTTCGTTTATTTGCACACATTCAAACTCCTCCTTTGCCTACAGCATAACCTTTCCATCCTGTCTTCTCTGTCTTTCCTAAAGAGCCTGAACCAAACTATAAAAATCTCCATTTATAGAATTATTTAGTTTGGGAAAGACCTTTAAGATCATCAAGTCCAACTGTTAACCCAGCACTCACATCTGCCACTAAACCATGCCTCAAAGTGCCATATTTGCACTTCTGTTATTTAACTCTATGAATGATGACTCAACCACTTCCCTGGGTAGCCTGTTTTAATGCTTGATAACCCTTTCTGTGAAGATTTTTTTTCCCCAAAATCCAATCTAAGCCTCTCCTTGTGCAGCTCGAGTCCAGGGCATGGTGCTGTTCCATCGTCTCTTTTTAATCTCAGTAAGATAATAACTCTGCAACAGTGCACTGACTTTAAAGTTCTTCTCGTCGTTTTCCAAGCTTCATGACTTTACATACAGTCATATGTGATAGTCCCTTAGGCATGAAGCTTTAACAGCAGGAGCAGGAGCAGGAGAACTTTCTGCGTTATGCTGAGCCCTGGGCAGTACCTTCTTCTGTCTCCATGTTTCTTGGTTTACCATTATCATCCTCAAATGAATCTAATTTAAACCTCTCCTCACTAGGTTAGCAGGTCTGTTGGAAAAAAAAAAAAAAAAAAAAAGATCTTGACCCATTTTGCATCTTCCTCATTTCTCCCTAGAAGTCCTTACTTTTAATAAATGATTCCACACTCCTAAAATACTAAATCCTGCTTCAGCACCAGCCATGCAACCAGGGTTTTCCTGCAGTGCACTTTTAACTAAGCTATTCCCCTGCACCAGCAAGACCAGGAACACTGCCTGCATTCTTATGCCCTTCATTATCACCTCAAGGGCCTTGGTATCATTCATGATATGCTAGAGGTCTCCTCAAAAGCATCATTTGTCTCTGTATGGATGAGCAACAAGGGATAATAGCTTGCAGACTGAACGAGCCTCAGCAGTTTCTTTGCAAGATTATAGACTCAAGCCACAAGCAAGCAACAAATATGCCAAAACAACAAATCAGTTGTTTTTCCATCAGTTGTTTACTTGTCAACAGCTGGCAGCCACTGCTTACATTTGGGGCCAATTGATTACACAAAAATGCTATTGCTATGTATTGATGTAGGTATGCAATGTTTGCAATTGTAGTGACATTTTTGGTAAAGAGAATAGGAGATCATGAGTTACAGCCCATTACTTAGAACTTAAAGGTTTCAGCTTTCAGAGGTTTTTTTTGTTTTGTTTTACTTAAATTTGTTACCTTCCTCTGTATTTCTAAGGAGACAAAACATCCAAGAAGTAGTATTGAGCTGTGGGAGCTGCCTCTTGTTCTCTGAGTTAATTGGTTGCTGTTGGACAGCTGCTCTGCAGCTCTCTCCTCTTAGTGAGCTGGATTGATTGCTGTGTCTCCTAGTAGGTAGGCACAAGACAAGAAGTTTCCACTTCAAGCAAACACTACAATAATCTGACTCTTTTATTGGAAGTCCCCGCAGAGATACTAGGAAATGAAAGAACTTAGAGGAAGAATTATCCTCTCATCTTGTCTTGAATCAAGCCCTCAGGTCTGGGAAGTAGGTTGGAAGCAGCATGAGGACTTTTTTATCCTCAGGCATGTGCTGCATCTGTTCAGTGAGGGGAATAACTTTTGCATGCTCTTTTAATTCTTCCAATAGGGACTTAACTATTGTTGAATGCACCATATTGCAATCTTGTCCAGTGAAGGTGTCCCAACTGGGAAAAATATTCCTTATCCTTATTTTATTATAGACCTATTCTTTCTTGCATTGGATTGGAAGATTTCTGATACAGCTTCAGCCAAAGGGCAATTATTTTCCAGTTCAACACTACTTAAAGTTCTGGGCAAAGCTTTAATCCTGTCTATAGCTGCTTCTGGGAAAAACTTTAATACTGTCCATAGTTGCTTCCATTTGTATTCTTGAACATCCTTACATAGCTCTTGATTTCCACTAATTCCTGAACTCATCCAAAGAAGGGAAATTAAATTAATATCTTGACCAGGGACAAGGGGATCCTTTGACTCTCTCTTTCTCTCCCTCACCCCTCTTCAGCCTCCACCCAATCTCTTTCCCTTGTCCACCCTCTGTCACACATTATACTGGAATTAATCAATCAATCAATCAATCAATCAAATGTCAAAAAGAGGCTTCAGAGAAGTGCATAACATGTGCAAGACATATAATATTTATATTTTTAATAAATTTTAAATATTCCAATATTTGAAATATTCAGAATAATAAAAAAGAGTCCAGTATTTTTTTTTCTTCTACTCAAAAACATCACCCCAAAAGACAAAGTATTTAGGAAATGGGAGACAGCTATCACATGAGGTCATAACACTTAAAGGAAGAAATGCTAAGCTAAACCAGTAAATTAATCACTGACGTAGGAAATTCTAGAAACTATGTTGATTAATCTAGATTAAAAAAAAGTTTTGAGGAAAAAAGCCCTAAATGCTTTTAATATATATTTTTAATCAGTGCTCTTAAAATTTACTATTAGTAGATACAGATATATATAGACCTGGGAGATTTGCTACTCAGAAATGTGGAGATTGAAGTACTTGGCTGAACTAGTCCTCTGTAAAAAGTCTGAACAGCAAAGAAAAGATCAGATACATAACCTCTACAAATCAAAATACCTCAGCTTTGTCCATGGAATTTTGCTATTGCATCTGAGTCAACAATCAGAAATAGTACTCGTCTGAAATAAATAAATAAATAAATAGTCAAACAAACTCTTCTATTTTACCTAAGAGCTAAAATATCTTAACGCAAGTATTACTAAAATGAAGCTGTGTGGCAAATTCAGCAATGATCAGATTTAATTTCACTTCTTACTAAGAGCAGGGAGCACTGGACACTTTTTATATAGGCTTTCCTATCAATGAGGCTTGTTTATCTTTTCTTAGATTTCCTTTGGAAAACAATTCCAGCATACGTCCATAAGAATAAGCGTCATCTTTATTATTTTATGAACAATATGTGTTGCCTATTTTAGACATTCTGGCAATGGTAATCCTGAATAAATTCCTAGAAAGTATTGTGCTAGAAAGTGAAGATTACAGGTTTGTATTTACTTGTCATAAATGAATCAATAAAACAGAGATGGCTGTTTAGATCAGGTAAATGGATGACAGATGAAATCCTAGAACCCTGTAAATACTGTAATTTTCCTAAATGCCTGCATATTCCCTGCAATAGGTCTTGCAAGGGAAAATAAGAATAGAAAAACATCCTTAGTATTCCTGTCAAACAGATATAAGGAGTGAAAATCAACAAAGCAATTATCCAAATACAGAATTAAAGCACTAACAAATTTATGTCAGGAAGTCCCAGAATTACTTCTCTGTGACAAAACTCTTTCTGTGTTATTGCTTTATTCCTTACTAGTTTGAACTAGAAAGAGACAGCAACAACATAAAGTAGAAATATAGCATTTTCATATCTATAACAAAATGTGTGATTAAACTAAATGTACATGCAGAATTTATCTTTGATGCTGTATTTACAGATTCTGGGCTATTGGTATCAGTGGGAGTTTTGCTGCAGATGGAGAGTTGTGTGCAGCTCGTTGTATTAGATTGATAGCAAGACCAGACAATTGCTATTTAACCACAGGAGGTTTTGCTTGTTAGCTGAGATGGAACAGCAAAACAGAAGCTAAAAGGTATATAAATCAAGTCTAAGAATAAATTTCAAAAATCATCTGTTCATCACTTTTCTGTCATCCTAAATTTTATAAAACCTAGTTTCCACTAAGAAGGTTTTATTTTTTTGTGGTGTTGTTGCTTTTTCCCCCCAACCTCCTGCTCCCTGACCCAGTCTGTATTTCAATAAATATTTTTAAAAAATTATGGCTGACTATTGAGACAAATAAGGAAAGAACATCTACCTTGTGGTCTATTCTTCTGGTAACTAGCCTAGAGGAAAGTATAATTCAATAATTCCTGTGAATAGAATAAATTCCTTGTTATTATTTTGTAATAAGCAAAGAAAGGTACATGATAAAAAAAAAAGTGCACCCACATTCTATAATGTTATAAAAAGTTAGAGGCTGCAAATGTTTTCCAGAGAAGCTGACCTCAGTTAAGAGCTGAAAAATTGATCCAGATTAGGTGTTGCATTATTTTACAGAATCACAGAATCATTTAGGTTGGAAAAGATCTCTGAGATCATTGAGTCCAGCCTTTAACTGATCACCCACTTGTCAACCAGACCATAGCACTAAGTGCTACAACCAGTCATTTCTTAAACACCTCCAGGGATGGTGACTCTATTTCTATGAAGAAATTTCTCCTGATGTCCAGCCTGAACCTCCTCTGGTGCAGCTTGAGGCCATTTGCTCTTGTCCTATCAATAACCGCCTGGGAGAAGAGGCCAACCCCCACCTTCCTACATCCTCCTTTCAGGCATTTGTAGAGCGTGGTAAGGTCACCCCTGAGCCACCAGGCCAAACATCTTAAGCTCCCTCAGCTACTCTTCAAAGTGCTCAACAATTTATCTACAATCTACAGCCATCAGGTAGTAACAATCAATTCAAAGTTGTCTTTTTGCTGAGTTGAGTTGAGAAATAAGTTAATAGTTTGCTTGCACAAAGCTCTTAGAAGACAGACTGAGTTGCCTTTTTCACTTTGGAGTTTACCTACCTCTGTAGTGTTAAACTGCTAGACTTTAATTTCCCCATTCTCAGCTCCATTATACAAGGATGACGAATTAGTGGACCTGACAGCAAGTAGCTGTTGACCTTTTCTTTTCCCTGGAATCCCAACTCTAGAGGACCAAGCCAATGAAAATACTCCTATTATTTCCTTCTCTGCCTGCCTCAAGACAGCACTCTATTTTTCTGAAAGTTTGAAGTATTCTGAAGAATTGCTTCTCAAGAAAAAAATCTAAAGACAGATATCAGAAATGCAACAGAAATGTCCCTATGGTGAAAATTCTACTGGTAGAAAAGATTGGACAGCATCCAAAATAAACCAACTGCTGAAAAATATGAATAGTCACAGAGAGAGGAAGAGGACTTGACCAGGGTAGATGTAGATTACAGTAATTCACTGCCAAGAGCTGAGCCTCACAACTGAAATGTCAAGTATTGCAGGCAGTGCCGTTATGGGAAAGTGTAATAAACTTTTTAAGAAGACATATGGAAATGAAACAAATGTTAATAGATTCATCTAGCTCAGGGGAAGACGTGCTTCTTGTTTGTTTTATCATTCCGTCCACCTTTCTTGCAGCTTTCCTCCTCTCACGGTTTCTGCCTCCAGGCCACTGAGTCTATGAACAGGAACAAGGTCATCAGTAAAATACAATTTAGCTCTTCTGAGAGCCTGATAATTAGTGTTTACATTATTGAAATGGAACAGGCTGAATTTATTGTTGGCGGTGTATATTCTGTGTTGATTATAACAAAGTCAGCTTCATCTGTCACCTTGCTGAAAACCCATCATCCTGAGAGAGTAAATACTACTACTCCTGCACTGTAATTAGCTAAAAGACATCAGTGACTCCTGATTAAAACATATAAACGAAACAAACCCAAACCAAAACACAATCCCCCTGCCCTCATCACTCCTTTCTTTGCTGTCTTCACTGACTGAGAGAAGCTGTTATGGATTGTAATCCCTCATTTCCCATCCCCTTTGCGCTACACAGGATGGATGCCTGTGACACTAACTGACAACTTATCTCCTTGTCCTCATCTCAACTCAGAAGCTTTCTCATCTTATTTTTCACCCCATCCTATTGAGGAAAAGGAGTTAGAGAGTGACTGGGTGGGCATCGAGAAACCAGCCAAGATCATACATAACATTGTATTGTTACATATGCAATATACACATTCCTATATAAGTTACTAGGCTTAACTGACAAAGTTTCTGTCCTGAAATGATATACAAAGATGCTTAAAAATTTTTATGATAAGTTCCAGAGACTGTGCTGAGAATAGTTTTAGGACAGAGAGTGTGAAAAGGAGAGACAGGAGAAGGAAAAGAGAGAGAAATTTGGTAAAAAAACCGAGGAGTAGGCTCTACCACAGCACAAAAGATAAAAGCCAAAGTATGGGACCTGGAGGGAGCATGTTTGCCAAAGCAAGGTAAAGCAAGAAAGTTGCTCTTTCTTCTTTGATTCCTCCTTAAGTAGCTACACTTTTCAAGGTCACTTGACCTTACTGTCATGAATTCCAGCTTCTAATAAGAACAATCTATAAAAATCACTATTTTTGGCTAGGCCCTCACTCACTATTTTTGGCCTAAAGAGGGAAAATTCGCATAATGTCCTCAGCGATATTACTGTTTGATATTCTTGCTTTCCCACACAAATAATATAGAGATTGTTTCTTAGAAGACATTTGCAGAGTTCTTGATGTTATTTTTAAATTATTAGGCTTTCTTTTTCCCTCAACAACTGAATCAGAATGAGGCCAGGACTTTCACTCTTTGAATTTGGTTTCACATTGTTCTCCATGCTGCATTCCTTTTCATAACAAGAAATTTTTTAAAATCATTCTCTTCCATAAAGGAAACATTGTTATCACCAGCATTTCTGTTGAATCAGACAAGGGCCCATATATAATAAAATTTTAACTTGCTTTCCATATTATGTCCCCTTAGCTTATCACTTGCTCTCTTAAAATGTGCCAGCCTCATCTTTAGAAATAAGAATTAAAGTGGGAAACCAGCTAAGGTCTTTTTCTGGAAGTTAAATCAGCATTTAGAGAAATGAGTAGAGAAGCTTCCAACTCTAAGTGTAACTATTCTGAAGGGGGACAAAGAAAACCACTCTCAACTCTTTACTTATATCTTTACTATATCCAATTGCACAAGAGTTCTGGGTCACCCCTATATCAGCTTCAAATAATGTGTTTCACACTGAAAAATAAACAGAAAACAAGATGAATGTAAGTAAAGAGAACTTTTGTTTTCATCTGGTTTTTTTAATATATACTTTTGCACACTTGGAGACTCTTACTACCGCTGAAGTAGGCACATAATTTAAAGTGCATGCTATACTTTAAGTTGAAAAAACGCTGAACACTTATGTTTTCTATGTATCAATTTCCCTAGGAATTTTAATTTTAACTGAGAAGTTTTTCAGAGTGCCCTCATTGAACTGCCATTGAGATTTCCTTGATACTGTCTCTTTTCCCACTCCCTTCCCCCTATATACCAGTCACAGAGATCTGCTTTGCTTTTATGAGCAGAGCTTGAAGATTATAATTCATGTTAAAAAATTATCTTCCAGACCTAAAATGAATAAGATAAACTTAGCATTATAACATATAGGGCCAGAAATCTTTTAACAAATTATCTCTGAAGCACTAGAAACCCATGGGTACCTGGAAAAGATAAACCTAAGACCTGAGAAAACAGATAAATGTATGTCAAAAGAACTTTACATATGTGGGTAGAAAACATTCACAGATAGCCTGATGAAAACCCAATCAAATCATATAGTCAACAGTCTATACTAGTTGGAAAAATGTTACAGAAATATCACACATCCCTAGTTAAAAGTGACAAAATGTGTTCAAATCCTATTCCAGCATCTTGATTAAAATATGGAGCCCTCAGTATCCCTCCTCTATGGCTACAGCAAGAATGCTTCTCTAAGGCTGCTGTCTGCATATAGCAGCTCCTTCTAGAGACCCCAGTAGGTATTTGCCTGACTCTAACCAGTACAAGCATCTTCAGTAGTTCAGTTTAATAATCTTCAAACAACATTCTGCTTCTACTTTAGATTCAGTTTTGGTTTATTTTGTGTTCATTGGCTTTTATTTGTCTCCTGTGACCTCAGCACCATTTGTGTGAATATTCATTCCTGAGGGAATGCTTTTTCCCGGGAGACACAAAATCCCTTATGGTGTGATGGTTTTAAGAAACTACATCATCTAGATAACATGTGCCAGAACAAATCTGGTAAATTATTTTATCATTAACTGAAGAAAGAAAAATTTGTAAAGAAATTGAAACTTATGCTGCCATACTTATAATTTTTGTTTGTCCTTAGGTTTCCCTATCAGGCTGAATCTAAAGGCATGGTGCTGCCGAGGGTTTATCTAATGATAACATCCTCTCTGTTATGATGTCTCAAAGACAGAGGAAGCATTTCCTGACAACCTTGTCTTTCAGCCATCTGGTTATGTGAAAGAACATAGGAGTTTCTTGCTGGAGATGTTAGAAAATTAACAAGATAAATCCTGACTTTATAATAAAGAAAAATGAGAAATATAATGAAAGATTCTACCAAAGAATCAATACTGAAATTTGATACTCATCTAGGAAGAGATGCTGTTTCTCTAACTCAATGGACTTTTGTTAGAAAGCTAAAGTGTACTCCTGATCATGTGCATAGGGTGGCAGTAACAAATGCCCAAATAACAGATATTTTTAAAAGAATAGACCTATATGGAAGACATTTATGTGCTATCAAGCCCGAAAACTGTTAGAATATCTATGAAACTTCATGAACTAAGAAAGAAGTCCTCTTTTAAAACATGACTGTGACCCAGTGAGAGTCTTTCCCAAAAAATTATTTTCATGTTGATGTCTGTCTTGTGATACTGGTGCTCAAAGAATTCTCTTTCATTGTACAGGGAAGAGGGCAATTAATATAATAAAACTAAAATTCTAATCAAATACCATCATTCTTGAGCTTTGTGAGGAACTAAAATCAGAACCTTACTGTTTTACATTTTCTTCTGAGGTTATTTATTTCTAACTCAAGCTACATACCAAGACCATAACACTAATACCTGGCATGTTGTTACACATTCAGTAATGTTTCTGTAGTACGAATAAGGCTAGGACTAGCTGACATGTAGAGAAGAAACACTGGTGTAACCTACTGGGTTACAGACAGGAACTCGAAATAATAATTACTCAAAGGCATGACACACTTCTCAGTCTGGACAAAAAGTTTGGAAACCAGACCTTTAGCCACACATTATTAGTAATCTACTAGTCAGTCGCCTCTTCTCCTCAATTACTGAACGAAAAGTAGTAAATATTGATCTGTAGTCAGAGCAGCTGAGATGTATTCTCAAGAAGGAAGAAATTATCTCAGAATTAAAGCTGATATTCATTATTTATAATGTATTTTAGGTGACAAAAAAGACAGCATCTACTGCATTTTATTAAAATACAGAATCACAGAATAATTAGGTTCAAGTGCCATGTCCAGTCTTTCCTTAAACACCTCCAGGGACATGACTCCATCACCTCCACAGGTACTCAATCCAGTATGTAATCACCTTTTCTGTGAAGAAATAATTTCTAATACCTAACCTCAACTTTCCCTGGTGCATTTTAAGACTATGTGTTCCTGTCCTATCCCTAGTCACCTGGGAGAAGAGACCAATCTCCACCTGGCTGCCGCCTCCTTTCAGAGAGTTGTAGAGAGTCATAAGGTCACCCCTGAGCCTCCTTTTTCACAAGATAAACATTTCCTATCTTCAACGCACTTAATGCTGCAAACACATGAAGGTTCCTGAATCACTTGCAAACAATGATAGAAATGAGTGCTTAAAGAGTCCTATCTGTCTTGATGCTCACATCTTGAGAACGAATTATATTAACATCAGAACCTTCCCAGAATGAATTTCAGTAGGTATTTTCTTCTCTAGCTATTCTTGCAACTGGCAATGCCAAGGAAAAACCATTTCAATGTATTCTTGCTTCTCATTCTTCCTCTCAACTTCTATCATTTGGGTTCTCATTGCAGTTCAACTGCCAAGTTTTGTGTCTTGCTTTTATAAAGCCTTTGAACATTGTTGTTATTCCGTGGTAATGGGGTGTTAATTTTTCAAATGCAGCTATTCTGATGCCATAGTCACTGCGTATAGATTGCTTCAGGGGCTCTTTGGATGCATATGCCTTTATCGAGTTAATGTCACCATTAGTTCTGAATGCCTCTTTAACTGCCTTCTTCTGTTCTGTTTGGGATATTACAGATTCTTATTGTTGTCTTCTTTTGGGCAATTTTACTTTAATGCTTTGTTTGTTTGCAGTCTCCCTGATTTGTACAGGAGCTTTTGCCTCAATTTTCCTTCAAAGTGGATTCCAGTTGTGTTATTAGGTAGAGTACAAAGTGGTTTTCCATCACTTCAGACAGTTTTATACTTGCTTAATGAGGTTAGAGTTTCTGTTTTGGGGGATGTGACTTGCCTTATTTAGTGGGAGTTTAGTCATGCACAGTACTCAATGACTTTGTTGGCTGAATCTTTACAATTACCTCTGTGTGTTTGGTGTTTCTTGCAATATTATTCATTTATAACCAACTGCAACTGTGTGATTTCATGGTAGATGTTTGCGGAAAATTTTGTTTATCCATAACTTCTTAAAAGCTGATGTAATTTATTTTTTAATAGTTATAGGCTACAGAATTCACCAAGTCCCCCATAATAAATTTTACTTTGATATGGTTTACCTGTGCATGCATGAGTAAATATAATTTTGTGGAAATAGTATGTCTGACTAGAAAGGCTGCATTTCTCCTATTGCAACCTGTTCCCTGGTTAGGAATCACTTTATATGTTTTAGTGCCCTCCTAACAAACTTGGATCCGTTATGTAAGACTGTGCTTTAGATCTCTGGGTTTGTTGATCCTTGAACTGAGTGAGTTGAGATATTATAACTCCATCCTTCAAGGAGGAAAATATAACAATTTCAGCAACTGACTGCTAAATTTTCCTTCTGGATGCATTAATGGATGGAAGATTAAATTTAGAAGGGTAGTAAAAAAAGCAAATGACTATTAGCAGCCCTATTTCAGATGTTTAAACTATTAGAATTTTGGAAAATGAAGTTTTCCTAGAGTCCAACACATTACAGAGAAAAATGGTCTAGTTTCACTGTGTGGCTTCCTAAAGAAGAAGGTTTGATTCATATCCACGGGGTGGATGCTTCTGACATGGTCACCACCGTTCTTCTGCCACAAAGTTAAACCACACCAGGCTTCTCTGTGACAATGGGATTTTGGTGCTCTAAAAGCTGTTTATTTTTTATCTTTTTTATCTTAGTCCAGCTAAATGTATTAGTCTTCCAAAGGTAAAAATACAGTGAGGGTAAAGTAAGATAGTTTTGCTTTGAGGATAACTTCAAGTACTACGCCAGGTGATGTATTGTATCACCTAAGGTAAAAGCACAGCATTTACTGCTTTTTCTTCTTTAAAGTCATGAAGCCATGAGACTTGATAGCTGTGGAGATAAATTGTTTCAGTTCTGAAATACTTCAGACAGCAAAGCTTCCCATTGCTACATTTTAAGGACTATTTCCAGGGAAAAAGGAATTTGTCTTGGTTTATGTTTCTTCATGGCTTATAAACAAATCTGAAGAGTTTTGTTTACATTAAAGAGATGATTAGTGGACTCTCCAGTATCAGAGATTGACTTAAAAAAAATTGAATGTTTAAGAAGAAAAGCATAATTTTAATTTTCAGTTCCCTGTTGCAAGTCTTTGGATGTAATAGGGTCATATTTTAAAGCCTTTCTCAGTGACTGTCAAAACAAGAAACTCCCTGAGGAAAATAAAGGCTGTAAACATGGGATCACTGCTGTGGGGCTCCCGAGTAGGTAGCTCAACAGGCTTCCTCATTAATGGGATAATTGTATTATGGCAAGTATTGCGTGAAAGAAGCTTTGGAACCTACATCTGGAACACAAAACAGATTTTACCTGGTCAGATTCAAGAGTTCCAATATTAGATGTCCAAAAGGCAGGACAAGACACTTTTATTGCTCTGCTGGTTTACTTAGAGGAGGGTAAAAAGCATTTCCAGGAGATAGCTCATCTCATTCCAAAAAAACATTGTTTAGGATAGGTCAGATGAATCACCTTTCACCTGGTTTTATCTATTGGCTAATAGGGAAAATTAGATTTATTTTCACCCCTAAAAAACCCACAATAATCTAATCATCTTAATTAATACTGTGTGATTAGTCCTGAGATCCTAGATGATCTTGTTGACTATCTTGGTAATAAATCTGTGAACCACACCTTCAAGAGAGGAATTATGAGATGTATTAATGCGTGTACCTGGGAATAAAATATTTCATGTTTAAACAACCTTTGTTATTTGTCAAAACAAGAGAGTGCAATTGTTATGAAGTTTGATCACTGCTCAATTTGTATAAGCATCATTTATGTTCTTGGGCACTCAGACTTGCAGGTGTAAAATTCTGTGATCACTCAATGCTCTGGAATCAAGTACTGTAACTGAAAATAACTATTTCTGCATCAGAAGCCACTAAATATTAAACTACCTTGCAGTCTTTGAAAGACTAGTTGAGGTTAGACTGCTTTTTGAATTTTCAGCATTTTATTCTTGAAAAATTTGGAGGACACTTTAGCAACTGTGGAAAGGTACTTGTTCACTTCTAGCAGTCAGAACAAACCCAGAAGTTCAAAATTTACACAGGTTTGTTTGACATGGTTTCAGAGACTTATGCTATCAAAATCCCAAAAATGAATTACCTATAAAATTTGATTGAATGATGTGTCATATCAATAGCAATATTCCCCTTGATTCAGGAATCAGTATAGTTTTAACTAAAAAACAGCTATATTTCAACATTTCTTTAATATCTTTTAATAATGCTAACACTCATTGTCTTCACAAAAATCCTTGATTTAGGTCTTTCTGGTTTAAGAAGTGTTAATAAAAACAAAAATATGTGTTGGCATAAACTTCCAGTAATGAAAGATGTCTTTCTGGAGAACCTTGAGTTTGCTTGAAGAAACACCTACTGAAATCTCACAGCATCATATATAATAGGATAAAAAGTTGAAACTACTGTCTGAATAAAAATGTTGGGGCCATGTTGGAAAAATACAAAACATTATAAAGAGATGTGTTTACTACAGGGAACGACAGGTCAAAGAGATCAATCAAGTAGAACATTGACTTTGTCTTACTTTTCATTATTATGCATGTGGGTGCCTTACAAATGTCTGGTATTTACCACCTTTCTTTGAGCGCCAAAGGTGAAAGAAGTAATCCTACTGTGAGAAGTTCAAATCTGCCTAAATGATGTGAATGCCCTTTTTTTGCATCAATGTGAATAAAAGCAGGTTATTCAAATGCCAATATCTCATACCTTTAGGTGAAGTCTGGACAAAGTGAAGGGTTTATTTTCAAGATGTGTTTGTTCCCAGACCCTTTGCATTCACCTTGGGATGCAAAATGTACATTGCAGATATGAAGACAAACAAGGGAGAATTTCCAGGCTTGTCATTCTTACTGAGACTGTTGCAAAAAGTGAGAGCTCTCCTGCAACAGCTGTGGCCATGATTCACAGTCTCTAACCTTTTCCTGATGATCTATTTAAGGAAAAAATGAGCATTCCTGTGCTCTGGAGTAAACTCGGTACAACTTTAAGCAGTTTGTTACCCTTGGCAGCAAATCTATCTGGATACCTACTTAACTTTATTGAGTCTACAGTTGATCTTGGCTGAAAAGTAATTACAAAATCTTTATTGTTGTAGGGGAAGGAAGGAAAGATTCTTTGCAAAAGCAAGGGAGGTGGAAGAGAAGAAAGACTACAGTAGCTGATATGTGTATAAATACATGAATGAATAGTTATTTAGACATTTTGCAAAGAAACAATGGAGAAAATAGTTAATAGGAAGTTAAATGCAGATGGTAGGGTATAAGATGGGAAGGTAGGGGTCATAAAGGATTCTTCGAGGAAAGAAAAGCAGTGTCTTTGGAAAGAAATCAGATAATGTAACATGAAGAGAAATCACTGTTATAATGGAAGAATTCTGAATAAAGAAATGGCTCAGAGAAGGTTTCATTGAATCACAGGAAAGAATATGGTTATGAACACTGACAAAGAAATTGCCAACAGTCCTCACCTACTTCCAAGTGTCTCCTGGATGAGTATAAATATAAATAACTCTTTTTCTAACTTATTTTAATGTCATAATTATGAATGTCCACAAAAATAAGTTAGTGTTTTATTATACATCATTTGTATTTACAATTTATCACTTTCTTCCAAATAACGATTCTCAGAATAATTTCTAAATATCTTTTAATTAATTTTTTTCAAATATTCCTTCTTTATCTTAGGACAGCTTTTCATTCACACTTCTAGGTAAGCAGATCTTGACAATTGATTTTGTATACACTATCCACGCGATTTTTTTACATGTTGATTATTAGAATTTTCCCTTGATGCATTTCAACCACTTGCACGGTTTGAATAAAAAGCATAATTTTTTTTCTGCCATCAGTTTTTCTAGTCTGTAATTAATTTGAAACTTTAGTAGGTTTCCATTGTTTATTTGTGTACTGACTAAAGTAATGTGAGTAGGAAAGATTGTTCATCATAATTACATTCCATGCACCTTTACCTTTTTGGAGGGCTTGATTATTCCTTCAGAGAGAAAGGCTAATTATAAATTATGGAGGTTCCTCTTTACTTTTCAGAATATATCTATGGATAAAATGTTGGACCAAACAGTTTTTCTGATTGTTCTTAAGAATCCTCATGGTCCATTCCATCAATCCATTTTTGTTAAGCATGTGTTGCAGAAGTCAGTGATTTCCATCAAAAGCCTTGCTGATTTCTTCTGGTATGACACTGTTACTTGTTTCTTGAAGTGGTTTGTTTGGATGCCTATTTTTTTAAGTAAAAACAAAAACAAAAACAAACAAACCCCTGAAGAAAAGGATATGTCCGTAAAGAAGCATGTCATATTTGTATTATTGTCCTTATTATTGCTCAACATATCATCATGACACTCCTAACACAGGCAGGTTTAGACTCTAGAAAGTGCAATCCGTGTTTACCTTTCAACAGCAGTCATGACTGCACCCCAGAAGACAGCATGGTATTTTAGTGGCTCACATTGGTAGAACAGCTTCATGGAATACAGAGCAAGGATTTTGAGAAACTACAGGTGCTGTCTGCGGTCCTTTTTGGAGAGCTGGAAAGATTTTTCTTCCATTTGACAATGACATCCATAAAAAGTGTGGCAGCACAGCTTGAAAAAGCTAGGTCATGCCTTTGCTCTGTATTTATCTCCACACAGTGCTTGAAGCCATTAATAAAGACAGCACCAACAGAATTCCTACTGAGCAGGCAGCTGGACATTTACATAGGGATTAAAAGTTTTGGATATGTTTTGGCCATACCATGGGATACAGAAAGCACAAACCCAGCTTTTCCTAGAGGAATGGAAAAACCCTTCAAGCAGTTGAGGATCTGCTGAGAAGGCTTCTGCCACGATAGTTATCTGTTTGTTTTCTAGGGACATTCATCACTATCACAAATGGGAACAAGTCAGTGTTAGTACTTCTTTCCTGCCAGTGACTAGTGGCATTGGACTTTTTTTCAAGACTCATAAATTGATGTGCTCTTTAAAGCAGGACACACTGTACACCTCTGAGTGATAATGCATATGTGATGGATCACCCTGTTAATTCATAGAATAGCTCAGCTGAGGAATCAGTAGAGTCAAACTTCACATTAACCTCACTCTGGCTTAGGAATATCAAACACCCATCAAAATAGCAGAAGCCAGAGGTTGCCTGTTATAAGTAAAGTTGTAGAGCATGTTGAGATAAAATCAATGATTTGAACCCTATTATGCCTCAACCTGTCCTTGCCACATCATTTGTAAAATGTGATTCTTCTTAACATGAGCTCCTGTCACATTACCTAGCTTGAGTTTTCAGACAAAGACTAATAGTGAAAGCATCAATATGGATGACAAGGAGGTATTTAATGATGAATATTCCATATTAGGCATGACAAGTAGTTCATCTTACCAAAATATTCCTAAAAGTATTAAAACTGATATATCCATTGCTCATACTAGAGAATGCTAATTTAGAACAAATCTGTCTCTGTCTGAACCATGCTTTTAAGTAATATTAATTAAAATATCTTAGGAAAGTTGTGCAACCTAAACTCAAAAATGAAAACTGGGTTTTACAAAGTTAGGCACAACAATCACCCAGGGACTATATAGCTTTAAAAAACCCTAAATGTTTATTTTTCATCTCCATTGATAAAAGTTATTAAAAAAAAAGTTTAGATTTTTTTGAAACATTTATTCCATGTACTTCAAAATGTCATAATTAACAAAAGCAAATATAGCGAATTTGCAAATAATCCTCAGCATGTGAGAGAATTGTCCAACAAAGCAATAAAATTTAGAACCAGGGTTAAAAATTTATGTATATTAGCAATAATTTGGTAATTGTTACAAATATGCATTAGTCTCTGACTATAAAGGGACTTGAAAAGTTAAATATAAATGCAACAACAAAATAATTCTTGCTGCTTTAGACTGTTAATGCCTTTTTAATTATTAATACCTTTTTGTGGAAAATAACTTTCGCATTATAGTTGACAAGGAAGCATGCACAGATTGCAAACATAAGTAACAGTTTTTACAGTCTGTTATTACAAAATATTCAAAATACTAATGATACAGCTAATTCTTAAAGGTCACAGACAAAAACTGAAATGTGAATGTTAAATATAAAAAGAAGTTAAACTTTTTCTCTTCATTAAACTGTGATTTTAGACAATTGAAACATCATGAAGTGTTCACTGGGCTTTCTGTGCTATGCTGTTTCTCATTCTTTATGTGTATGTAATTGCTTTTTGTCTTATTGCAGAGTAAACTATGTTTTCACTCAGAGCTGGTTCTCACTTAGCCCAGGATGGACTATTCTGGTTTACTGCAACACCGTTCTGCCCATATGATATTTTGGTCTTGAGCTTTGTAGCTGTTGTACGAAACTCGACTTCTCCTACCAGAGTTGCACTGGTGAGTAGTAAAAGCTAATTGCTATCCTGTTTCAATATAAAGAATAAAAAAAAAACATTCTTGCTTAATCTTTAAAAATTATTAGTAGGCCAACTTGACAGGCTTTTGCAAAATAGACTGCTCATTCCTAGTGAGAAAAAAGCTTTGCTCATGGGTTGTTTTTTTAAAAATTATGAACAAAAATATAATGTTTTGAAGATAAATCCATGATTCGGTTACCTGCTCTAACAAAAGGTAGTTAATCAGTAGGAGAAGTCTAAGTTTTCTCATAGAATGAGATTTTACTATACTAGCATGATTGGACCTATTAAATTCTATTTATTTTGATATAAAAAAATGAACTCTCAGAGCCAATATTAAATAAAGTCAATAGTGTAAGGACAAAAAATATTCCCTCCAAAATGCACCAACTTCATTGTAGCTTTATTGCATTCTTGGCAGAAATTTTTCTTGTAAAAGAATTTAAGTAAAACCATGGGTATACACATTACATATACAGAAAAATAATGTGCAGTGGCATGCAAGGGATATGATGTGACTTTTTTTCTAGTGTATTTTTAAAAATCAAAATAAAATAGATGACTATTCATGTAGGATGTTAAGAAGATGTATGATCAAACATCTATGACAAAATGAAGAATCTATAAGTAAAATAGTTAAAAATAAGAAAAACAAAACACCAAACAAGTAAGGAAAAAACTTATGGAAAATTCAAACGAAGAAACAGGAGAGCTAAATCAGAAAATAATTACCCTAGGGAAAAGTATAAACAGAAAAAAAACCCCAGTAATTTTAAATTTTAAAAATTGAATTAAAAAATATGGTAATATGGAGTATTAAATTAAGTAGGTGCTGAATTTCAACATTTGCACAATAAATCTTTCATTCAAGTAAATATCAACAAAAAAGTTTTGAAAATTTGTGGATGTTTTCTGATTAGAAGAAATTTTGAGTTTCAATGATCCTGTTCTCACAGGTATGTAAGTTTTGGATATAATGCTGGAAAGCTTTTGTATGTTTCAGAAAGTATAAATCTGTAGTTCACTTGTACTATATGCCAAAGGAAGTTTTAGTTTCAGATGTATGAATTTTTATTGAAAAAATCTTTTTAAAAATCCATGAAATTTTTTTTAAGATTTAATAATTTTAATGTTATACTAAAACATAAGAAATCACACATAAGGAAAACTATTATTTTAAAAGCAACTATTAGATGTATTTTCCAGAGACTGGCATGAGCCACAGTGCAATCTTGTCAAACGACCTATACTGAAAAAAATAACTTGCCCTTGTGAAATCTATGTGTATTTAAACACTAAAACATCTTTCTTTGCCATAAAGTGTAGGTGAAACTACACTGCTAAATTGCATACAAAGTGGTGTGATTTTATACAGCTACTTTTAGAACAGCACAATGTCCGGGACTTGCAAATTCACAGCCTCACTAAGTGAAAAATATAAGACAGACATTTAGTGAAAAGGTCTAATATTCAAAAAAAAAGTTAGAACATTTTTTACTTTATTTCTTAACCTCATTGTCTGCTGTTGAAACTGCAGTAGAAAGAAAAGCTGTGGTTCTGGAAGACAACACTTAATGAGTGACGGTGGTGCTGACCTTGTTGTTCTGATTCCTTATGTTCAAATGATCTCATGTTTTACTTTAACCAAAAGCTGTTCTTCTGAGATCGAATTTCCTATCACAGAGCTTTACATCTGAAAACTGAAGAAGTCTATCAGTTTTCAGAACTGCTTTGAAGGGTGTTCTTTGAGGACCTCAAAGGTGCTGCAGTCTGCATTCTTTCAACAGACAGGAACACTCTGGTGAGACATGCGTTTCAGCACCTTATCCCCCACACAGAAAGAGGACAAGAATGTTTTCACAAAGAAAATCTATTTTAAACCATGGTGATGAGCAAGCTACCTGGGAAACAATCACTCCAAAGCCTTCTTCTTCATCAATATCTTTTTCCAGAGGTAAGAAAGTCCTTAATACTTGTAGATTAAAGCAAACAGCTCCTGACATTCAATCTGTCAGTGGCAGTATGGCATGTCTTGAGTTGAGGGGAAGTTAATTCCAGAAGATTTGCCAGAGTCAGACTAGTTTCTTGAAACCCAGAAGTATATATGTAAAAGAAGATGCAATGTTTCAACACAGCAAGAGAAAGAAAGTCCCCTCTATATTTTTAAAGAAGTGTTGCTGCCTGAAAACCAGTGTCAAGAGAGACCTGCAACATTATTTAATAGATCTTGACCTGAAAATGTTCAATATCCAGTGTGTGAGTTTCGCTCTGTCCATGTAAATTCCTTCCTTTGAGAACACATGAAAATCCTTTTCTCCTAGTGATCACGCAAAAAATCAGAGGATCTGATTTAATTATCTCCTGGTATAAACTATAAATGACTGGTTCCTCTTTTTTTGAGAGAGTACCTGTTTAGTTGAAACAAACATAAAGATATTGGCAAAGAACAATTAAAATGCCAAAAGAATTGTTTAAGTTAACATTAATTCTTCAAGTTAACATCTCCACACACATAAGCAGAATAAGGTTGAAGTCTAACGAAGGTTTCAAGTAATGTAAATTTCTAAGTGCTAATAAAGAATCCCCACAGATGACTGAGAATCAAGTAATTTTAAGGACTACTGTAATTCCTCGCACAAAATTTTCCATAAATTCAAGATAGTGTTACATAATCTCTGTCAAAAGTGTACACAAATAATTTGTGTCAAGTTTTTGTAATATCTACTTACCACACTGCAGTCAATGAGGTCAGGTCAGGGACAAATCAGGTCTTGAGAATAGATCCAATTTGTCAGTGCTAGGGTGATTTCCTGCTTTAGAGTATATGTATTAGGCTAAAATGTATTCCATCACTCATAAACCAGTCTTGAGAACATACCTAATTTATCAGTGCTAGGGCTCTTTCTAGGACTATAGCCCTTATGTTAAACCTAAAAGGTACCTCATCGCTCAGACTACACATATTCTCAAGGCAGAATTCATCCCTCATAGAACTTTATCAACATCACTGGATTTACTGACCATGAATGAATTTTCCCAATGGTCTTACTAATGCAAATTTTAATAATCAATTGTCTTGTAACAAGTAAAGCTCAGAAAGTAACCTGTTATTTGCTCAAACTGATGTTGAATGATATCAGTTAGGTAGTATCAACTATTGTGCTCATCCAAAATCAGAATTACATAATTGATTTAAAATAACTCCAGTTAATAGCTTTAATCAAATAACTCAAATAGTCTTTCGGAATATTTTCCGTTATGAACTCCATCATAGACATGAAAAATTATATTGATGATAACTTTGAATTCAAATTAAATGTAAATATTTATTTTATTAAAATGCTTGTAAAAAAAAAATGACAGTAACAATGAAAAGCTAAGAACAGTTCAGACCATGCTCAATATAGCTCATCTATTTTCTTAGCAAAGAGCAAGAAAAGCAAACTAATGAATAAATTATCTCTTAAATATCTGCATTTTCTCAGATTAAGCAGTATAGCAGTTCTCTAAGTTTAGAAACGCTTCAAAGTCACCTTCTTGATATGCTTTATTTAGCAGAACCAAGGTTAGCAGAACATGGAAGCCCCTTCCTTTTGGTTTGGGTTTGTTTGCTTTATCAGTGTTTTTATCAGACCTGTATCAGTGTGACCTAGAAGCCAGCCTCCCAGACAGATGCAACATGCACAGCACTCTTTTACACAGGTTTAGCTACATTTCCATCGTGCGCAGGAAGTGGTAAGTGAGAAAATGCCTTCCATTATAGCAACCACCAGCCTTCACTCATTGAAGCGCAGCTTGGATCAGTTTCCTTCCTTCCTTCCTTCCTTCCTTCCTTCCTTCCTTCCTTCCTTCCTTCCTTCCTTCCTTCCTTCCTTCCTTCCTTCCTTCCTTCCTTCCTTCCTTCCTTCCTTCCTCCCTCTCTTCCTTCTCTCCCTCCCTTCCTCTCTTCCTCTCTTCCTCTCTTCCTTCTCTCCCTCCTCCTTCCCTCCTTCCCTCCTTCCTAGGAGAGTTCACTAGGTGTGAAAAAACCTATGTGAAAGGTGGCAAGCCTTACATATTCAACATTTAGAAGCATAGCTCAAGGATAAGGGTTTTTTTCCTCATAAACTATAATTGTGCTTATTTAATTTTTCATTTATACTGGAAATACATGTGTTATAATAGATAAGCATATTTCAAGAATGCAAGCTTGGAGAAAATTAAAGGTATATCTTGAAGCCACAAATATCAGAAATTGAGTTCCCATGGATTTCTCCAAAAGTAAAATTGGAGATGCATAACAAACAAGTCTTGATTGCAGTGAATAAGCAAATAATTGTAATTAAAGTTTGAGACACTGTAATTGTTTTGAGCTATGAAAGGAGGGAGTAAAATAATCTAAGAACTAAAATATGGCTGAGAAGATTTAATGAGAGGTTTCTCCATCATCTAAGAAACTGTTATGTAAAAGCAGGAATAAGTCAGTAAAGAATCACTCATTTAAAGATTGTTTTTAAGAAATTAAGTCTGGAACAAAAGGAAAAGAAAAAAGCTAGGAACATTTGAAACAAATGTAATGTTAATTGGAGAGAGTCAAAGTGTGTAGGCATAGAGGTTATATTGTAATTAGCAGATTATTTACCTTTTTGGTTTACATATCTGTGAGTTCCCAAGTCCAAAGCTGAAATGAAACAATAAACCACAACTTGGAGAAATCTGTCAGTTTTTAGTTGTGTTAATCAATTCAGCAGTGTGAGTGGGTTACTTGGATAACCTAGCTACATTATAATTAAAAAACACACTGTGTCTTTCCATAAGACTTATTTCTCACATCTCAGACCCTGAGGACCCAGATAACTGGTTGTTGCTGAGCAGTGCCTGAAACATCAAGGCTGTCTCAATGAGT
Organism: Callaeas wilsoni; assembly: GCA_013398955.1. Taxonomy (NCBI): domain Eukaryota; kingdom Metazoa; phylum Chordata; class Aves; order Passeriformes; family Callaeidae; genus Callaeas; species Callaeas wilsoni. The sequence continues at coordinate 308,147 of VWPU01004148.1, read as the reverse complement.
TATTTCCTCAAAATGCAGTCATTAAAATAAAATATATCAACATTAAAGTAATTAATTTGGGTTTCCCAAAAAAATATTCACAATCAGCATATTTTCCACTATATTTTGAAAAGTACTTGAGATGATGATACTTAATAACATCTACAGCAAAATGAAAATCACTTTTAAAAAAGATGAGACATTTCTGATGAAAAGCCCATGAGATTCAGTATTTGTGAATTAACATGGAAGCCAGAAGCTAACATTTTATGCTGCTGGAAAGCCCCAGGGGCAAAAAGAATATAGCAATTCTTCTTCACTTTAAGTTAAATATATAACCTGAGGCTAACAAGCAGGGATTACTGCTTGTCTGAGGTAAAAAAGAACCGCAAAGAACCAACATGTTAAATGTTGTCTCACCAATCACAAGACAGTATTTAAAATACCACTGCAAGCTGGAGAAGGTGGTGTGGTTCTTACTGTGGAATTTCTTGTGCTATTCTGTTTGAGTGCATCAGGGAAAAGTAGATAGAAAGCCTCAGAATTATGAGTTAGTACATACAAGGAATTTCATTTCCACATAAAGATATGTGAAGTTGAGTCTGAAAAAATCTTAGTGGAAAGCAAAAAGAGGAAAAACTGTATTGTCAAATAATTCAGAGCTATTAAGTATAACTGATTTTTTCTTTATGCTTTTACAGTCTTTGGTGAAAATCACTAAAAGAAGGAAAGATTAAAAAAACCTGAGTCCATCAACCTTATTAAAATGTTTGCATTTAAACTACTCAGCAGTTACAGGAAGCCTGAAACTTTCTCTGTTGCCATTAAGGCAATATGTAAATTTACATGCTGAAATTTAGTCTTGCTTTCTCAGTGCAGTAATTTGCATGAAATAACTTGGAAAGCAGTTTGCTCAGAAGTCTTCTCAATAAGATAGAAGGAAATTTTCACCATGACATGGAAGCATTACAAGTGAATAAAAGGATGTGATTTCTCAACTGTGTCACCTTCATCCACAAAATGGAGCATGTACGTCTACACACCAAGGGTGTTTATGCATATATGTATTTATATAGAACCATCTCTGAAAGGTTTCCCCTCATATTCAATTTTTTTTCTGGGTGTGTAAACTTAATGGTGGATTTTTGGGTTGATTTTTACCTCTTTTTTTTGACTCGAATTTTGCTTTTCCTAGAAAAACTTTCCTCTATGATTTAGTGTTACTTGAGTAAGTTATTAATAGGAACCATCAACTCAAACCCTTTGCAGTGCACCCAATTAGATAATAAAATTGATTTGTCTGAAAACTCCAATGCAGTCCTATCTGAAAACTCCAGTGGATTTCTGATTTATTCCTCTGAGTCTAGTAAACCATTAAAAACAAGTTAGTCAACATCATTGCCATTATCAATGCCACCAACCAAAAGCAATTTGTGTTAAGAGAATATTTCATGATTTTTAAAAATAACATGCAAGTGTAGGTACAGCAGGATTTAGGTAAACATCTAGTATATTAAAAGAACATTGTTCTTACTACATATAAATATGATATAAGGTATTATACCCTCTATATTACATATCACATACTATATTCTTTGTAATGTATTCCCATAACTGGAAAGGTGTCCTATGGATTAAAAAAAGGGAGCTTTTTAGGAGAGATCCAAGGGTTAATTTGTTATGAGATTTAGTAACAGAGGCAATGAAATATTTTTTAAAATAAACCACTTTTTTTTCTTTTACTGCTGAAGCAAATTGTTTGTACTAAGGTGTTTCTTCAAGGTCACAGAAGTAAAAGCTTGCTTTTTTTGAGCCTTCATATATTTAAAGTGAAAATTCGAAGAAATTCCCTAAAGGAAATAATTACTTTGATAAACAACCTTTATTGAATATAGTTGGAGGAGTATTTCTTCAGGGTATATTGCATTTGAGGTATTTTTCAATAGAATTAATTAAAGCCCTGTTCCAACCACATTTCTTTATTTTCTAAGCAAGTCATTTGCTGTCCAGCACAAAATCAAATTGAGTGTAAAACCGAATCAATTTGTCTGACAGTGAAATCATGAAAACTCGTAATTAATTGGGAAGCTTTAGTTTTATTTATCTTAAGTAAGAACACTATGGCCCTGCTGTAGTAAATTGGCTAGGTAGCACATTTCCGGAGGCCTTGGCTTATAGCTGAGCTAAATCATAATGAGAAAGATTTTTTTAACATCTCTGGGCATTGTTTGGAAATATTTGTGCCCTTGTCTTACATTCTGGGACAGAGCTATCTGCATTTTTAGGCACGATTTGGAGAGCTAGATCATTGTGCCCACATTAGGTGCAGCTTATCTACAAACATGTGAAGGTCATCATCATGCCAGACAAGAAAATTCATATAATTCTATGAAGAACCTGTCTCTAAATAGTGGAGCTTTTCCAGCCTAGGAAGCTTGTGACTTCATGGTAAATGTAGTTCACTCTGTATGTGTTTCTATTGTTGTTTATACATATGACAAAATGTATGTATATATATATATATATATGGATTTTAATTAATATAAAAACAATTTAAATTCACATGCACAGATGTTAAAAAAATATTAAGCATTATTTAAATATATATATTTTCATGTATTTTTAATTTAAATCTAGGAAAAGCAAGGGAGACATAGTAATTGATACAATAGATTAATCATTTGTAAATTTAGAGACATTAGTTTAAAAATAGAGAAATTCTATGACCTCTCTAAACATGTTGAAATGTTCAAATATTTTGACATCAAATGTAGTTTGTGTGCACCAACATTGTATATAAATACAGTCAACATATTAAAAAAATGCTTACAAATCCTCTCTTGAAAACTGGGTAATAACAAATGTGGACCAAATCTGGCTGCATCATAGCAGTCTTATTGTGATTTGGTTTGTGTTGACATGAAACTTGTACATCATTGTCATACGGTTTGAGGTATTTTTTTCATGCCAAAAAACAGCAAGATTGACTGGAAGTCTTTTTGTTTAGTGTCTAAAAGACAGGAAATACACAAGTACTTGCAGTTGAATGGAAAAGATAAGTAAATACTAAAAATCATGGTAATAAGAGAGAAAAGAAAAAGTAGTTATAGAGAAATTTAAAAAGTGCTGGATAAAAACATTCGGTGCAAACTGAATCAGATTAAATACTGTTACAATCAGATTAAATACTAAAACTCACTTTGCTAAAGTAAAAAGAGGATTGAAATAAATCTTGATCACTTTTGTTGGATCATGGAACCAATGTTCTAATCTCATGCTCTAAATTTTTTTGTAAATATATGCGGATGAAATTTCTTCTTCTATCATGGATACCTTTGACATATAATTTTGCAAAATGTTTCTAGTCTCTGAATTGCAGGATTTTGATCAGATTAAAAGTAAACTGATGAGGAGGGAATATTGGTGTGGCCAGTAATGAGGAAAAAAGTACTGCTCTTCTGGTAGTTTTATCTCGTTTGCATATACAAGATCCAAAATCTGAGCCAAAAATGGGATGGAGAAGAAATTTTCCCTAGTCGAAGTTGTGAAGACCCCCATTTTTTCTCTGGAGCATGACGTTGATCTTTCTTGTAAGAGAGTTCATATTTCCTCAAGTGTTTACTAGCAAGGGGATGAAGGCCTTTTCCAAAATATGTAAATATATAACAAGTATTAAAGCTTACACCTGAAATTTAGATTAAAGAAAGAATGCCCTTGTGACAATAGCACATTTTGTCTTTTTCTTTTTCTTTTTCTTTTAAATATGTATTGGGGAATTCTGCCAAAATTTAGCTAATTTAAATGCCTTTGAAAAATCCCTGCTCTTCAGAAGGTGCTGCAAATGCTGTGAATTGATATTTTATACTTCAGCGATTATAACCTCTTAAGAGTTACATATTTCACTCATGATTCCAGAGAATGGGATCTATTTAGTTCAGGGCTTGTGGGGCTATTTGAAACATATGGATGATAAACAAGGAGCTGAGGCTGTGGAGGGAGGGAGCTGCTGAAGGAATGAATCTGTTTCATTGTCTTAGGATAAGGAACCCAGGCAAGATATAGAGGACAAACAGGATAAGAAGCCTCTAAAGAAAGTAGAAATCACAGGGCAATATTGAAAAGCTTTACCGGGCAAAAGGGGTAAGAGGGACACGTAAATACATTATGAAATCTGGGAAAAGAAACAAGGGCTTGAAAGATATGAGAAAACTCTGTTTGTCAGAGAACACAGGCTGGGAATGTGAATGCCATTCCAGCATTGTGAAATGATGTTTTCAAGCAATCCGGGGATGAACAACTTGAAGTTGCAAGTGGTCACATTCTGGCTGAATGGGGTTTTGAGAAGCCCGGTCTAGTGGAAGATGTCCCTGTCCATGGAAGAAGGGGGTTGGAGTAGATAACCTTTAAAAGTCCCTTCCAACATGATACCATTCTGTGGTTCTGTGAAGTGTCTGGAACTGCTGAGGTGGGAAGAATAGAGAGAGTGAGAGAAATTAAGAGAAAACTCAGTTAAGCAGCATCAGCTGGGAAAAGACTGACAGGGGAAAATTGTGAATTAAGAGAAGTAGGTTTCTGCTTTATTTTAAAAGTAAAAATCCGTAATTCCTGATTCTGGTTCTTTTTGTGTATAGTATGAAATTCAACTACCTCGTGTGACTCAGGAATGTGCTGTATGTCGTTAATTCTTATCACATCATTGGATATGGTGTGGAGTTGTGGGATATTGTTTAATCCATTAGCTCAACAATCTAGAAGATCTAGAGACTCTGGTCATAGTTTAAGAACCTAAATTATAGAATTTCTGTCTTATATTTTTAAAAAAAAATTCCTTGGCTAAGGAGCCAGAGAAGCATGTACAACTGTATTTTCATTTGTTCACAATATTTGTAAAGAAGATCATTTTTATGGTTGAAACTTTATGCACTTGAAAGTTAGAAAATGCCTGACTGTGAGTTTCCTGTGCTTCATATGACCTGACCTTCCTTCCACCTTTTTGGGAGTATGGTTTCCAATTAATCACAGTGACAGCTCAGGCTGTTGTGCTTTCAAAGCAAACTTTGAAGATATAAAAAATGAAAGCAACTATGACCTCAGTTTTATGGCTTGTACACTGTTATATCTAAAGCATTAAAGTTAGTACTATATAGAACAATACAAAATACTACAGGTGAAAGAAGGGAGAATAATTACAGATGTAGAAAATGCGGTTCTTTTAATTAATCACACAAAGCAGTCAGTAACCTCTCTCTCCTCTGCAATGCTGCTACCAGCTTTGCATACTTGACTACAGTATGAGAATAGCTGCCACAGCTTGGAGGGCAAGGAAAGCGGCTACGGTGGTAATGACAGAGATTGCATTCAATCCTTAGTACTAATTGAGGGCTGTATTCAGTAATGGATTTTCTGTATTCCCATACCCACAGCTTTTGTTTCAATAAGACAGCCAGAGTTTAAACCTTTTGCAATCTGACGAGAGAAAAATGTTGGCTCTCGTTTCAAGGAAATGCTTAATCATGCACTAATTTCGAGTATGTTTTGAAGTTCTCTGAACTTAAATATGTACTGTGTGGAAATGCGTCTTAATAAAAGAACAGATGAGAATGAAGGTACTTTTTCACACATTTCAAGGACAATCAGACAATACACACAAGTCATATACAGACAAGCTTGACCATTATTCAAAGTAATAACTTTTACCAACATTTTCACAGAAAATATTTTGCCATTCCTTACTTGTGGTGGAAGTAACTGCCTTTCATTTTAGATTTATAATCTCAGCATTTAGTGGATATGATTCAAAAATACCTTTCTAGCCAGCAGAGAAAAACACCTCCAGGGAGAAACTGGTCTAACAAGAAAATGTATAAATTACATCTTTGTCTCTCTGGTGGATAAAAGAGAGCCCAGATTTTTGGACTCAGTAAGACACCTAGACCTCAGATGGCTAAAGTGTGGTGACATGAACCCTATTTTTGTTGTCCAAAAAGACACAGTCACCAGAGATAGATCTATGCTCTAGAGACAGACTCTCTAAGTTGACATCAAGTTGTCAAATCGTCAAATCTAAACCTGTAAATCTGGTTCACTGATCCTTAAACTGTTTGGCAAAAATTTAGTTCAGCTAAAGAGTATAAACTGGATATGCAGGATCACACAAGCCTGGATTTTTATCTATTGAACAATATCTGTGTGAGAAGACTTGCTGTCTGGCTGAGAGTGAAATACAGATAACCCCAACTGCTGTCAGAGTTCCTGACTTTGGTCAAGACATGCAGTGTGCCACTGCTGAGCCGCGCCTTACATGTTTAAACGAACCTGATATTACTGCTCTGGTTTCATGAAGCCAATATCAGCAGATAATATCACTGTAGAAACTGTGAAAATGTCTTCCTAATTAGTTCTCAAACTGAGCAAAGAGAGAAAGGGGGTATTTACAGGTAAAAATTGCTAGTATGAAAATGCACGTGTGGTATCTTTTTTGTTGTTGTTGCTATTCACCGAAGAGGTAAAAAAGTAACAAAAATTCTTTTATGCTTATGATATACATTAATGACTCACTGAAGACAATTGCACATAGATGGCCTGAAAGACCCAGATGTTCAAATGAGCCCTGCGTGCCTGTTTTGTTTCTTGTTGAAATAGCTTGAATTCATCACTCAGAATTAAATTTCAGGATCTGTTATGAGACACGAAACACACAAAGAGGGAAAACAGTTCAATTCAACAGGTATGTGTTTAATACAGCTTTTAGATTTATTGCACTTATTCTCTCACTTTACTATTAAATGGCTATTAGAAAAAAGAAGAGTGTAAAAACCTCTATTCATAGAAAAGCAAACAAAAAATCAAATGTGTATCCGTGTGGATATAAATAAATAATCATATTTATAACCCGTAGTTAGTGACAGCATTGAAAAAACATGCTGCGTGAAGTGCTTTGCAATATTGTATTATTCATTATTTTTTTTGTAAATCAGGACTCAGGCATATGGAACACTATAGGAATCTGCGAAGTCGTGACAGCTTCTGTTTAAAACAGTCAATGATCTCAGTTTAATATGAGAAATAGCAGCCAACATAAGAAGCAAGGAAGAAAGTAGAATGGGATAATTGTATTAATAGCCACGTATAGGGTGGTTATTATCTAAAACTACCCAGAAAGCATACCCATGAGTCTTCATTCTTTTAAAAATTTAGTTCAATAATGCCAGACATGGAAAACATTAGCTTGGCAGGGCACGCTAGCAAGTAGCAAAATCTGAAAAATGTACACATACACCTGGTTACATTTCTGAATCACTTACTTCTTGAGTATCTGAAAGAAATAAGTCCAAAGCCACTTCCCCTAAAATACCCATTTTAATGGATTGACTGCACCGTCACCAAATTTGCAGATGACACCACGCTGAGTGATGTGGTTGACAAACCTGAAGGATGGGATGCCATGCAGAGGGACCTGGACAAGCTTGAGAGGTGAGCCCATGGGAATCTCATGACATTTAACAAGACTATGTGTGAGGTCCTGCACCTGGGTCAGGACAACCCCTGGTATCAACACAGGCTGTGGGATGAACAGATGGAGAGACCCTTCCGAGAAGGACTTGGGGGTGCTGGTGGGTGAGAGGTTGGACATGAGCCAGCAATGTGTGCTTGCAGCCCAGAAAGTAAAAAGTCTCCTGGGCTGCATCCAAAGCAGTGTGGGCAGCAGAGTGAGGGAGAGGATTCTGCCCTTCTGCTCTGCTCCTGTGAGATCCCTCTTGGAATGCTGCATCCAGCTCTGGGATCTCAGCACAGGAAGGACATGGACTTCCTGGAATGAGTCCAGAGGAAGGCCACCAAGATGATTAGATGGACATAGCACATCTTCCAAGAGGAATGGCAAAGAGAAGTGGATTTTTGCAGCCTGGAAAGAAGATGAACTATTACGTTGAACTCATTGTGGCCTTCCAGCATCTCAAGGGAGCCTGCAAGAAAGATGGAGACTATTGACAAGAGCGCACTAGGACAGGACAAGAGAGAATGGCTTCGCACTGAAAGAAAGTAGGTTTGGATTAGATATTAGGAAAAAAATCTTTATTGTGAGGGTGATGAGGCACTGGAACGGGTTGCCCAGAGAAGCTGCGGATGCCCCATCCCTGGAAGTGTTCAAGGCCAGGCTGGATGGAGCTCTGAGCACCCTGGTCTAGTGAGGTGTCCATGGCAGGGCAGAGTAGGAACTAGCTGATCTTTAAGTTCCCTTCCATCCAAGCCATTCCATAAATTTCCTAATTAATTTCTCCTGCTTTTATTTTTTTTTATTATTCATCTGAGTTCACCTCTCCTCAAAGAAATTACTGAAATTTCTTTTGATATGCAGCTCTAAATATCATTCCAGAATCTGGAAGTTACTGATGAATGGTCTTCTGAAGAAAAAAATCTTTTCTGGAAATTTCTGTGAAGGCAGTTTGCATTTATTCTCCTTTGATTTATATGCAGTTTTACATTGAAAGATCATAGAATATCTTGAGTTGGAAAGGACTCACAAGGATCATCAAAATCCAGCTCCTGACCCTGCACAGGACAGCCACAAGAGTCACACCATGTGCCTGAGAGCATTTTCCAAATGCTTCTTGAACTCTCTCAGGCTTGGTGCTGTGACCACTTCCCTGGGGAGCCTGTTCCAGTGCCCAACCACCCTCTGGGTGAAAAACCTTTTCCTAATACATAATATGTAACCCAAACCTCGCCTAACACAATTTTATACAATTCTCTTGAGTCAGGTCATCAGATAGATGTTCTGCTTAGAATTTACAACTCTCAAAAAATTTGGCGTGTATAATCATAATTCTCTGAAATCCAGAAGTTTGGGACTGAGCACCAAAGGATGATATTTTCATGTTGATGTAGAAAAGTGAAAATAGTACTTGAATGTACAGATTTCTAATAGCATATAGGCAATTAGTGAATCTAATCTAATTTATTTGGTACTACTTAGCCTTTGGTTATAAACAAAAAAGTTTATATTGTTGTATTTCTTTCACTTAATAAATGTCAAGTCTATTAAGCCAGGTTTAATTAGTAGAATTAGTAAAGTTTGTACATGTCTGAAAGTCAGAGGCAAATGAGAAGACATTATCTCTATCATTATTGTTTACCGTGTATTTTTCTCTTTTAATACCATCAGTGCTTCATAGTTCATTGTTAACAGATTCTTACTCTTAGCAATTATATAGTTGTCACCTGGGCTGCACACTTTTGACAGGTCTCCTAACTTCATCCTTTTTGATGACTGTATTTAAAATTTGCATTTATTTTGTTTGACATTTGAGTATTCTCCCAGGGAAAGAATAGTTTTAAAACTGTACATATAACTAAAAACTTTAGGGAGTCTTAAGAAAACTCAGATATGAATTTATTAAATTTGAAGAGGATGTAGTATCAGAGTTAAAGTATCTAATTGATAAAAGAGGACAGAGACTAGGTAAGATGTGATAACTGGCACTTACTACTAAGCAATAAAAATATTGTCCATCAGGACAGTACTGCTTTGAATAGCTCTCCTTTGTTAAAATAATTTACTTCTGATAAAGCAGCTGTAAGGATTTAAAAAAACCCAGGCAACAAATAAAAGTTTGCGATGAACATTTAAGAATGAAAAGACAACTAAATGCTCCTTATTAATTTCTGTATTAATTCAGACTTCTGTTGAATTTTTAAGAAGCATCCCCATTGAAATAAACATTCAATGGAAGTAATTAAAACAGCTATTGAGCTAGAGGAGTTTTCTTGGGAAGATTTAGGAGGCACAGGACTCGTTGTGACGTGCTTGGAAATATGCTTGTTGTACAAGACTAGAGCAGGGCACATGGTTCAGCTGGCATTTTTTCCTTGAATATCCAGACATATGATCTTCTACAATTTTTATATCAAACCTGTCTTAGCATTTATTAAAGAAATAATCACAGGAATAATCATGAGATTCATAGAAACAGTCATAAGCTCTCTATCGATGCCAACATTTTCTTCCTGAAGGTACATAAAAGCAAGATGATTAAATCAAAACCATAGATTCACAGAGTGACTTGATTGTATCACCAGCTGCAGAACTCAAAACACAGCCTGCCTGGTTTATACTGCTTAAACAGGATTGAGATGAATATAGATAACAATGGGAAGTTGGTCTGTAAATATACAAATAAATCTGGAGGAAATTATAACACTCTACATGTACATCAGGAAACAAACTTCTACTAATCTCATAAAAAAGTGCATTCAAGAGAAGCCGTGCTGAAGTGCTTCTTACAGGTAAGAATATTAGAGAGTCAAAATCGTCAGAGAAAAGAAAAGAAATATTGTTTAATTAAAAATAAAACCTTAACCCATAAGCCATAATAGCTGCAAAATAATTGGATTTTTTCCAATTGATCAGGATGAAGTTCCTTGAATATCTGTACATTGTACAAACTAGATTTTTTCTCTTTTTTTGGCAAGATGGCAAATACTATTTTATTTTTTAAATTTTCTTTTAATTAAAATATCTGTATTCCATCAGAATTCAAAACTATAGTCCCTTGACATTTTATAATTTATAATGTTATAATTTTCTGTGGAAACCTTTGAATTTGCATTTCAATTAGAAATTTTAAAAATACAATTTTGGAATTTTTTTGCCAAGAGGAATATTTTTTGTTTCTTTTAATTTTTAAATGAGCAGCTATTTCTAATTGAATTAGTGAGAAAAAATAAGGAAATTTCCTATTTTGAAAAAATGTGAATTGTAAACAAAATTAAAACATAAGCATGCAAAGGCAAATGCGACATTAAAGTGATTAATAGAAGCTCAGTATTAAAAAAATGACTTAATAGAAGTAAAATGGGGATTTATTGTCTGCATGTTAATTTTTATCTTTAATAATGTAGCTTTTTGAAATCAGAAGAACGAAGATCAGATAAACAGGCCTCCGAAAAAGGAGTACATGTCTGTATGGAATTTACCTGAATGAAATTGCTACCAAGCATCCTAAAAAGAATTTCGCCACGTACAATACTCGTCTTGTGCAGTGAAGACTGATCATTTAACATAACTGCAGAAAAGAATACGAGCATAACTTACAGTTCTCACACAACAGTCTTTTTGAAGGGCATCGTAGTACTTGATTTAACAGCCCTTTAAAGGGTGTGATTGAACGTGCAGGTATCATCATTATTAGGGATGATCATTCTTTTTGTCAAGAAAATAATGTTAAAAACAAGAAAATTGGTAGATATAGAATCATTAGAGAAAGTGAAATGGTGAAATAATGAACAGTGAAGTAGAGCTTCCTCTGGCCGGGAATAGCATAGCAAGTGTGTGTTCAGGCTGGAGTTTGAATGTCATGTGCATATGGAAGGGTATTACTGCAGCTGGGGTACATTTTTGGCTACTGAGCCACCACTCCTCAGAGAAAAACAAACTTCTCCAATGCAAATGGGCATGCAAACATCATACTGCTGCAGCAACTGTAACTCAACAGTCGCGGGACTTCACTGAGTTTCAACCCTTGATGAGATTTTCTGTCTAAATGTTTCTACTGAACACTAACTAGGAATGAGTGTTGCTTTCTGGCCCTTTCTCTTTTAAATAGCCTATTGCCATCAAGAATATATGTCTTCTTGTCATGAGTACTAGGTGACACTTAGACATGGCTCCTTAAGGCAAATTTAAAGATCAGATTTAGGGTCTCACCTGACCTTAGTCTAGAACCAAGGCCAAAGCACTCCCCTGTAATAAGCAATTTTTAAAATTTAATAGGTATCCTTGACTGAGATAATTATTATTAAAATCTTCACCATAATGTAAATTTTCAACAAAATTTCCACTATGTGTTTAAAATGGTCTTCACCAACACACTCAAATTAAAGTGAAATTCTCATTTTTCAGGCTTTCACATGCTGATTCTGGAAAAAGAAAAAAATTGTTCAGTTTTCATATTACTGAATGAATTTATTACCTTTGGCAAATATTTTTTTTTGCATATATGTGTACTACATGTTTTCCTATAAACAAAATTCTACTAAGTTTATCCCATTTTAATTATCCTGTCGATGCCAGGGCAGTAAGGAGTTAATGCATTACTTTGTCTCAAATGCTGATGACCATTCAACTGGGCAAGTTAGAACAGGATGTGCTTGGAAAGGGAGGCAGTATGAAGGTATGACTGCACCTTTCGGGAGCCAATTTTCCTGTTCAGATCCATGATGACAGCACAACATCCAGCACAAGTGCAGAAGTGGAGTCAAGGAGTGGGCAAGACAAATGGGGGGGAGGAGGAGAGGGAATTGAGATGACCTAAAGACTATCAAAATCCCTCAGCTCATTTCTAGGAAGGTCCAGAAGAACAGACTCTGCTGGAGACCTTGTTCTTGTTCTTCTCCTTCTTCTCCTTCTTCTTCTTCTTCTTCTTCTTTTTCTTCTTCTTCTTCTTCTTCTTCTTCTTCTTCTTCTTCTTCTTCTTCTTCTTCTTCTTCTTCTTCTTTTCTTCTTCTTCTTTTTCATGATGCCAGGTGTGTAGTGTGCTAATAAACTTAGTGAGTTTTTCTTTTCTTTTTCAAACCTGGACATCTGCAAATCTCAGATTCTCCCTCCTGTGTGGGAGTGGGACACTACATACACATAACACAATTTTTCTGACTTTATTGTATTTTTGGCTATCTTAATTGAGCTTCTCAAAACTAGCTGAACTGTTTTCATGTCAGAGATCAGAAATGTAACTGAAATTAAATATACTGAGGTGTAGAATGATTGACAGAGTTAGCAGGAACTGTTTTCTCAAGGATTTCACAACAGCCCCTCATACTTTGAAATGTAAATGGTAGACCAACTTTTGCATCCAAAGATTGGTTTGATCTGACAGATATTCTGAGACAGCTAAAGGTCTAGAAAATGAATGAGACATAAATTCACATATTCTATCTCCTTAGAAACCTTTTTATCCCCTCTGTATACAAGAAAATAAAGAATATCAGTACATGTAAATAACCTAGAGTTTTGGGACTCTAATTCTTGTTACACTGAGATGTTACTGAAACAGTTTGGTGATATGCACTGGAATAAGTAGAAAAAGATAAGGAAAGGATTACATCATAAGGATCAAATGGGATGGCTGCCATCAGCCTAGGATTTGAAGGTGATACTAACAGTAATGAGGAGGATAAACACATTAGAAGAAACACATTTGGAAGAAAAAGATTCAGTATACTCTTGACAGTAGGGTCCACTGCTGGCTACAGAAACATGATGATTTGGTTGCAGGTTCTGGAAGTCCTAAGTGGCTGAATGAAGAAAGCTGCATGCCACAGAGAAAGTCTTGTTTCTTGTTTCACTAAATCTCTGTTACTGGCTACTATTGTCTCCAGAACTGGATAGACTGAGTCAGGCTGATGAACAAGTTGGGAAGAATTTGTTTTGTTTTCATGTGTAGCTTTTGTTTGATGTAAATCATCCTTAGTCTTTCTGACCCAGATATTCAGGAGATGCTTGCCAACTCTCCTATGTGGTAGAGGATTGGGCAACATGGAGTAGGCAATGAGTAATGGAAGCAGATAACTTAGAATCTTCCCCATAGTATATCCATAAATTTGGTCTTTTTAGGATTAGCCAATATAGTTTTAAAAACACATAAGAGAAAGAAAAAAAAAATCAAGCCAACCTCTTATCCAACTCTGCCTAAAAATACAAGGATATATACTTACTTCAGAAAAAAAACCTGTGCAACTAATTTTTCTTATAAAACCTTTCTAGGATCTAAAGATTTTCAGGTTTTGCTATATTGACATATAGGTTCTTATGCAGAAAACTGGTAATCTTAAAGAATTTTGTGCCAAATATAGTAGGATTGTAAAGAAAAAAATGAGTAGTGAAATTTTAATGCATTATCCTAATATTTATCACTTGATGTTGGTATTAACATTAACGAGAATGTTAATGAACCTGGCCGGCTTTGGAAATCTGTGCATATTTCTATTTAGTTTGAGATAAATGTTACTATTATAGCACTCTTCACTCACTTTTATATTTACTTTTTAAGTCCACAGCTAAACAGGGAGGATCTGGCTAATAATTTTCTTTTGCTTACTTTCTTTTTTCCTTCCTCTCCTCCCATGTTTGAATGAGAAGTACTTCAAATTAACTCAGAAGATTCTAACTGTAGTGTATTTTGCTATGGGAAGGTTAATGGTAGGGGGACATTCTGTCTTGCTCAGTTAGAAAACGTCACTTGGCATGAGAGATTAGAAAATTTTCATCAACACAGTCTAAAGAAAAGGGCCGTTGGATGTCAGTGATGGATTACTCTTCTGAAGCCAGGCAGAGTTCATTAGTTCTTGTGCCTTCAGGGCCCCATTCCAGGTTTTAGCTCTCACGTGACAATACAAATTAGGGATACAGGGGGCTGTAATGACATATTTAGTCCTTGCTGTGCACAATAGCCATGCATCCGCAGCAAGTGGCAGAATGTTTGCCAATTTGAGGAAGCATTGTGACACACAGAAGGCATCCTGCAGGGAAGTCATTTGGCCAAACTGACAGCTACTGGTGACCGTATTGCTCTAATGCATGTTTGATCCATCCAAACACAGTCTCCCATCAAGATATAAGGCAGTTTTAATTTTTCATTAAAGTGTTTATTAAATATACTTGGCCAAGTTCACTGATGATTTACCTGTGCCTTTGCTGCTGCAGTTTGCTTCTTTGTTGTGTGTTTTTTTTCTTGTGGGGCGGGATTTTTTTGGGGGAGGGTTTGTTTGTTTGCTTTTCTTCTTGGATTAATTCTGTTTTAGGAGAGTCCTGCTCTTTTTGCAGTTTTATTTAAGAAAAACTAAGACACTTTGAGGTTTAATGGTGTGTAATATACCTGCCTTTGTTAGGCTTTTCAAGGTTTATGTACATATTTACTTTTTAGGATTGATTATAGAGTGACTTTTAACATAACCTTTTCATAGGCTATAGCGAGGCCACCTTATACAAGTAATGATATTGATCCCATTAATTCTTAAAATACAGGTTAAATACATCATTTTGTTCACTCTTTGTGATCTAGCTCTTAAAACGAAGTTTTTCTCAAATGTGCTAGTTTAATCCACTGTGGAGTTTTATCTCATTTGTAGAGAAATGCAAATTCTAGTTCTACAACTATGATTCTTCTGAGTTATGTTCATTTTTACCCATTCACATATTAAAAAAAATCTTAAAAAAGAATAAAATCATATTCCAAGGCCACTTGCTTTTCATCAACAATATAATTATAAAGAGTTTAAAAATGTGGTTGATGGAGTTAACTAATATATAAGCTATTTCTTAAATCTTCAATGCAAACACATTGATTTTGAGGTGAATGGGCACCTATATGAACTCATGCAAGGAAAGTTATTTGGCTCAGAAGTATTTAATCAACTAAAATTGCTGTTGCAAAAATCCATCAAAAACAAATACAAAAGTTAGTTATGAGAACTAAGAAGGAAGAACTGATGTTTTTTTCTCACTGCTTTCATCTGTCTTGAAAATAACCAAAACAACTTTAAAAGACTCTTCCTAATTTATGCTCCCTGCTTTCAGTCCTGGAGTAAAGTTATATTCCCATGGCTTCCTTTGATATTGTGAAAACTAAAAATATTTCCAAATGAAAATTTTTATTTGAAGTCCTAGGCACTGGAAATATATATTTTAACTGACAATTTTGAGATTATGTAACATAAAGGGTAAAATTTCTGATGTAAAGAGCACTATTATTCTGTAGAACCTATTAGTAAAATAGGAAACAAATAAAATAGAGAAACTATGAAAAAGTGTTATTTTAAAATAAAATTGCTTTCTATGTACATATATTATGTCATATCTGTCAGAGTATAAAGTATTCAGTTGCTTAAAATGTCACTTTCATAATGCTAATAATTGGTGTCTCAGTTTATTTGTTGTTTAAATAGTTCATTATTTTTCCTACATCCTGCTCATTATTTTGTGTTAAAGTATAATTTTCTAAAATCTAAATAATTTCTGTGCTTCAAGGACTATCCATACATCTCTAAGAAAACTTTTAACATCAACAGATACTAAATCTTGGAAGGAAGGAAGGAAGGAAAGAAAGAAAGAAAGAGAGAGAGAGAGAGAGAGAGAGAGAGAGAGAGAGAGAGAGAGAGAGAGAGAGAGAGAGAGAGAGAGAGAGAGAGAGAGAGAGAGAGAGAGAGAGAGAGAGAGAGAGAGAGAGAGAGAGAGAGAGAGAGAGAGAGAGAGAGAGAGAGAGAGAGAGAGAGAGAGAGAGAGAGAGAGAGAGAGAGAGAGAGAGAGAGAGAGAGAGAGAGAGAGAGAGAGAGAGAGAGAGAGAGAGAGAGAGAGAGAGAGAGAGAGAGAGAGAGAGAGAGAGAGAGAGAGAGAGAGAGAGAGAGAGAGAGAGAGAGAGAGAGAGAGAGAGAGAGAGAGAGAGAGAGAGAGAGAGAGAGAGAGAGAGAGAGAGAGAGAGAGAGAGAGAGAGAGAGAGAGAGAGAGAGAGAGAGAAAGAAAGAAAGAAAATAAATCAACGTGTGTTAGGAAAAGTGCAATTTGTACCAGAAGAGCGTGACAATGATTCTCTCAGATCAAACTCCATGATATCTCACAGGATAGCCATGGCAAAATATCCTAGCTGCACAAATTGCTAGTTTAACAAAGCCTACTCGGAGCTCATCTGGCAGGCTGTGAACACAAGGGAACATTAGCACTCTCTCTGTGGTGCTATAGTTGTGCTACCTCTTACTGACATGTTTTTATTGAGTGATCAAAGATTATTAGTAGGATTGCAATCATTGTTTCTTTCTTCCTTAGGCTTTGCCTTTTTTTACCTTGAATCTTATCTTGTTCTGTCTTCACTTGCCATGACCCATATTTGCTTGAATACAGAATTTAGGACATTCTTACTTCTCACAGGAAATACACTTTCCTTCATCTTTGATCCTTCCGGTGTCTTTTTGAACATTTAATTTCATATGAATAAAGTGGTGGTGGGGACAGTTAAGAACTTTATTTAATTTTTCTCAATTACGTTTAGTTTCTGCCCAGTTCTAATTAACTAAAATATTGAACTTTTATTTTTTTCTGAAATGAAAAATGTAGGAGCTGATTAAAATTCTCATGATCAGGATATTAATCAAGATGAAAATTATAATTACTTGTAATTTTATCTTATTTATGCACAACCAGTGCAGTGAAAACTTGGTCTTGGCTTAAAGTCAGGGATAGGCCATAGTTTCTGCTGCAGGTGATGAAAGAAGTAAAATTTCTTAGATAAATACTCTATATATAAAAAGCTATATCCCTAATCACACATACTTTAAAATAAATTAAAGTGTCTCATTCACAGTTCAATCTATTAATGTTTTGTGCATCCCTTCTCACCTCAGCATCTCTCAGTCTATTATCCCTTACTGCCATGATAGCATTTCCACCTGCAATTTGTGGCTGTAAATACGCTTGTCCTGTGACATCCCTTAGATACACTGCTGGGAAGGAAAAACAGTTTTAAGTTTTTGTTGCTTCCTCAGCAATACCAAATCCCATACTACATAGTAAACTATTCTCTAGTGGAATAACTTAGTTTCTGAAATAATGGCATTTAGTTCTTTGTTTAGTTCCTGATTTAGCAGATCTCTGAAATCTACAGGTGCTGGAATTGCCTTGCCAGTGGGAACAGGTAGGAAATTTTACAGACGATCTAAAGTTAAGAGTGGGGACATCCTTAAAGGTCTATCTAGGACCGTTGATTCTACAGAACCAGAGGTTTCCTTCAGATATTTGGTCTTCAAATTGTGCTAGATAGAAGCTAACAGAAAGCAAAAGATGATCTTCAACAGTTATGAGTGCTGAGCAAGACTTAAGAACCTGATATTTGTACACTTAATGCCTCATTTACCTAATGCCTTACACCCTTTTGTGCCCTTTGACATTCAGTAAAGTTTAAATACCAACAGAAGAAGTATTTTGCTGAGTAATGTCCTTTCCCTTCTTAAAAGTCAGGAGAGAGAAACTAATGACAGATTTTTTTTTCGCTTTGTCTCCTAATGGTTATTTCTTTGTCATTGTCAATATAGAGCAGAATCTAGATTTCTGTGGTCAGTGTGCAAGTTTATGATCATTTCTAGAAAAATCAGGCACTAGTTCCATCATATTGTTAAAGATAGTTCTATTTTTCTTTTAAAAAGGCAATATATATTTAAGATATAATTTCTTCATAGTAGTAGTAGTATTTTCAAGCGACGAAAAACATTTTTTGTCTTGCACAAAATAGCAATGTTTTTTTCCATGTAAACTGCTGTAATCATAGTGATGCCATGGTGACTCAGCTACAGTGGTATTTTTATAAGGTGGGACTTTCAGAGAATTTTCCTTCATGTCAAGTTTTATGAGGTGTGGAAGATGTAGAGGTATCATACGCTGAAGAACGCCACACTGAAGTACATGCACATATATATATATATATTTATAAAGGAAAAACAACATAAGAGCAGAGTATGAGCTTTGACCAAGGAACTAAAATATATATTGCTCCAGGGAAAAAAAGGAAAGTAACATCTTGAGCAAAACATTTGCTTAGAATCCAGAATACACATGCATGTATACTGGAGGAGAAAAGAAATTTTCTTGGAGGAAACTAGAAATTCTTTTGCCCTAATGATACACTCACGCCTTTAAAATCTTTTTACTGTTTGATTTGAGAGAAAACTAAGGATTTTACTTTTTTTTTTAGTTCAATGATAATGTGATAAAGAAATATTTCTGCCACTACAAAGTCACAAACAGCTGATAAGATACTGTATTATTAATTGAGAGAGCTCTTTTCAAAAAGCCCTACTATAATAGAAATTGATCTTTTATCTATGATAGCCCGAGTGAGTACCCAACAATCATGTATTATGAACACACAGCCTTGCACTGCTGGATCTTTCACAATTAGTACCAAATGATTAAACTGTACTTTGGACTAGATAACCATTACAAGGGAAATAATTTAGTCTTGCAGTTCTGACATTCAAGAGAATAAAAGAAAACTGACTGTTGAGTTGCTTATCAGACTGCAAAATTGAGACATAAACACTCTAGAAAAAATGTTGACATTATGGTCAGAGCATAAGGGAGATTCCACTTTAAATTTATATTCCAAATTTAGTTTCAGAGTTAGATATTTCTCTTTTTGGGTGAAATCGTGGATATCTAATGAATATTTGAACAGAATATTTTCACAGAAATTCATCTTGACCCTGTATGCTATATGCTAAGGAAAATGTTTTGCAGTAAGTTGAGTTCCTGACTGTATTTACTTATCTTTAGACGTATATATGTACAGAAAACCAGTCCATGAGTCAGATATCGTCCTTAACAAAGCAGAGAAAGGGCTGTCAGAATAACAAAGCATGAAAATATATTACGATACATACATATTCTCTCTAAAGTGT
The DNA here is from genome assembly GCA_013398955.1 of Callaeas wilsoni. Taxonomy (NCBI): domain Eukaryota; kingdom Metazoa; phylum Chordata; class Aves; order Passeriformes; family Callaeidae; genus Callaeas; species Callaeas wilsoni. Next base: position 288,731 of record VWPU01004148.1, on the reverse strand, counting down.
CTATTTTCTCTAATGTTACAAACACAAGCACAGCAAGCTCACCCCTTACAATAAAATAGGGTATTCCTTGACCTTCTTTTTTTCTGAGAAAAATAGCAGGAAATATTCTAATGCTTTTTTTTCATTTCAGTGCTCCCCTTTGATTGAGGAAAAAATTCCCACAGTCAAGGAAAACAACTTTTATATGAGCATTGTTTCAGCAGCACAGCACTCCACGAATGTGAGGTCTGGGAAATTGTATTATCTACTGTTGCTCTTTTCAGATGGTTAAAAATAATATTTTTACAGTTCTGGCATTGTGTCAAGGAAAATTTCTAAGTAAGTTTTGTGGATTTCTTTGTTTAAAGACATTAATAATTATGAGGATTTTGACTTTTATAGTAAAAAAAGGAGATTAAGTTTTAACTACTACTTTCTTGTCCTTTCTTTCGATTTTCCTGGCAGGCATTAAAAAAGGAAAATAAAGTTCTGACCATAGGCATAAATTTTTGAAAATAACATTCTATAAAAAAATCATCATCATCATCATCATCATCACATAATAATCATTATTATTAGAATCATTATTATTACTACTATTGATGAGAGGAAAAAGGTTATAATTTCCTACCTTCTCATCCCACTATAAATCAAACCCTTGCTTTTTAAAAATAAAATTATTAGCCTCTTGTTATTGGTATTCACAGCACACATGCTTCCAAGTGACTATAAAGCCATCATTAGCTGTATGATTTAAAATATAATAACAGGAAAACACTGGAACTCAGAGTGTTTTGTGCGTGTGTTACAGAGAAGCCAATGACATTGGATATAGCCCTCATAGTATCACCCTCACAATAATGGAATTGACTGATTGCTCATTGTCATGCTCTCGACTGCACACAGAATGTAATTATCTACACAAAGCTTCCGGGATTTGAAGGTGCAAGCAGAATAAACAATATTTTTTTTTAATAGGAACAAGTCATAGAACTGGCTTACAAAAAAGTTTTGGCACCCAGGCTTAACATTCACTTTCTAAAATAAATGAGACCAAATAACTACACCTTGCTCTCTCACCTAAATGACAAGATAAAAGGCAAGGAAATGTTTCTGTAACAAAACCCATCAGATATCTGCTGGCAATACATGACGGCAGAGAGGAAAATGTCTAGGAGTTTCTTGAAGTGTGTGGACAATAACTTCATGACACAGCTGGTGAAGAAGCCCACTAGGCAAAATTCCCGTCTGGACTTACTGTTTGTGATCAGAGAAGGACTGATGGGTGATATGATGCTTGGAAGCCATCTTGGGCACAGCAATCATGAAATTATAGTTTTTGATCCTTGTAACAGCAAGCAAGGGGGCAGTAGAACTGTCACCTTGGACTTCCAGAGGGAAGTCCTTGGGCAGAACGGTTGAGAGAGTCCCTTGGGAGGCAGTCCTGAAAGGGAAAGGAGAACAGGAAGGCTGGATGTGCCTTAAGACGGAAAACATAGTTACAGGGACAGGCCATCCCCACATGCCTGAAGACAAGCCAGTGGAGAAGAAGACCAGCCTGGCTAAACAGACCTAGGGTTGGAACATTGTATTTTAGGTTGTTGTACACATTATTTTGAAATTATATCTACCACAGTACAATATTATTCAAATATACACTCTAATTTTTTTTTATACAATCTTCAAAAACAAATATGATGATGATTCTTAGAGAAATATCTAAATAGTGAAAACACACATTCAAGATGTATCTTAAAATTCTCAAATATTGTGGTATTCTGAATACTCTTTGAGAAAGCCAACCATGGCCTTCTTTAAGTTTTCTACAATAACTTTTGCTTTTTTTGAGAGATGACTTTTCACTTTTGGATTTATATCTGAGTAAACAGAAATCCAAGACATATGTTAAACTACCCATTTTTAACTGTTTTTAATAAGATGTTCAAAGCCATCAGTACCACAATATAATAGGTATATATTCATTGCCATGTATACAGAGTGGCTGAGATGGCTTACTCAGTTCCATGAGCTTTGAAAACCATTTTAAAAACAAAATTTAATTAAAAAATAATTACCTGATACAGACATCATGAAAATATTTATTTCAGCCAATAATCATCATAGAGTTATAGTACGATTTGGGTGGGAATGGAAATTAAAGATCACTTAATTCCAATCTCCTGCCATGGGCACGGACACCTTCCATTAGACCATGTTGCTCAATGCCCCATCCATGCTGGCCTTGAACACTTCCAGGGTTGGGGCATCCACAACTTTTCTGGGCAACCTGTTCCAGTGCTTCATTACTGTCACAGAAGAGAATTAATTCTTAGTATCTCATCTAAACCTATTCTCCTTTAGTTTGAAGTCATTCTCCCTTTTCCTGTCACTACATGGTTTTATAAAAAGTCTCTCTCCAGCTCTCTGTAACCCCCTTAATGTGCTGGAAAGCTCCTCTAATGTCTTCTGGAGCCTTCTTTCCTCCAGACTGAACAACCCCATCTCTATCAGTCTATATTTGTAGGAGCAGTGCTCCAGCCCTCTGATCGTCTTTGTGGTCCTTGTCTGGACTCACTCCAATGGGTCTGTGTCCTGCTTATGCTGGGACCCCAGAGCTGCATGCAGCACTCTAGGAGGATCTCATGAGGACAGTAAAGAGGGACAGAATCACCCCCTGAACCTGCTGGTCATGCTGCTTTGGATGCAGCCCATGTTGGCTTTCTGGGCCGCAAGTATGCACTACTAATCTCCATGCAAATAAAGAAAACCTTCTGCTTTTTTTTTTTTTTTACACTTATGAAAAAAATATGGGTTTTGCAAAATGTCCTAAGATGCACAAATTGAGGAGGCTAATGACTAAGAAAAAGCAAATCCGAAAAGGAGATTATATGAAACAAGCATTGTACCAAAAATGGTGATAATTTTAATGCTGTATCTTGTGAAAGAGTAATTTCTTTTTAAAAATAATGTTAAATTATTGAGGAAGAGATTTCAAAAGGGTCAAGGAACAGACACCTATTTTCTGTTGAAAAGCTACAGGTTCTCTAATTCATTTTTGTGAATTCAAAAATCTACACTTCTGGGAGAACTGGGTCAAAACCAATTAACTTGCAAAAACTCTGTAGAAACTAAGTTAAATAAGTGTGGATGAAAGATCACAAGTATAATCCCCTTAATAAATTACAGCAGCTAATAACTAACCCTTCTGAATTTGAATGGCTATATTTTCTAAAAAGCATTGAAATCCATCCTGCGTAGATCATTAACCCAGAAATAAGATAAGCAAACATGACTGTAGCAAGATCTGTATCATAAAGTAATTCTCATTTCAGATAGGTAAATGAAGGGAAGAACAGAAGGAAAAGGAAAATAAAAGGGAAGAACACTTGACCAGTACTCTATACAATTTCCCAAGCACTAGATGGAAATTTAACCAGTTATCTACATTTCATTTTTAAGTAAATTTGCACACCCTCATTCAGCTGTGAGGCCAACAAATCGATTCCCTTAACATCTTTTCCCTCCTACCACATGTTAGACAGCTCTCAAAGAGCTCTAACTACCAGCTATGCGTCCGCTCATATTAGACAATGGGTGAGAACATCAGCACCACCAAACAAACCTGATGAAAGAGAGGCATTCAATGTGAAGGACCTTGTCTTTGGAAGTGGAATGAAGATGTGACCAAGAATCCAGTGAAAGAGGAAGAAAGACAAGAAAGATTGTTATGGGTGGCCATGCAGGAGATTCGTGAGTGAAGAAAACCAGTCGTCAATTTACATGTCATGGAAATGTCCGTCTTTTAAAATGAATGAGTGCACAATCAAACTTCTGATTAGCTCTTTATGAAGAAATTAAATAAATAAAGACTATTTCCACTGTAATAGGCATTCCTGAATCATTTTGATTGTTAGTTGTTTTCTACATGAAAAATAAAAAGATTTTTCTCCATTGGCCCAAATTTCTGACATCTGAGGAGTCATCTGCCATGAATTATAACAATTACTGATGTCAAAAGACCAAAATTCAAATGATCATTTAATGTTGTTTGACATGAAAGAAAACATAATTGAATTCTGAACAAGTAATGTCAAATTCTGTGAAATGACTGCTGCCTGGATGACAGCAATAACCCCCCAAAGAGCTGCTGCATTTCCCGCAGAAAAAAGAGCTGATAAATAAATGGAATGTATTTTTGTTTAAATATTGCATTAAAAGAACCCAAAACAAGATTATAACAAAACCTTCTTTCTTTTCTTTTGCTGTTTTTCTTCCTTTTTTTTTTCCAGATGAAAAAAAATTAAAATTATGGACTGAAAAACAGGCAATTACATATCTGTACTTGCTACCAATTTCCTTGTTTAATTAAATCTGGCTGCTCCCTCAATATCTCTCCTTAATATTGTTTTCGTGATCATGGAGAAGAAGAGACAATTCAGGGTTAATGTGTAGGAATAATTTAGAAGGTTACGCTTACATTTTTAGACAGATTCTGTTATAACAGCTTGCATGACAGGTTATCTTAAAACTAGAAATTTTTGTGTCATCATCATGACTTTTTGACCACTGTAGTCCTGTATCAGCATTTCAGCTCAATACATCTTAGCGATGACTTCAACTAAAATTAATATGTCTCATTATGCTTAGAACAAAAGTCTCAGAGACAGTTTCTGTTGTACCAAGACTAAATTCACTTAAGAATTTTGCTTGATCTGAAAACTATTATCTATGGAAAAAAAATAGGATTTTGAACCAAAGATCATACAGTTAAATGGATCATCTTTCTCAGGACATAAAAATGTCTGTGACCCTGGAAAGACTCTGGAAAACACATAAATTCACATGCACTCAAATCACTTTAAGGAATAAAGAAGTCAAATGCTAAATATAAGTTTCACACCCTGTATCTTCTGAGATGCCCAATACGAAAGACCATTCACAGAGCATTATTGTTATATACAGATTCAATGCTGCATTGCATAAGAAGGAAATACACCTTTTATACAGCAGTCTATTGATTGGAATATGGTGGTTTCCACAGAAAAAGAGAAAATGTGATGGTCCACTCTTCTAGGTTCTGTCAGGTAAGCAATGGCATAAAATTCACTTTCAGGAGGCTCATCTGCTTATCAAATTAAACATATAAAAAAATTACATGATAATAGTTTTACTTAGGAAAACAAGTAAACAGTAAAAAATCCATAACAAAACCACAAACTACACCACTTTCACCACACCTTTTGAAACAAAGACTGCAAGTGGTTGGGGCACATTCAACAAATTATTCAGGGTTATAGATAAGCCTTCCTCAGCCTAAAGAACTCATGCATTGTTCCAGACAGAGCACCCAAATTTTGCTCCAAATTCTGCTCTTGGACTGCTTTCTCAGACTAGCAGTCTGACAAAGTCATGGACTATGCTCCAGGACGAAGCTATGTGGACTAATTCTGAAACATCAATATCTTCTTTGACTAATATTAGGGAGATATTTTTGTCCTATATGGAATGCAGATCCTTTCCTAAACCAGGAAAATATTAATATATTAAGATTAATATATTAGGGAATATTGACTTACTAATATCATAAGAAGCCTCCCCAGGTAAGCAAAGAAAATAATATGATCTTGAATACTATAGTCATTTTCCTTGACTTAGGTCCAACTATTCCCTTGTATAAAGTTAATCACACTTATAAATGCCTTCAGAGTTTAACATAGAAATGGTCTTACCGTTTCTAAATAAATTATTGATGGATATGCCATAGAATGTATAACTCAAAGAAGAACCTTTTCTTCGCACTTCAAATTTTCCTGCCTTGAAATATCTATTGTCCTCAGATTTCAATAATTTCTCTTTGAGTATTTGGTTAGGATTCATTTATTTGGAAGTTAATTTTTCATATATACATTGCAATGTATTTTACTCAAAATCCCAGTGTGATATGAAAAAAGGCTGTCTCCTATGTCAAACTCTCTGTAAATCAAAAACAAAATGTACATTTTTATGGAAATGATTTATGCAAAGCAGCTATTTGATCCATAATAACAGTCACATGAGAAAGAAACAATGGAGAAAGAGGCCTGAGAACACATGGCAGGAACAAAAATGTAATTACAATCAGCTCTTATTTGTCAGACTTAGATATACAAAATGTGCATACACTAAAATAATCATAAAACAAAATGTCCCAGGGTTCCACTCAATTTTTCCTATTTGTTTCTGAGGAATACATAGATATGAAGAAAAAACTAATTCAAACCCAGAAAAAAAATGTGAAAAATTGTCTAAAATATAATTCATGTATTTGAAACATTCAATTTCTGATCCAGTCAGATTTATTTAAAGCAAAACACCACCTCCTGCATATCCAATTAATGGTTGCCATGGCAAATAAGAGTTCCCACTGCACTGTCTTATTGCAATATGCATGACAATTGCAAGTATATCACTCAGAAATTTCCATAATGATATTAGCTGATCTATCCAGCATCAGACAATTAATTTTGTACAGCATCAGGTGTTCAATATTTATCCTCATAAAAATTAAATGCAAACATTCACATCTCATATGGAAATGGATTCCTTTATAATCACTGTCCTGCCTTCTCTCATTAAATATTTTTCTTAGAATTTAGATTAGGATGGCAGACAGATTTTTGGTAAGTTTTCTGTATGAAATGACCATGGTCAGTACAATATTTTAAGCTTTGAATAACAGCTAGTTTTAAAATTAGTTCAGATAAAGAATACATTTTGTAAAAAATGTTTTGTCAATGAGTCTATACTGGCTCGTAAACATGTTTCTCAGTTAAATATAAGTTCATTCTATGTGTTTTTGTAAAGATTTTCTTGGATGATAAGGGCTGGATGAGACAGATCCAGTACTTAGCACTGCCAGATTTGTAAGGCCATGCTAGCACTGTCAGATTTTTTAAGAAATGAGCAGAAAGAGTTTGCTGTCCCCCCAAAATTACGTTGATAAGGAATATAACATGTAACAGAAAAGTAAGGACTAGCCTATATTTCCTCTACTTTGAATATGGGTATCTTTAAACTGTTGTGACCCAGTGCTCAGAGCTTCTCTTTCAGAAATTTTGTAATGGTTTATTTTAAGGAACTCATTGTGGTGTTTCATGTAATCACCATCTGACTCATTGTGCAGTCCAACCTGGAGAGATAGCTGCCTCCAGGACATTGCTCTCTTCTCTAGGCTACAATCTCATCTTTTACTGGGACTCATTTTCTATCCCTGTGAAGGTGAATTTTGTGCTGAAGTAAATGCCAGAAGTAATCTACCCTAAAGACACCCAAAAAATAAGAGCAGTCAAGAAACCCTCTGGTTCAGTGGATTTGGGACCAGGGAGTTCTAGGTTATGTCCATAGAAGGGTTTCTGGGTTTCTACACAACCACAGTTTGAATCTCTCAGTAATTCTGAAAGAAGGTACTGACTGTTTAGGCAATTTCTTCTGTTTGAAGAGAGGAGCTTTCCTATAACCTTATGCATAATAACACATATAACATAGTGATGCTCCTCCAAGTTAACCTTTTGGTAAAAATGCCTCGTCACAAAAAACCTTCATCTTTGAAACTTCAGCCTCCAACGGGTGAATAAGGAATGCAGTTGGGGGGGAAAAGTAGAGCTATGCTGGTAAAGAACCAAGCATAGGAATGAATTCTTGCTAAAGGACCAATAATGAAAGTGAAGGACTGGTAAAGCTAGAGTTGACAAAATTATTGTGATTAATAGCACTGCTGGTAGTAACACTAATCCTGCTATTTTGGCAGTTTGCTTTTGATAATTTTCAAGAAACAGCTGTGTATAGCAAACAAATCATGGGGTCTATGAAAACAAACTTCAGAACTCCTCATTTTTACGCCTTTGAGAATGTATTTTTAGGTCTAGATTCTGGTTTGGGTTGATTGTTTTTTCTTCCTAGTGTGTTGTTGTTATTTGGGTTTCTTTGGTTTTTTCCCCCTCCTTATCCACAGGATCACTTTTGTAGACAGCTTGAAGTGTAGCTTTACATGAGAAAATATGTCCAGAATATTTTTGGCATATTTAAGGCCATCCTATGAAAATTAAGACAGAAACCTTGAAACAATTCTCTTTGGTAAGAAATTATTATTAACAGCACAATAAACTCTTTAAATAATCATGATCTCTTTTCAAGGAACAAAGAAAGAGTTAATTAAAAACTGAATATACAGTTTGATTTTTAGATAGGTTTTCGACTATATTTAGCATCTGTAAAAATAAAACAAGCCAGAGAGCAAAATTAAGGTTCATTCCACGTATTCAGACTCATAGCACTGACCTCCAAATTACCAAAGTCTGAAGCTAGCTGTAAGCAACAGAAGTAGCTGGAAAATCTGGAGTCCTTCTCTGCATTTTTAACACAGAATTTTGCAATGCTTTTGGTGTTAGTCTTTTGGCACATACGGTAACCAATAGCTTCATTTAGCAATATTCAGCAGTTGGATTGATCAGATTATTTTTTAAATGAATGAAACTAATTTTGCTTGCACTAACTTCTACCACGCCAGCTGTTACTGTTATCACTGCTGCTGTTGTCGTCATCATCATCATCATCATCATCATCATCATCATCATCATCATAATTATAATCACTTTTAGAAAGATAAATCAAGGAAATGCAGCAGTGGAAAGACAAAGTGCCAGGACATAGGGTTATGCTTTGTTTGTGAGTCTTACCAGTATTGCCTTATGGCAGTCTGCATTGTGGCAAGTTTACTGCAGCTGATTAATTACTCTCTTTTGATTAGATTTGCTAGAATTAATGTTGATTTCTTCTGTTTCTCTTATGAAAGGTGTAAATAAAAGAAATTATATTATCTGTTGACATTTACTACATAAAGTAGAAAATCAGTTTTGATTATATGATAAGTAGTCTAATTGAATTTGCTTCTTTCATTAAAAAGGGAACACCCACAACTCAGCAGATCCTCCTATTATTTCCATCTAATTTATCTAGGTAAATACATATTAAAAGCCAAGAACGGAAACAGAAAGAGACACTGTATTCCATTGAATATTAATTAGGTACTTCTAAACTAATAATATGGTCAGATGTCCATTACAGTTCAGGTATCAGTATAATATGACCAAACTACACTGTCTTGGGGTGAAACTATAGAAAGGGAAAGGAAGGGGAAAATGTAATTAGTACCATATTCTGTTGTTTATGTGACATTCAGTAACTCTACGCATATAATCAGCTCTCCATTTATAGCTGGGTAATGTGAGAATAACTGCAAAACAAAAATGTCATTAAAATTCACTTCTCTGAACTCCTAACTTTAAATGTCACTACAAATGTGAATTTAACAGCGCTTAAAGTCTGACTGCCTGATTCTTAATATCTCCACAGGTAACACAAACATGAACAGGAGTTTTTGTCATTGAAAAATGAAGGAACACGAGGCATAAAATCCAGTATAATTACTTCAAATTATCTCCCTGCCATTTTATTAATTAAAAAAATCTAATCTAATATTTAACTGATATTTTGTAAACAGAATGGCCATAGTAGTGTCCAGTCAAACCACCCAAACACTATGGAAATACACATTTTTCTAGAGACAGGACTAAATTTCTGTTTTATGACACATCAAGATTTGGTGTGCAGTCTTTCATGAGTCTGAAGACCTAATCACCTATTCACACACACATTGTTTAGATCTCAGGGATAAGAAGGTTGTAAAGAGGCATTCTATATTCTAACACTTTAATCTTCTCAGATTCAGATAGGTAACACAATATTTAGAACAAGTTGTTTTGAGCCTAGAACAATTGATAGTTTTCTTCATGATCTCCTGGAGAAAGACTTAACTTGAAGATAAACTTTTTTCATACTAAGTGGAGATATTCTTGAGTCCAAACATCCCTCATTACTCTCATTAGGCTTCTCTTCATGTCATAATTTTGAGACCAAATACTTTCCTTACCTAGCACTCTGCAGTTCTATAATGCGAAACTCGGACATAAAATTTTCAAGTTTTTTCCTCTTACATTTTAATGATTGTTTAATACTTACTCACATTTTCCTTAAAAAAAAAGACTGAATTTAAAAAGCCTTAATATTATGATAAACTACTAACATTTCACTTCATTTAAAATGTAAAATGAATTTCTGTGGGAGCAAAATTTCATGTTAACCACTGACAGCTATAAATATGCCGAAAGGTTGCCAAAATTATACCAAAGGACATTAAATAGAAAGTGAATAGCTTTTAATTTGGTGTAGTGTTTGTTTCTACAGATTGACAAAGTTGCTGTTTGAATGTTAAACAGTACAATTCCTGATAAAGAACAAGCACACCTGGTCTTCATCTGAGAAACAAAATATTTCTGAATTAATATCAAGGTTTTTATTCAGTAATGCATTTAATATAAATTTAGTATATAAAGTGCTCAAGTGCTGAGGAGTTTGAATTATATGTTTACATATCTTGTCCAAAAGGGATTAATTTATGTAAGCAGCCATTGTTAAACATTTTATTATTGGCCCTAGTTTTCAAGAAATTATAGATAACAAATCACCTGGTACACTTTTGCTTTTTTCTCACTTGCCTATAAAGAAACAGCACTAAAAGCTGTCTTAAGTCTGATCACAATAGGATATTGAATACAGTACAAGAGTACATTTGGATCGTGAGTTTGAAAGTAGCAAAATAGAACTATCTGTTGCCTTAATAATAAAAGAAAAAATGAAAAATGCACAAGGTTTCCCTCATTGACTGGAAGTCTTCCTTCTATTCTTTTAAATTTTTTACTTGCCCTTTTTTTGATTATCTCTTTATAGTCTTTAGAGCTTTTCCCACCATCAAAAATTAAAATATACCATTATTTATAACATTAGAGGGGGAGAAAATGTGACAGCAACTCCTGGACATGCTAATGTATATTTTTCTTCTTCATTTGAGCCTTTACAGGCCATTCCCTAAAATCAAATTTAACTACATGAGTTAATACCTCATTAATATGAGGAATGTCTTCTACATCACTATAGTGCTCTCACTTTGTGAATTGTCTGGTCCACAGAGAACTGTTCTGAGGATCCCTTTTTATTCTGTTAATAGGCAATAAAGAATCATTTAAATATGAATTAAAAATAAAGCTAGTAAATCTACTGAAAAGAATCAAAAGGTTTTCTTTAAAAATTAAAAAAAATAAAATTGATAGGAAGGTGACTGGCCTGAGTGGATCATCCATCTATTATCATCTGGATAATACCCCAAATGGGTCCACAAATTGATTTGCCAGCAATGACTTCCCAAAGTAATCTGATGGAATTCAAAGAGGGAAAAATTAAAATGAATGAAGGAAGAAGTGAACTATCTGTGTTTAATCTTCAGTTTCATCAGAAATCGATTAACTAGCTGACTTTGGGTCCAAAAGAATTAATTATACTCAGTCTCCGGTATAATTAACAACACTATGGCCATGTCCCAAAATATTCATTAAACAGTCAGGAACAATATGAAATTCAAATTAAAATTGGAAAAGAGATTAAATAGAAGTAGTCATCTCTAAAAAGAATCATACTACATCTGAGATGAAATCATTTAAGCAATACAAAATATGGAAATACATTTTGTGTTACATTCGATTATCATTAATTCCAGCACTGCAAGCTGGCAGCTATTTTAGGCTCATTACAAAGACTAAAATGGGCTGGAATTTTAATGGAAATCAATCCTCATTGGAATAATGGGAATATGGTTCAAACTTACAGGAAGTTAAGTTCTAAAATTCAAGTTTTCTTTTTAATTCTAAGTTCAACTGAGGAAATTTGCATTCTGATGTATATCAACCATTAATTTGAAACACTAAGGAATATGCATAGATGGGAAGAGATGGGAATGTAAGGAGAGAGAAGAGGGAGGAGAAAAGATGTAGCTTAAATATATGCTTTGGAATCCCTATTTCTCAAATTTCCCAAGCCTAGTGTTACTAGCCTGTGGAGCTGAGTAATGCTGACATGTGCAATATGGAATTTATTTTCAGTTTTCTAAATGGGAATATTTTCACCCCCCATTTTTTTTCCTTGCTATATTTGGTACATTATTCTTCTGAATTTCAATACCTTTTAGCCAGTAAAAGCCAGGGTTTTTTGCTTTGGGATTTTTCTTTTTAAATTCAAGTATCACAAATCCTCTCATTTTAACAATTTCTGTACAAAGTAATTGCAGCAGAGCAAAAGCATCTTCATGTAAAGTAAGCCGTCTTGGAGGGCTTTTATGTCTTCGGCTAAAGGTTCTATGGAGGAAAATATTCATGAGCACATCAGTCAGAAACCAAAAGATCACGTATGCTTGTCATTAATTATCAAAATTAAATCTTCTATTATTTTATAATTTTCTTTTTAAGTTTTTTATCAAAGACACAGAAAACACTTGGTTTTTAATTATTGATTGCTTATGCAGTTCTCATTTTTGCTTATGACTGACACCTTTAATAAGGCTGCTTAATAAGAATGTATCAAGAAATTTGCATTTAGAATAAAAAACTGGATTATTTAATAGTTTGGTATAATGTCATCATTCTGCATGTCAGCTTTTCTCTTCTTCAATCCTCTCGCTGGCTTGACTAAGGACTAATCCACTGCAGAATTTTGACATAGCATGCAACTTTGATCTTTGTTTCTGTGGTGAGTTGATGCTGGCTGGACACCATATGCCACCGAAGGTGCCCCACCACTCCCCTCCTCAGCTGGACAGGGAGAGAAAATATGAAAGGCTTGTGGGTTGATATCAGGACAGGGAGAGATCAGTCTACAATCAGAGACAAAACAGACCTGACTTGAGGAAAAATAATTTAATATATTACCAATCCAAGTGAGTGTAGGAAGATAAATAGAACTGAATCTTAAATAAACAACTTCCCCCATGCTTCCCTTCTTCTCAGGCTCAACTTTGCTCCTGAATTCTTAACCTTCTTCCCTCCAGCAGTGCAGGGGGATGGGGAATGGGGTTGCAGTCAGGTCGTTACGCGTTGACTCTGCTGCTCATTCCTCCTCAGTGAGAGCACTGGTCACACTCTTCCTCTGCCCCAGCATGGGGTCCCTCCCATGAAAGACAGTCCGTCAACAACTCCAGCACAAACCCTTCCCACGGGCTGCAGTTTTTAAACTGGCTTCTTCAGCATGGTCCCTTTCAAGAAATTCAGTCCTTCAGGAACCAACTGTTCCACTTAACAGGGCATTTCAACCAACTGGATGTCTGCTGGAAAAGCAACACAGCTGGCTGGATTGAAAAGCAACCCAGGGGGTTCCTGGAGTGCATCAAGGGTAACTTTCTGGTCCAATTATTACACAAACCAACTGGAGATGAAGAGTTACCAGACCTGGTGCTCACTAGTTCACCTGAGCTCATTAAAGAGGTTTAGATTGGTGGCAGCCTGGGCTGTAGCAATTATGCCCTGGTTGAGTTCCTCATGATCCTGAGGAACAGGGAACTGGCAAATGGTAAAGTCAGAACTCAGAACTTTGGGCCACTTCTCTTGGAGCACAGGAGCTCTTCATCTCCATGCTTAGAAAGTAAGACAAGGCAGGCCAGAACTTGATATGGCTGAGCAAGGATCTGGTTCTCACACAGACGAGTAAGAAGGAAATGCACAGCCAGTGGAAGCAGGGATATGTGACCCAGGAAAATAACAGGAATACAGTTTGAATGTGTACGTATGGGATCAGTAAAGCTAAGGCACCATTGGAAAGGGACTTGTTAAGGGATGTGAATAATAATAAGGTATTCCCTAAATGCATGGGTCAGAAACAAAAAGCCCAAGGAAAATCCAAGTAGAATGAAAGAGTGAACCTGCCTGATGAATGGGAAGGGAGAACTAGTAATTATCGATATGGAGAAGGCTGAGGTACGCATTGAATTCTTCACCTCGGTCTTCTCTGGCAGTCAAGTTTCCCGTGTCTCTCAAGGACCTGAACCTCTACGTGGGAGTTGGGGGGTGCAAAGTTCATCTCACTGTAAGCTAACAACAGGTTTGGGACCCCTTGATGAAAGTAAATAGTCACAAGTCTATGGGATCTGATGAGATGCATCCCAGGGTTCTGAGGGAGCTGGCTGATGTTGTTGCTCAGACAACATTATATTTGAAAAGTCATGGCAGTCAGGAAAAGTCCCTGGGACTGGATAAAGGGAAACATCAGTCTGATTTTTGAAAAGGGGGTAAAGGAAGACCCAGGGAACTACAGATCAGTAAGCCTCACCTTTTTGCCTGGGGTGTTCACGGAGCAGATCCTCATGGAAGAAATGTTAAGCCTCACACAAGACAAGGAGGTGATCTGAGGCAGCCAGCATGGCTTCACTAAGGGCAGATTGTTCCTGACCAAACTGGTGGTCTCCTATGACGAACTGCAAGGGTCAAAAAGTGAAAACTGACTGATGTCATCCACCTAGATTTCTGTAAGGCCTTCGACACAGTCCCACATGGGCCATAAGGTGGAAGGAGCAGCAGAGACAATGTGTGACGAACAGCTCCCATTTCTGTCCATTGGTATCCCTGAGGGGGAGTAGATAGAGAAATTTGGAGTGAAGTTGAGCACTGGAAGAAGGGGGTGGTGAAGGAAAGGTGTTTATCTAAGATCCTGTTTTATTTCTCATTACCTACCTCTGATTTGATTGGTAATATATTAAATTATTTTTCCCCAAGGTGAGTCTTTTTTGCCCGTGACTGTAACAGATGAGTGATCTCTTCCTGCTTTTATCTCAATCCATGAGATTGTCCTTATATTTTATCTCTTCTCTTCCAGTTGAGGAGGGATGGAATAGAATGACACAGATAGGCACCTGGTGTCCAGCCAGGGTCAACCCATCACAAGGCATCAGGAAATGACAGCAAGTCTGCCCTCAAAAAGAAAGCATTCTCTGCTATACCACTGCAGTGGTTCTGTGCAAGGTTTTCCATTCAAACCTAATGCATTATTCATTGCAACATTTGACAAACCTTCCCTGATTAAAGGTAAAGCCTGCAACACTAAACAATAAGACAAACTTACCGGACCTCTGGAAATCTTTTAAAAATGCTTATTTCACAGAAATTTAATTAGATTGATTAGGATTATTGAGCTGTGCATGTGATAATCCCCTGGAGGCCATTTCTTCTCATGAGTTTTCTGCAATAATTAAACTGTAGTAGGACACTCAACTGTAACTTTTAATGGTCGCCTTGCCAAGTAACTACTAGGAAGGGAAAGCAAAAGATATGTTTTCTGAAAGCCACACAAGTAGAGAAACGCATTCTTTGAAACAAAGAAATGACCCAGGAAAAGATAAAGGATGCACCGTATTCTAAATATTGGAATCTTCTGTAGCAAATAAGTATGCTCTACAGATGTTAATTAATTATCCAGACTCTCCTCAAGGAAGCCTTATTTGAATTTTTTAATGAATGTCACAAAAAATCCAAAAACAAATAAACAAAGAAGAACTAATCCTTACCTCATTATGTTTTTGAGTTTAAGTAATTTTTTAAAAAAATAGATTCAAAATTAAATAAAATCATGTCCAGATCCAGAGATCTAAAAATATATCAAGAAATATTTCTGGGATGTCTCAAGACAACTTCAGACCACAGATTTTTAAAAATTATCTCTGGTTTAGGATTTGCAAAGACAGTTGTCTTTTTAATTCAACTGTGCTCAGGTCTATATAATTCTAAGAATATACAGCTCTCTTCAGATGTGGTGTGAGGTTCACTGTTATGCAGTCTTTGTGTAACAATTCTTTTCTAAGGGTAATCTGGATATGCATGTGTTGTATACAGAGCCATCAAATTGACATAACTACCAGATGATTAGTACACTCCATTGTTACTGGTCCATATCAGAGCTGGTTGCATGGCTCAGGGAGTAGCTCCTTCTAATTTCTAAAGGGCATCTTTTTGAGGGACGTCTAAATGGTGAAAACCTGGCCACATTTAGTGCATTAGTTTATCAGTCTACACTTAGAATTCCTCAACTGGAAGCATTACACATAGCACTGGACATTTTTGCTTGTATGTTATAAAAAGCAAGAAGTATTACTCAAGAATACTTACACTGAGATATACAGATTTCAATTAAATATTCTTAGCATATTCCTTTGCCTTGATCTAAGTATATTTCCCTTTATTTTTGTAAGCATATTTTATTAACAAATTGTCTCATTTTTCTAATTTTACTTTGATATTATTGAAAGAATTGAATAGAATGAAAGAATAATTTTCATTACATTATTATTAATCACATGAAATAAATCTATCTATAGAATAAGAAAATTCATTGTTGTCTAATCAACAGCCTAAAGCAGTAGGGCAGTAATTTACAGTATCTTACATCCTACTTACAGGTGCTTCAGCAGTGTACACCCCTTTTAATAGATGGCAGTTAATATGTGCCACTTAACCTTTCTTATTTCAGGCTTTTTTCAACACTAGATAAAAGTAGTCATGTTTTCATAGATTTGGTTCTGGATGAAGAGAGAATTAAGATATCTCAGATTTTTACCCTGGGGCAGACAGTCAAGTATAAACCAGTATGGCCCAGAAAATTCTTTTCGAACATTAGATGTAATATTCCCAAATCCTATTTAACCACAGAATGACTACAGTGAAATGTCTTTAAGGCAGCGTAACAGAATTTTCAGTGGGTTGTCATTCTGATGTAACAGGAGACTTACAAATGTAGTATGCAGCTCCAGGATGGGAAGTAATCACAGCAAAAATGCTTTGTTGGCTTATTTTCTATTCATCTTGAACAGAAATTTAGAGCTATGAAATACATTTCCATTTTTTTATTTTCACCCCTAATATATTATTTGAATGTTAGAAAGTAAATTATCAGGTAGATTGAATTTAAAGAATGGTCAGCTTTGTACATTGCAAAGCATGTATGACAATCAATAAGGAAAAATGTAGAAAATATTTTCATTGTACCAACTTTCTTTCTTTTGAGGAGATAGAAAAAAGAAATTAAACAAATATTCATCTTTCTCTTTAATAATGTATTTCTACCTTTTAAAAAATAGTATGTCCACAAGTTCATGTCGATATAGTGGCCATAATCTATAACTAATCCAGTCACATTTACTACAAGTAGAGATGGAAGCCAAGGAAAATTTCAAGTAGCCTAGATATCAGGAGCCCAGTAGAGTATTTCAAAGTGCCATAGGTAGACTGGTTATCTAATGCTAACCAATTTTTTAAAGTCATTTTCAATACTTGTTGGACTTGTGTGGACAAGTGTGAACAGGTTTGTTAAGGGGGTGTTCATGTACTTCAGAGGCTTTAAAATAGGGTTTTGTCTGGATCACACCCACATGTAGTTGGAAGAATCTGTAGGTAATGTTCCCGCCCAGTTGAGTTCTACGCACCATAAAAAATTAACTTTTAGCGTATATGGTGCTTTGAAATAATCTGGTTGTCTTAAAGGGTGAGAAACAGGATCAAAAGGGAAAAGTAGACAAGGAGCCCTATTAGATATGAATCTTGGAATTCTATACATCCCTGGTAATAGCATACCTTCTTTGATGATCCCAGGTATGCCAATCTCCCCAGAGTTTAGCAAGACATTGACTTCTGAGTGTGATGTATTATGTGTATCCTGACTATTTATGTGTATTCTGAAATCCTACTATGTTATTATAATATGCAAAATACATACTGTTAAGTCCTACTTGGTGTGGGAGCCAGGGGCATTCCACAGCCTCAGATTTTCCTTCAGTTAATAGGCAATGGGCCCTCCATTTCAAAGGCAGTTTACCTTTTAACCACCAGGGGACAAGTATAAAGGTATAAGGTCATTTCCGGAGTTGGGGTTCATATGAATTATTGACTGATCTGTGGATGTTGCAAAAGATCTTAGGCCCTGCTCTGCTGATATAGGAAGAGCCACATGAATCCTCTAGTTTGTCTGATTCCAAAGATGTGTGAACCCCAAAATTCACTCCCCTGCATGGTTTGTGAAATTATGAGTTGCATTCCCTGAAGCTGGCTTCCTGGTCTGAGCAGTGAGCACACATATCTGAATGTATAAAAAGAACAACAGACATACACCAAAGCTGCAATTATTCCTACAAATAAAACAACAAAACATCATGCCATATAAATTATGTGAAGAGTTTCCTCTTCTTTCTTTTGGTTTTAGATTTCCACCTTTAGAAGGTCAGAATAGAAACTCTTCAGTTTTTTTACTATTCAGCAACTGGTCAATGGTTCGTTCAATTCAAATGACTCAACTACCTTTGTGTTAATCGTGAATATGAGGTATTACACTGATTCTAGGTTGTTACGGTTTGCCATACTTATTTACAATGTAAGTTATATACATTAACAAAGATTTCTCCTATTCTTGCTATTGTTCTCTGTGATTGTCTTAAGCCATAAAGTAACAGTTCCTTCTGTAGTTTGATAGTAATTATTTCTACCTTACTGGTGGATTCTGATGTTTGAAAGGCCAATATCTCCTTCCCTATCACCCCGTCCTGATTGTACTCGGCAGAGGACAGCGGAACCTGTCCTTTTCTCTGCAAGTTCCACTTGATCTTCTCACTATCGTTTCAAACTAACACAATAAGCTTTTGCCAAAAAAATGGGAAAAAAAGGCAAAGTTGCCATCCACTAGATCCTGTGGCAATGAGTTTCATATTTAATTAAACAAAAATCCCTTCTACTTGCTCTGAACCCATGATCTAACTTTAATAGATGTCTCTGAGTTTATTATGACTAAAAAGTGAATTGGTTGTTTCTTAATCATTTTCATTAAGCTTGTCAAGATTTTTGGATCTCTTTCATATCCCTCCTAAAGTCATATCATCTCTATCATATATAGAAACTATTCTGTGTCTTTATTATCTATGTTGTCCTTGTCTATGCTTTGGCACTAAGGGCAAGGATGTAAAAAGGAAGGAATTCAGAACTGCATTCATATTCAAGGTGTGAAGGCAACGATTAAACAGATGAAGGAGAAATAAATTACAATGGCTGATGATTAGGCAGAGAGTATGAGAAGAAAATTTATGTGGGGAAAAGCATTAAAGAGCATTTATGTTGTGGACTATCCAAGCACTAAATGTTCTATCCTTAATGCTATGAAAATTCAAATAGAGAAAAATTTGGAAAATTTATAACATTTATAAAATGAGAATATAATTTCTTAAGAAATCTTTTCTGGTTTTGACATCATCCCCAATCTTATTAAGATAGCTTAGTTTCTTACCGGCTGTTTGCCTTAACTCTTTTCTTTCTGTCCTCTTCTTTTTATAGACTCAAAAAACCTCAAAAACTAAATACAAAAATAACATAACATAACAAAATCCTACACTTTTAACCAGGAACATCCCAGAATTTGCACTTAGTGTTGTCATACTTTATATCAACATCTAGTTGATATAAAAAAGTAGACCTCAGGGATTTATTTTTCCCTCCAGGTTATATCTGAGATGAATTATATGGTTAAATGCTTTTTTATATCCAGAATGATATTCAGGTTTTTGAAGGAGAGAAGAGCCAGGTGGTATAAACTATAACTATGAGCTTGGTGATGTGGATTTTGTTATTCTACAGGGCTCAGGACCAAAATTTTTCATTCAATTGTTCTGCATCAACAACATTTCAATAGAGCTCAGCATATTCTCACTCCCACTGCAATGCTTATGGCCAAACTCAGAAAAAAACCACAACAGCTACTGAAGTGAGGTCTTTCAAAAATCTGGCAAATAGTAACATCCTGAAAAGCTGAAAATTACAGCTGATGACTTTGCAGTTGTTTTATTTTAGATTTTCTTTGTTTGCAATGAAATGAAAAATATTATTTTTTCCTCTATTCTCTTTTTATTTAGCAAAATAGGCACTTCTTGTATTGCCCCTCTGTTTCTGAAAGGAAGTGATAAGTAGGAACACACATGTGTATACATATGAATAATATCATCAAATCTAGAACTGCTTAGCCTATAAATTTATTCTAATAAAGTTTAAATGTTCAGATATATTGTGTATAGACCTGTTCATATATGTTGTAAATGCTTCCAAGTGCTCCTTTCTGAAGAGTGTTTAGTATATGGAATAACTTGCTCAGATTCCATACTTCTTTGATGGTTAAATTCTGGGATAAACAGACAGTGACAGACACTGATGCTTCTCTATCCACATTGCAGAAAATAAAGAGGTACCAGCACTTGGGTTCATAGACCAAGCATGTGATACTTTTAGCAGCTATGTTCACAATCAGAATTTCTCTATATCCTGTTTGTAGATATGGGATAATAATACCTCCATATCTAAAAGTATGATGCTGGGGAAGGGCATATTAAAGATGTCATGATGCTCAGATGCAGGGTAAATCACTGTCAGAGTTCTTCCATTTCAGGTGGCCACATACTAGGTTATTTTTTATATGTAGGTATGTATGGGTTTGATTATTTACACCTATATACAAAATAAATTAAATGTATCCAAGCTCAATACCAAGTATGAATGCTAACTGAACACATCTCTGCCAGCAAATTGTCTTGGGTCTCAGTTTCAGGCAGATGAAGGAATACAGACTATCAGGAATGGTCCATGGACTGCCTCTTAGTACTACCTAAATACAAGCTATAAAGTTAAAAGCTTTTGAAAAATTCAAAGATATATCAGATAATTATACAGTCCTTATAAATTAATATAATAACAACAGAATTGTTTAAATGTTAGAGGCTTCACTTACAACTCAAGTGCGTTCACATTATACATGCTCCTGATTTCATGCAAAGGAACAAGTAAAATGGCCTGATCTAAGAATAATTTGTCTGAAGAAAGGAAGATTTACAGAATGCTTGAAAAAATAATACAAAATGGCCTGATCTAAGAATAATTTGTCTGAAGAAAGGAAGATTTACAGAATGCTTGAAAAAATAATACAAAATGGCCTGATCTAAGAATAATTTGTCTGAAGAAAGGAAGATTTACAGAAAGCTTGAAAAAATAATACAAAAAGACATGAGATCCTATTTATGTCTTGAATTCTCAGCTGCTACTTAGAACATAAGCAAATTAAAATAATTTTTAAAAAAATTATATATTATTCAGACATTGCTTTCATTTCACCGTCTTTCAGATATAAAAATCAATTGATTGTCTTGTACTTCATCTTTGGCTCTTCAGAGATTCATACGTTATGTAATATATGTTCCTTATTTCCAATGAGAGCATTTAGAATGCATAGAGTTAAGGAAGGAGATGTTAATATACACAAGGAAATGAAAGTTTGGCTAAAAAATGAAATGTGAATATACAGTCCCATTATATTCATAGCATTTTTTTATACATACTTTTCTTTCTTTTATACATATTTTCCTTTGTTTTCTTTTTTTAAATTAAAAATAGGTTTTCAATTTTAAAAACCCACACAAAACAAACAAGACTTTTAATTTTCATTCTTCTGAATAAAAAAATTAGTATTATATATTCACAAAAAGTTGAAATAAATTTTCCAGTCACCACTCTTTCTCTGTATGATGCTGGGATATTTCTAAAGCTGGTTTTGATACCTGCTTTTAGATGATCCACATATCTGATTCTCCCATACTTTATATTACTAATATAAATAATATATTTTTTAAAAATATATTTTCAGAACTTTCCACAACAAAAATGATACAATTGTCTTGTGGAGTATTAAAGATTTATTCCTCCTTCATATACGATTTTTTTCTAAATAGGGAATAATAAATCATTCAGTCTGATCAGCATATCACTGGCCAATAATTACTTCTAGCTGTGTTATGGTCACTTGTTTATTGATACAATTTTTAAAAATAGTTTTTATAAACATTTTTTTCCTTTGAAAAAGATTGTCTCATTTTCTTGTTTGTCCCTTTTCACCACAGAGCAAACACAGCTGCAAGCATTGCATTCCCTTCTAATCTTCATAGTTAAATGCTTAGGCAGGTGCACAGAAAACACTTTTTTGTGAGATGATTCCCTCCCCCATTTCCCATACTTTCATGTCCCACAATTCACTAAAGCTTTTTAGCCTGCTACAGATCACTGAATTTCAAATGATAGGAAATGGCTTAAATCTTCAGATGTTTTAAACATGAAATATTCTTTTCGTCATTAAGGAAAAAGGTATTTTGAAACTTAGCACAAAAACTTAAAGAAATCCATAATCTCATGGGTGGTTTTGTTTCCTGAATAGCGGGAGATCAGACTCCAAATCCTCTTTTCAATATTTTTAAACAAAAATGGAAATGAAGCACTCCAGCAGCAACCTCAAGAGAAGAAGTTATTTCATGACAGCCTGAAATAAGACAAAACACAAGAGAAGCTCTGGCTCTGTAGTTTACCTTTCCTACTAGTCCCTGGCCCCTGCCCTTTATTAATGGCAGACTGATTATTTCTTTTTCTCAATCACAAGTAGTTCTCACTAGCCTAATTTATTCAACACAGCTATTATCTTTGTCATTTTTTTAAAAAACTTTTCCAGTGCAAATGCAGTACTCTGATACATGCTGATCACTGGGGGCACTGATTTACTCTCTTTTTATTGAATCTTTCTAACTATACAGCAAAAAACATTTTATGTGAAACAGAATTCTGGAAATCTCAAGGAAAATACTTTTGAAGATTCATATCTCATGTGAATGGTTATTTTTCTAACAAATATCTGCTACCAGGACTTAAAATTTTGTCAGCAGAGATATACTCCTAAAACTATTATTAGATTCTATTTTTTGTATGGGTAAGAGAATTCAGAAAGCATCAACCTTTCGAGATGGGCTTTTGTTGTCTGTGATGCTTCTAAATTGAAAAACAAACATGAATACATTTTGATTTTGATGAACCAAGTATTTATCTGTTCTGACAGCCATTGTTACATTCCATCCATAAACCGATGGAATTTACCTTATATAGGCTGAGATGTTAAATATAAATACGAAAAAATCAGTGTGTTCATAGCAGAAAGCTTGACTGATTGTTAAATACAGAGTTTATCAGGCATCACCATGAAGGAATGGTTCCTATTTTGAAGTCTCAGGATGCATTTCCTTACATTTAGTAGATTTATTCATTGTCATTTTGGAGCATCTTGAAAATGATTCCATCAACATGATTTTCATGCAGTTATGATCAAAAAAAAAGTATATCAAGCCATGAAATTGCTTCTGACAAAGAAACTTCCATCATCTCATAACATATTATAATACAAGCTCAATATTTGATGAATAAAAGAAGACTGAAGGAACAGTTGTGTTTGAAAATCCAGGTTTCTTTCCCTCCTTCTGCTTGTACAGTAAAATAGTACAGAATTAGAATTTTGAAAAAAACTGTTTCTATTGCTTCACTAACTCTAGTAATTCAAAACGAATGAGTAAGGTACCAATGCAGAGCCAAATTTAAATCAAAGGCTTAAGATATTTGGCAAGGTATCTCTCTGGAAAAAGAAGCTACTCTGATATGCTAATATGGTAATGAGCTATACACAAGACCTTTATCACTCAGGACACTAACATTAACACTTGCTGAGTAAATTATTTTTAGCAATTGCAATTTCTTTTTATTTGTTTTTCTTACTAAATAGAGAGTGTGAAAGCAGAGTTCATTATTATGTTTCTTTTTGGCATGCAAAGAAAAAATTTGCATTATCCCAAGTGGATTCCCTATTACTTTAAATTGTTTACTAAGGCAAAAATTGAACTTGTGTTGCAGAAACACCAAGTAGAAGAAATATAACTATTTTCTGAACATGTTTACTACTCCACAGCTTATCCAGTCATATTGAAGCTGTATCAATAGATACTGGAAGTAGCATAATTAAAATTGTCAGTGTACTCTCCCATAACAGTACTGCTTATACGTCACTGCATTTTTCTTCTATTAGTTATGGTAAGTTTACAGACAAACTATTTTTCCCTGATTTGAGTCTCAATTTGGTGTGACAATTCCTAGTGCAAAAGTCTGCTGAGATTGTGTATACTGACTGATCCATGAGGGTGCAAATGTGGTAGGAAGGACAGATTACAAGCCACAGAATAATAACAGGGAATTCCAGAAGGCAAACTACCATCTTATCTATCAAGAATAATGACCTTGCACATCTGAAATATAGCTGTCCCATGCCATGTTGAGAGGAGGCAGAAGAAATATCAGAAGAATCAGATGTGACTGGAGTAGGCAGCTATTCCAGCAAACTTCAGAACTGATGGAGTGACACTAGCAAGGAAAATTTATGTAGGATACCCTCCTACTTCTAATCAGACTCAAACTTGAGCCCAACTCCAGTCTAACACAGGAACTTCTACACATCAAAGATATGAGCATAGCCAGATGATCCTTATGAACTGGTTGCAGACATAGCTTGGCAACTGTTTTTTTATTCCAACCCTTATCTGTATGTATTAACTCTCATTGTACTGAATCCCAATTCAGCTCTGCTCAGAACCAGAGCGTTAACATCAGCGCTTTTGTAGGAACTGCTGCTTAAACCAAATCTGAACACGGGCTCATGCTGTGTGCTGATACCAGGCCTGTAATTAGGGAAATATCATCTTTTGGAGCCTAAAATTGGCTTGCATCACAGTATTTCTCATAGTACAGCTTTTCAATTATGCAGAGCTTCCTGACGTGTATAATCTTTAGTGTAATCAAGACCTACCAATAAATCATATGTGCAGTTCTCATTTTATTAAGGTAAGATGTCAATATTAGCATATTCCTGAACCATTAACTTTCTAATTGTCCCAATTCAGAAAGGAAAGTATGAAAGCTTACATCCCCAGGTATAACAGTAAAGATGGCTGTCATGTTAGTTTTATCTGGCTGTCATAACAGCATAAAGCAATATAGTTTCTAACACACAGACAGAAAACCAAAAACTTCTTTAACTATTTTCAAAATATTCTTTTTTTACAAGTTCACCTATAGAAGATGTACAATAAAAGCATATTTTATTTTATAAGTATCTTCCAAGATAAAAAGATATTTAATCCATGAAACAGATCAGCTAACAAGCAAGATGCAAGTGATGTCCACCTCAAATTAGAGGTTAGGGCTTGATGTGCTTCAGTGACCTCAGACATGAGAGAGGAAGTTAACTTACCTTGGGAAAAAGGATGTACCACTGATAATGGCAGAATTTATGGGCCACAAGGACATTTGGCTGTACTCCCAAGATAAGGAAGAAATTAATAAAACCGACTCAGCAACTGTCCTGAAATCAGCTCCAGGTGGGTAAAAGGTAACTCTGACAGGAGGATCTCTGACCACTGATCCACAGACTGGCAACCCAAGAAACCCACCGACCCAAGAGAGAAACTGAGCATGCAGACTAATTAGGATGAGAAGTGAGAGAATCATCAACCAACAGAAAACAGAATACAGATTAAGAACTATGTCACTTGCAGCCAGTGAGCACTAATCCCTTTGTTTGCTAAAATGTATAAATAGTTAAAAGCTTGATAATTGGTGTGCATGATAGGTGAAGAGTTCCCCCATGTACATCAGCGGTGAATAAAGTAATGCTGGCTTTCTAACCTAACAAACTGCCTGGATAATGTATTTCCTGGGTTTTCAGTGACAGACCTTGGGAAAAGAAGGAAGAGCTGCAGCATACCAGGTTGGGCACTGCTAAAAGCCACCCCATCAGCATCACCACCTCTGCCTGCCTGGGGCAGACAGAGCTCTCTCGGGAGGGACAGGCGCCCTGCACACCTCTCCTGGGCGTCTGGCATGGGAAGACCTGCCCCAGGGGCACGGATGTCATCTCACAGGGTCACAGGGAGCAGGATGGGTACAGGTAGAACCACAGCAGCACATATCCTACAGGAGGGTCTGTGGGCAGGTGTCCAAGAACTCCCCAATGAGAATGTGCACATCTGTAACCCACATGGCCTGGGTCTGTGTAGGAGGAGTGCACATAACTGTGCAGCATTATACCTCTGAGGAATTAGTTATAAAAGGCTGCTTAGAAATTAGTAGGCATTTATTAACATTTCATAATGTCTGGTCTTGTGATTTATCCATTCTGCTAGTGATATTGATCCTGGATGTATCATTCAATGTTTGCAAGTTAATTGCATGTCATTAGCAAACCAATAAACCATTTCAGATATGATTTGGTTAAACCTATATGAACTGAGCAGTTTTCCTTTGTGATAGCAGCTGTCTTCATTACTATAAGGCATTCTGAGATAATATCCTAAAAGATTGTCTCTCTAAAATACCGAAGTGTTTCTGCTGGAGTATAGGAGCTCCTCAAGGACAGAAATGAGGTTTGCAGCAAAATGACCTGTGGATATCTAGATAGATCAGTAGACACAGTAAACAGCACAGTACTCACACTGTCTTGCAGAACTTAATCAACCAGTACTTTACTCTTGAGGAGGGTGTTTATGAAGTGCTTTGTTAAAAAAATATCCCCACAAATATTCTGTGCCATCCTTCTTTTTATTTCAACAGAACTGCTGCTACTTAACTTACATTAGTGACAAATGAATATGTGACAGCATTTAAATTGATTCCTTCTTGATTCCAAAATTATCTATTTTTTACACTGGGATCTCTGCATTTATGAACTCCAAACTGCACCATCTAATGATCTATCTGGTTTAGCATGAAATGTTTTTACAGCACAGGTTGGGCTTTAGTTTGGTTTTGCTTGTTTTTTAAATGGTAGTATTATATTCATTACAAACAAGGAGCTGTCTCCTTTTCTCCCAAGAGGTAGTTGGCATTTTATTGCAACAAATAGATAAGATACCTTCTATAATATGCATGAATTATATATGAATTTGTATTTCATGTTTTCTCAATTCAACTAGGCTTTAAAATTGCTTTACAGGAGTAACTTTCTTTTGGTTGTACCCGAAAAACCTCCTGATAATTTCCTTTAAGCGCTGAGGGTAGAGTAAGACACAGCTATGTTGTTAGTTATATTCAGAGTAACTGTTCCATGTAAGTAGAAATGTTCCACACAAAGAACCCCACAGCAACTGTAAAATAAAGGATTCATCTACCTTTAACTCTGAACCTGTTGGTTTGGGTTTTTTTCATAATTCATGATTCCTTGTATTTTGCTTCTTTTTGTATATTTTGTGCCATGGCAAGAAATTTAAAAGTAAGACTTTTTCTAATAATCCCAGAGAGAAAAGAAAAAAATTAAAATTACTTACTAGCCTTATAATAATCAGTGTCTTTCTTGGAATGATATTTCTTTAATCTTCTAGTTAGACAAGCATGATTTTAAATAGTTTAAAGATGTCATCTGGAAACCACTATGGGTGGAAAAAGAATCCTTGCAGCAAGCATTAGAGAAGTAAAATGGCAGTTAATACCTAAGTTAGTTCCTAATTGATTTTTTCCTAATAAAAGTAGTTAAAACCAAAGATAATAAAGCTAACATCATTTTATCACACAATATTACACATGACTAGTACCTTTGGCCAACCAGCGGAAATAAGGGATTTTTCATCAGCCAAAAAAAAAAAAAAAAAAAAAAAATTAAATGCAGTTTTAAATCAGATAGCTATTTTTCAACTAAAAACAAACAAACAGCAACAACAGAACAACAAAACAAACCAAAATCCAAATATTAAGCCAGAAGTTAATTAAAAATATACATTTTAGAGTAAGACCCTAATAATTGCTTTCTCTTTTGTTCCTATTCAGACTTTATATGTACTCAAATCTGGTACTTAATAACCTTTGCTCATTTTGAACTGCATTGTTTTTAGTGTATCAAGTGCCAAAAATGTTCCATTCAACTCTGAGTCTTTTAGTTTGGATATTCTGTTATAGGAAAAAAAAAGTGGAATCCCTGAGAGTGGAGTCAATCAATTAGATTTTATCAATCAGGTAATTCAAAAGGCTGAACAATTTTTAGCTAGCAAAGTTGTAAGAGTTCATGCTCAAAGTGCTAAAAAAACCCCAACAGTATTTTTAGTCCTCTTTTATCTAACTTGACTCAGGAGGTGTTTTGTTAGGAAAAAGCCCTATTTAACAAAGCAAAAGAGCAGTTTCAAGTGGTCAGAACTAAAAATCCACCAAAGTCAGTACTCTGTCTTCAGCAATAGCTACAAAGAGATATGGAAAGAAGATGCAAGGTATGTAAGAAATGGACGAGATAGATTACTTTGTTCTTGAGAATCTTGCCTATCTTCTAAGATTTGTAGCTCTGAGATTCTTAGGCCTGTCATAATTTCTATGCAACCTTCAGTGGATTCTATTTAATAAATTCATTTTATCTTCCTTTGTCAGCACACGGCATTTTAGCAGCCACGCTCTCTGTGGGCAAAAGATTCAAAGAAAAGTGGCTGCGGTTTCTTGCTTTGACAGATTGTGGTTCCTAAAACTTATTATGAAGTTACTAGCATTAAATTCAAACCAGATGAATATGATTTTTCAAAACCAAAAGGATTCAGAGTATGGGTACAAATTGAAAGAGGGTAAATTTAGGCTGAATATTAGAAAGAATTTGTTTACTGTGAGGGTGGTGAGACACTAGAACAGGTCGCTCAGGGAAGTTGTAGGTCTCCCATCCCTGGCAGTGTTCAAAACCAGGTTGGATGAGGCCTTGAGCAATCTGATCTAGTGGGAGGTATCCTCACCCATGGCAAGTGGGATTGGGACTAGATGATCTCTAAGGTCCATTCCAACTCTTAACATTCTATAATTCTATGGTAATTCACATTCACTTAGACCCACTGATATATAAGCTATTATGGACAATCCCGTGACTACATTTATGTGATTTTGCTTTGCATTAAGTGGGTCTCCTGTTAATTTAACCCTACACAGTGTTTCTGCAGTCAGATTTTATCCTTGAATAATCCTACAAATTAGGAAAATGCATATGGTGAATTAAGCACAAGATATTCTGTGATTTGTCCAAATCCTCATAGTAAGTGCTGATTAGAATTAATGAAGAGTTTCTGGGGCTTATCTAATGTTCTTACTATTGGAATATTTTTTCTCTAAAAGGAAAACAAGAACTTCCATGGTTTTTATTTATTCCAGCCTTTTTTAGGATCCTACTATGGTGTAAAAAAAAATCTGTTTTTTCTTCAACTCACAAGAGCTATTAGACTTTTGTTGTCCTCATAGGTTTTTCAGTTGAGATTAGGACAGGTTGATGCCTTGGGAATGTCAGCTCTCTGCTTGCAGAGATTCATTCACTCGTGTCCTCCTAATCTATCTTCATAAAAGTATCTTCTCTCAGACATTTTGTTCCCTCTCCTATTTTCTAATATTTTGCCTTTCCAAAACATTCTAAAGAAGACAGCATTAATTCAACTTTATCAAAGTCCTCACAATCTTTCTTAATATTTTTGAAGTCCATGTCCTTTTTCCTCTAGCAGACAGACCTAGGACAAGCCATTTGTCTCCTTTGACACTAATATTTTCTTTTCAAAAAAACCCCCCATGGTTGCAGTATGAAAAACAAAAGTTACTTGCATGAATGAATAGGCTCCAAGAAACAATTTCACAGCTAAATAAGAAATCACTTAACTAGGATTTCAGTGGTTATGGCTTTCCTTTTACACAGCGCTATTTTTAAATATCAGAGCTAAGTAAAATGTACCAGTAGATTTTGTCTCTCTCTATCTCTTGCATGAATGGTTTGATGTCTGAACTCCACTATAACAGACATTTGTCAAGAATGGATTCCACAGAGACAGCTGTTTCGATATATAGGCTTCCCTTACTCTGCTATTCCTTTGCACAGCACATGCACAGCTGCACTTGACACAGGGACCTCCAGGGCTCAGCAGACTGCAGGCACAGCTCTAGTGGCCATTAGGGTACACACCTTTCACTGCAGTTTACTAACACAGATCTGCTTTCTAGGTGTAGCTGCCAGCCTGGGAGAAGTTCTAGCACTATTTGGAAAGAGGTATTTAAAATATTCATGATGGATGCTACCATCGTGAGAGATGGCTCAAAGAATGTAATGTAACTGTAAAAAAAACTAGCTTCATGGAATGGATTGAATCCCTGATCTTAAAAAGAAAGAAAGGTAAAAACGAGTTATTGCTTTCTCCTGTTGCCAAAGAAGATGTCAAGAAAAGATCTCTAAACATACAATTTAAAAAAATTACAGATTTTCTATTTTATTTTCTAAATGGTTTCAAAAAGAACACATTGTTTTAATTAATAATTTTAAAATTATGGGGCACAAAGATAAACTCTGTTGAAGCTATCATGACACCAAAATTGACACTGTCCAAGAAGTGTTTAGACAACAATCTTAGACAAATGATGTGATTCTTAAGGTTGGCCTGTGCAGGGCAAGGAGTTGGACTTTGATGATTCATGTAGTTCCCTTCCAATTCAACATATTCTGTCATTCTATGACTTTCAAATTGAATTATACAACCAGTTGTATATAGGAATTAAAATTTCTGAGTTTATGTACAATACACAGAGGTTTTAAAGACTCTTTATGAAAGCCAAAATTTTTATAAGGCTTGAGAATCCTAAAGGTATTAAGCCTACTGAATTTGAGTATTGCATAGCTATTCATGTGAGATGATTATATGCTCAATATCAGCATTAGTGTCTTAATATATGCAGTTGCAAAGACAAATTTCTTGCCCTTCCATTTTCTGGGATCCAATCATATTCTAAAGAGGGTTTATGATTTAGTTCTTTCCTTTATTTTAAAACATGATAAAGGGGACAACTGAAGAGATGTTGTTCACCCACAGTTTTTCAAAGACACATAGGAGTAAACTTGTGGGTTTTCCTCACAAAAGGAATACATCACTATAGATTTATACAAAGTCAGCTTGATTCACTTTCAGAATAACTAAATGAAATTGATGGATTTAAAATAGATTTTATCATAATGGTTTTCTATTTTCAAATAAATATCCTATTTATCGCTATTCATATTGGAGATTTTTGAGGTCAATATTAGGATGCTGGAAGTAATCTAATTACAAACCATCTTGCATAGCCTTCTTTGCAAATTGGCAGCACTTTTCCTACTGTAAGGCCTGTTATTCTTTTATTGATTTAATAAAGTAGCATGCTTTATTTATAAAACCCACTTCCTGAATGTTTGCTCATCTGTAATGGTAATTTGAGGTTAATAGAACCTGTATATTAGTGTTGGTTCAACTCAGCCAATTGCTATTACTCTTTTGAGGTAATAATTTATTCAGACAAGCAATACTCGAGCTCTCCCACCTGAGGAGCTAAAGTATCTCTTCAGACACTGATCCAGGGAATGTTCAAATTCAGCCATCCTAATTCAGAGGGCAGAAAGAACAAATTCGAATTCGAAAGGCTGGTATCTCAAATTTTAGTAAGAGTATATTTTAGGCTGAAAAAGACCCCAGGTATTACTACAGAGGACTCAATCAGATGTGTGGCATATGCTTGTAAGGAACAGAAAGGCAAAGCAAAGCTTGAGATGTCACTAGTAAAATATGAAAGATAGCAAGAATTTGCACTGCAAGTGCAATCAATTAACAAGAGACTGAGGAAAGGATAACTCTGTTGCTCAACACAGGAAAAGAATGACAAAAGAATGGTATCAAGAAATATGGTCTTTACTGCCTTTTCTGTTTCAGTCCTCAGGAACAGATCAGCTGAGACTACATGACTGCTAGACAGCTTGTAGCTTCCAGTGATGAGGAAACAAAAAATACTTCCTTGTGACCTTATTTTTTTTTAGATAAAATCATAGAGTCAACAAATTACGTATTTTGGCTTTCCTAAAGATTAGAATGGAAATTCATGACACTCTGATAAACATGAAGCAGAGAAAACTACAACAGTGTAGGTTGAAAACTGGTTAGAAAAGATAATCCCAAGGAGTAATTATCAATAACTTGTGGTTGTAATGGAAGGATTTATTGATTGCTGTTCCACATGGCATAGATGATGAAAGAGAATGTATATTATTGAATTTACTAATAAAAAAGAAAATCTAGGAGGGTCTACAGGGGCACTAGAGGACAGGATACAAGTTTTCAATAAGCCCAAGTTTATGAAAGATTTGATAAAGAAAATAAGTAAGGGAAATAAAAATGCTGTGCCTGTGCAGGAACAGCTAACTACAGAAATACAAGAGAAGGATGGACAGCAAAGTAGAGTAAGAATAGTGGTTTATAATGGATCACTAATTGAAGAAGAGACAATAAATTCACATACTAACAAAAGAAGGCATGTGCCATATTGGGATGTATTAATATCAGTATATAAAACTGTGTTCAGTCTTGGCCATTGTACTTCAGAAAATGTTTAAGTCAGCGTGGGAAAATATAGAGGAGAGCAGTAATGTTTAAAACAACATTTAAAAATGTGATTGACCTAAGAAGAAAAGTTGAAATAATTAGGTCTGGTTTGCCTTTCATTTAGACTTAGAATTACCTGGCAGTTCTTTGAAGAATGTCCATTCTGATCAAATTATGATAAATGAGCTTATATTGCAAGGTAGATGCCAGTTAGATTTTAAATATTTTTATGGCAAGGAGCCTGAGACACTTTTTACACCTCCCTTGTGGATTACTTATTTATCAAGGCTTTATTGTAGGAATTTGATTTATTATTGAAAAGAAATTTTATTTTAAAAATCCCTTCCAGATTATATTCAGCTTTAGTGCAGTCCTAGAAATGTAGCTCGTTATTGAGAAGCTGGAGTCAGAAACAAAGAAGAGAGGCATAACTGCTTGTATTAGGCCAAGATATCTTATCTGGGAGGTTGCCACATGAGATGATGAGTGAAAAAAAAAGTGGTTAAAATGTCGTAAATTACAGTTTTAGTGAAAGTGGTATGAAACAATAAAAGAGCTTGGAGGGGTATAAGGAAAACAGTCAGTGTAGTGGGTTTGATACTCACAGTTCCGTGAGTTTGGTGCTACTGACATGAAAATTATGCAATAAAAATACAAACCATAGTTAGAGGATACAAGACTACTGAATTTACTGCTCACTTCAATGACTGGCAAATGAAGTGGAAGGATGGAAGTACACCAGCTTCATACATGTGCTTCAACATGCACAAACAGAATGCAGGCAGAAGAACAGAGCACTTATAAATAGGCTGTATAGCTTTGTGTTAGCCCAAATGTCAGATTAACCTGAAAACCTTTAAATCACAACATAAACTTAGTTGTTCAACATTAGTGGTTTAGATTTGCATCAGACAAAATAGTATAAAGAAACAGTAACACTATTTTTAGACTCTGCTTATTAGACCTCAGTTTCGGGAGTTTTTTACATCTGAATGTCTAAGCATCTAACAATTTAGAAAGGCTTGCATTTTGTCTAGAAAATACAGTGATACTTCTGTTAGGTTTCGACAAGAGAAGGGCTCATAACATCTTCAGAACAATACACATGTCAGCCTTACCTAAAAAGAGCTGCATTCTATTCATTACAGCTAGAGCGCCTCTTGGAAGGAAATGCCATTTAGTAAAAATAAAATTTTAAAAAAAAGGTAAGTGAGGGTTTTTACATGTAAGAAAAATGATTGTAGAAGTGCATATGCAAGACCTGGAAATTATGTTCCTCTCAGACATCATTCAATAGATGGTTTCACTTCCCTTTACCTCTCCTCTTCTTTATGCTAAAGGCTGGACAACTACATTTGATGCAAGTGCCTGAAGGATGAACTTCAAATCACAGTGCAATTCTAACTGGGGCACATTACATTGCTGTTCTCAGGAAAGTCTATATTGTCAGATGTGCATTTAAGGGAAAAAATAGTCTTGTTCTGTTTAATCTTGATCTGTTGATCTCAGTGGACTTTATTCTTAATAAATATTTCTCATTTTTTAGAGTAGCACTGCACACAAGAAAGGCAATGGGAATGAAAGAAATTTGTTCCACTTGCAGTCACCAAATTTCCTGAGATATTATTCTACCTTGGGAAATTAATTTTCAAAATTTAAATGATTGCCTGTAGTACAAGACACAGAACTGAAAGGTTAGCTTTGTATGTTTCCCATAGCCTCATAATTTGAAAGTATTTGTAAACCATTCTAGAGATTAAAAAAAAAATTAAATTCTCGAAAGGCATAATATCAAACAGCTGGTAGGGAAAATAGTGCTCCTTATAAAATCAAATAAACAATGTATCAGTATAGAAAGTATTGAACCTTGGCTCTTGTTCCTCTGAAGAATAGGAGGTCAGTTTTTTTTAAAAATGGAAAATTAGAAAATTTCAAATCCTTGTTTCCTTTTCAGAATCTTTTTCTTTCATGTATGTCTAATAAAATTAGCAAGTGTAAAGACAAGACTCATGAATGTATTGTATGGAAATTTCCTTGTATGTGGGGGTTTAGCCTCTGCTCCTGGACCTGATTAAAGTGGCTGTGATATTTTTGTCTTTGACTTGGATGATACTTCATACCCTGCCAGATTCCCTTTTTGGAAATGAAGTTCCTGTTGCAATTGCATTTTCTTTTACATTCATCAGTAAAGATAATTGCAGCTTCTGTTACCAAATCAGTCTCCAAAGACATCAAGTTGTCCTTATTCAGCTTCTTGGAGTTGAGAAAACATTATTTGTTATTAACTCTATCTTGAACCCTTCTATCTTATCCTCTACTATGAGCAAATGGAATCAGCTTATATCATGGAACATTTTATGAGTCATACAGGCCATTAAATGAAAATACTGCCTTTTTGCTTTATAAATCTGTTAGAGCAAGCACAATATCATGATTCATGGACAATATTTTCTGATTTTATGTGTGGAAAATATGCACTATACCAATTTATCTGCCTATGTGATTAGTTTCTTTCTTCCTTGAGTTTCTCAGTTAGATTTGACTCATCATTTAGGTTAAATTTAGGAGGTATTATGTACTAAATAAATAAACTCTTATGAAAGCTTAGATCTAAGTCTATGTCTTACATGTAAAATCTCTAGTATTTTGTTAAGATGGTTTGAATACATTATATTATCAATATATTTTAATTTTAGTCTGCTCTTATTTATCATCTCTCGTTGAATATTTCTCACAAAATTGAAAGGTAAAACCAGAGGTATAGATTTTGCTCGTATAAGTTTGAGGAAAACCCTGTGAAAAATATTGATACCAAGAACATCAGAAGAAGTTTAACATTCAGGGGGGAAAGCAGGGTATAATTATGGAATCAATTAGGAGAAAATTGCAAAAACTATCTCTAAATATAAAATATTGTATTTTACTTATTTTTAGAGAAATTTGAATTCTCATCTGTTCATTTCTTAGCATAGCCATGAAGGTAGGTGATTTTTGGTTTTGGTAGGAAGAGGATTTGACTATTGTTTTATGTATATGCATAGCCATCAAGGAAATTCCCCATCTCAAGTTCAATAAATGAATGTTAAAGAAAAACTATTTGGAAGGCAAGAGAATTTCCTGTTTTAAGTAGATATAGCATGAATATACTCTGGAAACCCTCCCTTCAGGTTAGTGTATCATTTTTCCATCAAAACGTTCAAATATTGAGCCAAACATGTTTTGTTCCAGACATCTTTGTTTCAGTTAGTGTTCACTGAAGCTTAAAAGAACTCCAAGAAAGACCATATGGATAGATCTATTTCCTTATTTCCAGAAAGCAAAACAGGAAGCCCCGTGCTGACTTGCAACATGTCCTGCCTCAGGCTTTTGATTCCAGAGCCTCTGTCCCCTGCTCCTCCTTTTCTCAGTGCTGTGTGGCTCTTCATGTAAGTTAGGTCATTCTGCTTATTTCTCAGTTTCTCACAGTTTGATCTTTGACAATTACTGGATCACAGCTTTCCTTTCTCTCCATCCATATTTTCATGGAAACACAAAAAGAGTGAGTGCAAAGGCACGGGGAAAGGACTCCTGCGTTTTTCCCTCATTTTCCAGTGAAACCTTTTAACGTCGTAACACTGTGGAAGAAAATGAAATTTCATCCCCGGAAACCCACACATTACCACAATATATGAAAGCAAAGGATGCAAAAAAGAAGAGAGAAGTGGAAGGGCCTCTGTTCCTTTTCCTCACTATTAAGATTCCTGCAGAAATGAAGATATGAATAACATTTGCTAGTTTATTTTAAGATTTGTGCCCCAAAGTTGGATCACAGAGGTGACTCCCTGGACAACAAATATCATACATGCACCTATTTAATTTCTAGCTATAAAATGAGAGGCTAGAGAAGGTGAATATTTTAAACAGGAAAGCACAAGATCACTACATCTGCAGAAAAATTGCTACTAATTGTTCTTTTGACATCCTAGGCAAAAGAGGAGAAGATTACTATCCATGGATATACAAAATAGCAGATCTCTTCCTTCCACGACCCAGGAATCATCTGGTTCACTATGAGTACATCAAAAATACTGTTTGAATTACTATAAGAAACTAGATATAGTCATTGCCCTTTACAGAAAACTGAAGGAATGTTTGTTTATTGGAACAACATAATTGCATTTACAAGATGTAGTACTTTGGGGAAGTATTAAAATTCTCTTTGAAAGGATACCACATAGAGTACATTCCTTCCAATTAACACTAAAGTAGCCCAAAGCACACCAGAAGTCACTCTAAGAAGGTGGAGAAATACAAAGAACAGCAGTAAGGAAGAAAGATACAAAATCACTCAAAGAAACTAAGAGATTAAAATGCAAGAGAAGTTAAAAAAAACCTAACCACCACCACTAAAACCCCAAATGAACAAAACTCCACAAAAATCCTAAAGAAAACCA
This sequence comes from Callaeas wilsoni, assembly GCA_013398955.1. Classification (NCBI taxonomy): domain Eukaryota; kingdom Metazoa; phylum Chordata; class Aves; order Passeriformes; family Callaeidae; genus Callaeas; species Callaeas wilsoni. Next base: position 252,086 of record VWPU01004148.1, on the reverse strand, counting down.
CAATGTAAATAAAAAATTAAAAAGATTAATTTCATCCTGCCAACAATTTTTTTTTTTTCTTTTAATGGAAATGAGAGAAAGTCCAGGAGTATTTGGTGCTTTAACACAGAGAAAGGAAACAAAAATGAAAGCGCAACTTCTGGATTCTGATATCATCTAGAGGCTTGCAATGTGGTATCCTGCTTTAGGAAAGAATTCTGTAATATAAGCACCAAATATTAATCTGAAATTTAGTTAAAACCTCTTGTTGAACATCTATACTACCATGTCTGTGGTCTTTTCAATAAATTTCTTAGTATTCTGCCAAGCTTCCCTGGTTTCTTGGATTATGACGCTGAGCAGTTCAACCCATTACCATATGGTTCACTTTTTGCATTTCAGACATAACAATCTATTCCCTCTCTTGAGAAACGGGTTAACTGCTCTTGGGTGCAATTTTATAACAAATAAAAGCACTTATCTGACACCCCACTTCAGAAAAGCATTATCCCTCCATCAGAATGGGCTTCCTACACATTGGCAGGGGTTTAAAAGCCTCATTCAGCAAACAGAAGACCAGTTGTTTAAGAAACATCTCCTTATCTATCTCTGTCTCATCTTATGTAGATTGACTTTTTACGTGCTTTGATTTTCTCTTCTGCAGTTGCTGAAGCACAGTTCTGTAGAGCTGTAGAGTTGCTAAGGAAACATCCCAGTCTGACCATTCGAGAGACTCTCTGCTAGTCACAATCCCAAGGCCAGAGAATTTCACTGCTGGGACTGAAGCTCTTCCCAGCGAGCAGCTCCAGTGCCCCCTTGACTCCTCACACACCCCATTCTCACACAGTCAGGCCAGGTTGCCTTACCAGATCGACCTCATATTTCCCAGGTTTCCATAAAGCAATTTATTCATGTTGCAGTAACACAGAGACAGCCACAGCTGGTGCCTCTGAGGAGGGACGCCCAACAAAGGAACCCCTGGGCTATTACAGCCTCACGTCTAGCCACCCCCAAATCTCCTTCTTCCTCTGAGTTTTCACTCCTGCTGTGTCCCTCACTGTCCATTCATCTGGCTGTCACCACCCTCTTCATGCTCTATGTTAACCAAAGGGTTGGCGGTTCACGGCCTCTTGTCTCTCTAGGGTCCCACCTAGAGCTCAATCTGCATCTCAATCTGCAGTTTGGAAACGGGGCTACCTGCTCCAGATATATTCCTCAGCAGTGTTTTCTTGAATAAGAATTTCCCGTGCTAGTCAACTGAAGGAATTGGTTATTAGGATAAAGTTGAAATGTATATTATGCCAGAATGGCAATATTACTTAATAAATAACTTCATTATGACATTTGAATCCTAAGTAGAAAATTGGACCAAAAAATAGTTTCCTCGTACTTTCAAACCTCTACACTGAAACTGTTCCTGAAATCAAGTAGCAGCAAACTCAGGTGGCTAGAAAATTAGTTTCCATGACCACCAAGGAAGCATGGTGACACCCAGTTTCGGACCACAAGAGAAAAACAAACAAAAAAATGATCAGGATCTGTCCTGAGACTTCAGCCAGAAAGAAGCATGTTATGCAGAAGACAAACCACTTTTACAAGGCAAAGATATCAAGACATTCCATCAAAAATTGTTCGCTGAAGGTGACTGGCTCCATGTCTCTAATATTTATAAAACAATAACCATTGAATTCTACACAAAAATATTCCAAAATATCTCCAATACAGAAAGAAGAGATTTTATAGCAAAATCTGTCTAGGAGTGAGAGGGGGTTTTTGACTGGAAAGGGATAAGTAAAATATGTTTCACCATTTCAAGTATCACCAAAAATATGTTGCCTCCTTCTTGATTTAGGATGAGGTGAATTGTGGCAGCATTCCTCATATCTTTAGTTAATCTCCTTTTTATTAAGCAAGTCACTCCATTACAGGTTCAGTCAAAAACAATTGTCGGTGCCATCAATGGCTGTGAGAATCAACTTCCGCTTTTATTCTCTTGATATGTTTAATTAAGCTCCTTGAAACACCTGAGCTAAAGCTGTTTGCTTTTAACTGCATTTTAAGACATAACTTCTAAAAATATCTTTCATAAGTTATATGTGTTTTAACAGAAGATAAATTAAAACTGTCATAGCTAAACACAACAACACAATCGTTTTCCAACATAGTCAATAATTTTGGTGATTTTGTTTTTCAGCAGCAGGCAACATCATTTTTATAACAGAAATACAAAAGAAAGGAAAAAAAATGGTGGTGGAGAAAGGGCTTAATCTTTTTTAATGTAACCAGGGGGAATGAATTTTTGGTTTTGTTTCAGATTCCATTTAAAACATTGACTTTTTCTTTTCTTCTAGGATAGTGGTCAATAGAAGGATGTTGACATGACTGCAAATGGGTACATTTGAACACTGATATTTAACATATAAATATCCTTATATCTTTATTAGTGTGAAGGTGACTATTGGACCACCCCTGACAAATGACACGTAAAGAGGCATCCTAATTTGCGATGAGTAGGGAGACACCTTGGGGAGAGAAGGAAGAGATAGAGCACACCAGGCTGGGCAGTGCCTGCAGCCCTCCTAGTGGCATCACCACCTCCCCCTGCAGCAGGCAGAGCCCTCTCCCATGGGATGGGTGCTGCAGGCAGCCAGTGCCCCACTCTTTGTAGGTGGTCCTTAATAGTCTCTGCTCTCATGCTTTGTCTGTTGTACTCCTGGTATTGATTCTGCACACATACTTCACTGACTCTCAATTAATAAAGTGCCATTACTAAATCAATAAACTGTTTCAGTTCTGATTTTGGTTCAACTAAGTAAATGGAGCAGTTTATTTCCCAGAACACTTAGTTGTTTAGTTTTGATTTGTGTTTTTTCTATTGTGTCCAGGAATTCCAATTGGAGAGTCCATTTCGCTAGATATTAAAAAAAGTAGTGGAACAAATGTTATCACTTTTGAAGTGTTTAAGAGTTTCAGGATTTCTTAAATTGCTTTGCAATTTCAAAAATGCTGCTTTATTAGCATTAATGTGATCAACAGATGCAAAAGTCGGAAAACTTTATTCTCTATGCTTATTTGATGTTACTCATATCATTAACTATGTTTTGCCTTATTTTCCAATTTTCAGCTGCTTATCAATATTTTAAGCATATTAGAATTTAATAAATATTTTTCACAATAGTTTCTACACAAAATTTAAATTCTTTATTAACTCTATTGAAACTCAATAAGCACCTCAAAACTTAGCTTAACTTTAATGTTGTATTTAGAACTTCTGTCACGTGCATTTCCTGAAGTCTGCCTTATCAATGATTATTCTAAGCTTTTTAATTGAGAAAATAATTTTAATCGAGACTAGTCTAGCCAAGACTTGCTCATACATGTTTAAGAGTAAGATTTAAGTCATACAGATTCATTCTACAGAAGTACATTTTTGTTTAACACAGGGGTAATGGGGGAAAACATACTTTTACATATTTCCTTGGAGAACAAATTGTAGCCATGTCAAGGTATGCTATTGCTTAACATAATGTAATTTTCTATTTCTTTCACTGTGTGTTTGCACTAAGAAGCCCTGATCAAGATCATTCCATTTTACTTGACATATTAAAGACACAGAGCTAACATAATGTCTGCCTCCAGGACTCTGTGATTTCATTTCTCAGGTCTAAGCAGTCAACGTCTTTAAGAAACAAACATTTAAATCTATTATTCTGAATCATAATTCAGAATTATATCATCCTACCACATATAAATTATTATTATTTTCACTGGATGTGCCTTGAACTCCTTTCATCTCAAATCAAGGCTATTAAAACTAAGAAAATTTAATTACGTGCAATAATAGCCAACCACTGTATTATTTATAATTCAATTATTGCTTCAAAGGCATGAATTATAAGCATCCATCCACTAATCTGGAGATCTCTCCTATAAATTACACATCACAGCATGCAACAGTTGATCTTAAATACATTTGTCTTATCTTACACCTTCCTGTCTTGATTTTATGCCCATGAAATTATAATGCTGGCACTGCCTCACCACTTCCTAGAAAATTATAACACTTGTCCTCCAGGTTACAAACACTGAAGAGCAATGATGTAAGAAGAAACAACCCTACACTCAGTTTCTTAGCATTTGGTTAATTCTTAGTCCTTTTGTTCATATGTGTTTCCATGAACTGCAATCAAAAGTAACCCAAATTTTTTATCTGCTTCCTTTCAATGTTTGATTTCGTAAGGATTTGTTATACCTGCCTCAAAACAAGAGCAAGAATACCCAGGTAGCAAAGCCAGAATTTCCTCTGTGTTTGTGGAAGTTACCAGAATTTCCTCTGTGTTTGTGGAAGTTATATAAGGTATTTACCATGGTAACACCACAGCTTCACATCCCACCACACTCCCTGTCCCAGCTCCAGATTTTCACATCTGCTTCACAATGCCCCCAAATATACACATAGTTGCCTAATAAAAATTATATGGATTCAATATTCTTGTCTTGTAGTTGCTCTGCTAAAATGATTTTCACACTAGGACACTCACTCTGAAATTATGGGGATGAAGTTGACCACACAGTTGTTTCCAAATATTCAAATTCAGGAGAAGGGGAAAAGGAGAAGGGGAAAAAGATGATTATTACCTTATCTCCTCTCCAGTGAATGTAGAGTTTTGTTGATGTACTCTAATCATGCTGCCCTGGAAACAGAGACTTAGATATTTCATGACCTGTTTTTTTCAGTTGAAGTAATAAACTATTTAAAAAAATAAATTAAGTCTAAATATTAACCACAGCCCCATCAACTACAGTCACATTAAACAAAGATGTGGAAAAAGAAATCCTTAAGAAACATAAAGGAAAATGTAATAATAATAAAAAAAAATGCATGGAATTCAGTTCCTCGAAGTCATTCTAATAACATCTATTAAAAAATACCTGAAAAAAGCACAAAAATGTATTAACTCTCATTGTTTTGGAAATAAAATAAATCTCAAAACCAGTGTTTCTTGGAATATGAACTGTACCTCTTTGACGTATGGAAAGAACTTTGTTAACGTACAAGGGGGATGAGAGTTTTTGTGGGTGCGTGCTGGGCGATGCACAGCAATATTTCAAGGCCAAAACTCTTCCTGCCTTGTTGAGCATAAGTGTTAAATTATTCACTTACATATTGGCAAAATCTACCTAATATTCTGCATGGAGTGCAGGTGCCCAGTTGCAGGCAGTAGGAAAAGCTGTGCCCTCAGTGAGGAGAGTCTTGGGCTGCCCCACCATGGGCACAGCTGTTTCCAGGAGGCTCCAGCCCACCCACCATAGGGGACAGCTGAGCCACGCAGCCAAGGGGGTGACACCTCTTGGAAAGGGTATTTAAAAAAGGTCAATATGCCACACAGGACAGCACAAAGTGACAAGGAAAAAAAAATACTCTAAGAAATGCCCCTGCCGATATCTAGGCCAGAATAGAACAAGGGGAGGAGGTACTTTATGAGCACTACAGAGATGACCATGCAGGACGTGGTGCAGGCAACCTGTCCACCAGCAGTCCGTGTAGGATGCGGTGGATCAGAGATCCATCTGTAGCCTGTGGAGGATCCCATTTGGCAGCAAGAGGACATGTAGCCTGTGGAGGGCACACGCAGAGCAGGCTGCTGACAGAGGCTGTGGCCTGTGGAGACGACCCAAACTGGAGCAGTTTGTGAAGGTCTATATCCCACAGCAGGGACACCTTGCTGAAGCAGGGGAAGAGGGTGAGGAGGAGGAACAAGTGGCAGGAAGAAGCTGCTATGGACTGATCAGGACCTCCATTCCCCTTACCTCTGCACTGCTTGAGGGCTGGAAGAGACATAGGAGTCAGAAATGGAGGAGGGAGGTTGAGCCTTGGAAGAAGAGAGTTGGGGAGAAGCATTTCACAGATTGACATTGTTTCTCACAATCCTACTCTGTTTTTAATAAATAATAAACTACTTTAACAGTCTTCTCCAAATCTAGTCTGTTTTTTCTGTGATGGTGATTGGTAACTTGTTTCCCTGTCTCTATCTACACCTGCATGTTTTCTCTCTTGCCTTCCACTCTGTCCTGTTGAGGAGAGAGTGAGTGAGCATATGGGTGGGAATTTGGCAGTGAGCCATCCTTTACCAACCACATATTCTTAAATCTTTTGCTTGGATAAGGAAGCAAAATACACTCCCACACCAATTTTTTTGTGTAGATTTGTAAGCAGAAGCTGTCCTTTCACACAGATCCTCCAGGAATATGAAGAGAGATCTCTGCAAATTTCATCTTGCATTCAGCAGAAAAAACCCGGTGTATTTTACATTTTAAATATTTTAATTGATAAACATTGGATTTTATCTCTGTTACCTAATCTATTAAAACTGTGTATATTTTGTCTAATGTACACAGGTCATATATATACTTGATGGGATACAGAGCATCTTATGTATGAGTCTTATTCACATGTGAACTTTACAAGACAGAAGAAAGAAAATAGCAACATAAGAAGGTTGAGGGCAGAGCATCTAGTTTAAGAGATGAAAACAAGCAACGGGACTGTGCCTCCATGAACAAATAATGCATTGAGAAGCTCAGAAAGAGCTGAAAATTTTCTGCTGTACCATGGATATCTCAGAACAACAGAAAATTTCCACCTCAACAGCAAACACGAAGCAAATGTCTGTACGACTTTATTTACTTCACAATATTTAGTATAATATTCTGGACAATATACATGATGAATAACATGATGGTTTCAAGTTAATGTTGCAAAACATTGTGAATCAGCTTCCAAGGCACTGAGGCAGAAGGTGTATTTCTGTTAACAGCAGAAATGGGTATTAACTGAAGATGAATAAAGGGAAGGGTTCATTTGAAACTAAAATTATAAACAAAAATCAATAGTAAAATGTATTCACATATTTTCCTTATTGTGTATTGATTATAAAATCTAAGCTGTTGCTGCTCAGCACAAATTAACTTCCATTTAGAAATGTAAAATAAATACAGCAATTAAGGGTAATGAAAAGAAAATTTTCAGTGATAAGTGTGGCTCTTACATAGCTTTTTCAAAAGAGTTTGTTAGACCAGCTGCACACTGGATTACAAAATGTGAAACAAAAACTGAGCAAATCATATCCAGATATACAAGGATATGGAAACTGAAGAAAACCTGTGAGACAGAGTAACTGCATATTGAAGGATACAGTTTGAATCCCTGGATGACACTGCAGATAAATATGTACCCATGCAATGGATTTATCTCCTCTGTCTAAATCATCATAACTAATTTTTTTCAATTTACTTTCTAGAAATGCTGATACAGAACATTTTCTAGACTTTTTCAGTCTTTCAGTTAACTGGTACTATTAAGTGTGGTTTAAATTTAAGATTTATTTTTGGGTGATATTTGGGCTAGTGGTAGTATAGAGATTTCACAGAACTCTGAACTATATAAAGCACAGAACTGCTTTACAGATCACTTGCTTGGTGAAATATTTCATGTTTTTAATTATTGTAATTACACAGATTGGTAAAAGAAATATGGGCTAAATTAAGGTATTTAGAATGAAGTCTAAGACCATCACTTATATCATTTGTGCTTTTATGGATAGGGAATAAATGTCTAAGGTAGTTACCCTAAGATACCTTCACAATAAATATAAAGGAACACAAGCATTCTTAAAGCCAGCCTTAAGTGTCATGTTCACACCTTTCTGTTTATCCAACTTTTAGATGCCTAAGTTAGATGGGATAAAGCATATCAAGAATGAGTTCAAAGAATATACTCTAAAAATTAGGAATTCAGAATAAGACAGAGCTTAAAATAATGCAAAATTAGGTAGGAAAGAATATTAAATATTAAACGAATGGTGCTAAATAGTAGAAACCAGTCACTAGGAAGAAGTAATGCAAATAGACTGAATCAGTAATGGGATTCCAATACAGAATTTTTTTCATCAAAAGGCAATAACAGCATTCAGAGCAGGATAATGATGCTCAAAACTGGAAATTAAACACTAATGGCCTGCATACCTAATCTTTGACCTCTCCTGCCACCTAAGCCAAAGCTCATATTTATGTAGTCTATCACCATGTGTATTCTGTGGTCAGAGAGACATTGCTTTGATATTGTACAGTGCAGTGTAAGCTTTCATCTGTTCTGTATAATCACAGAGTTCTCGCTAATGATGTATTTACATAAAACATATTTCTAGCCTAATTTCAATAGTGAAGTCAAGGAAAACTCTCAGAGAACCCATGCAAAGCCTTAGAAGTTATTTTTGCTGATGATGGTAATGAATGTTTCATAATACAAATCTTGGATATTTTTGATTGTCTGGCTTTCTAAAATTGAAATGAATATGTATATGCATCTCTATTTCATGGTATGTTGTTCTTAGTCTAATTGCATTTCTACTTTGACTTGACTTCTGTTTCTGAAGCACTTAATTAAAAAAGTATATATATGTGTACATATACATATTTCATACCAAAAATTTTAGATAAACTGAGTTTTAAGAGAAAAGCATACCTGGTCCTTTACTACTCACAATTTAAAAAAATACCAACAAAAGCAATCACACAAATTGAGAAATGCTAGTGGCCTGTGTCAAACAAAATATGAGCATTCATTCATGTGTGTAGAAAACTAAATATATGATTGATTTTGCACAGATTTCTTAATTTTGCTATTTGTTTTGAAAGGATTAAATTATTTCATTTCCATAGACAGTTCATGAACAAAATATGAAATTTAGAGTTTGCTAAGAAATCAGGAAGCAGACCTGTTAGTGATAAAAATTAAAGAGAGAAAAATATTATGCATTTAATAGTTCAATAGTTCTAAAGAACTCTCTTCCTTAAGAGAAGATACATACATGAAAATCAAGGTTATTAATATTATCAAGTATTTATGATTGCAAAGTTCTTTTGGAATAAAAAGGCAAAACCTGAAACTTATTGTGTGCATTTCAATTTCAGAACGACTGAAAAGTACATTGGAAATCACATAGTTTAGACAAAAGAGTGAGGAATAGTTAGACCTTGAAAAAGTAAAAGCACAGGATGCTAGAAAGATAAGACCACAAAAGAAAATTAAAGAAAAAAAGGAAAAAAATCCATAAAACATCTTTAATGAATGTTGCTGTTTCTCTAACCCTGTTATAATGTTTCAAAATGGAACAATTTCTTATTGATTAAAAGGAAAAAAAAAAAACAGTAAAAACTTAGTTGCATTAAACAAATTCTTTCAAAGATTTTTTTATTTAAAAAGTTTAAACTGTATGTTTTCTCTCAGTGAATGAAGTTAACTACACATATGCAATCACACAAATCCTATTGGAATTTGGAAATTTATTTTTTCCTCCTTAGTCCTCTAGAATCATGAGTTCAAAATAGAGCATTTCAATATCTGTGCAAAACCATCTGTTTTTAAATTAATTTCCACAGTATTTTACAGAATTAATTGTTTGCTTGTCATTCAAAAGATGAAGCAGCTTTAACTTTGTGTGAAATCCTGTGGAGTGCCATTTATAACTCCTTAAATTTATAATTCCTGTGGACCCTCAATAAAACAAACTCTATGCAACAGGTATTTTTTGACTGTAAAATAGCAATTATTATAAAAAATTTCTCATTTCAGAGGAAAAATGCAATACTGCTAATGAAGCAAACATTCTGTTTGCAAAGTTCTGTTTCTTTTCTACCCTCTTATTTTTCTTCTGACTTGAATGTCAAAGAAGTGGAAGTAGGTCATCTGGAAAAACTAATAAAAGTTGAAGTGTTGAGGATTGAGCTTTTCATCATTACACTGAAAAAAGGGCAGTAGAATTTTAGACATGAAGATGCAACAGACATTACTCTGTCCGTCATAAAACTCTAAAAGTGCATTGAAGTGAAAAAAAGATAATGTGGCTAAAACAAAATGAAAGAGATTTGCTGTATCCCCAGTACATACCTTCAATTAAGATTGTACAGTTTGTATTTTTTTTTAACAGTGACACAAAGACTGTTCATAAATATACATGCATACACATAGGTGTGCACGTATGCACATTTATATCCTGTATATCTAATATAAGGTGGTTTTAGTATAGTATTATGGTAGACATATATTAAGTTTATGGTTCAAAAATAACCCTCTTTACATTAACACACAAATTAAACATCAGATGTCACGACTCTACTGTTTCTTTACACAAATTACCAGGAAAAAGCTATTTTTGAGGTGACTCATTATCTCATTTCCAAGATGACTATAGGTAACACTGATACATTAAAACAGAGAAGGACAAGAGAGGAACAGTGTTGTTATTTTTCTTTCAAGGAACAATAAAATTCAAAATGCAAAATAATTTTGTACTTAATTTAATAAAGCAGTTTTCATTTGAGACACAGTGGTTCTTATGAGAACTGATTAAATCACTTTTCAGATTTAGAAGGTAGTTAGCCTAGAGAAACAGTCAATACTATTGGAAGGAAAACATCCTTCTTATTACAAACACAACTCCTTACTAATTATTAGATACATTATTTCACCTGCTATGAAGCTCCCAGCAACTTCAGAGAGATGAGGCTTTTGTGTCTGTTTTCACAACTTTCACAGCTTTTTATAAAGCCTACCACTCAGATTCACTTTGCATGATTTGAAATGGGCATTATTAAAAATATTGACACCTACATGCTATGAAAAACTGTTGCATCAAGCTTATTTCAAAAAACCAGCCCAAAGAAATTATACTTGTTATCAGTTAGCAAATATGCAAAAAATCGTTTTTTCCCAAATGTATATTCAATGATTCAAACCCACGAATTGTTAATTAGTAGATATAATTATATGACAAAACTGTATCTTTAGTTACATCATTCAGTAAAGATTCAGAATTAAGAAATATTTTAACCAATACCATAATTACTGAAGGATCTATAAAGCTCAACCATGATCAAAACTCTGTAACACTACTTTTAATCACGAGTTCCTCTTACTTGTCCTTAGACATCTATAAGTATGCTAAAAACAACTTTAAAAGCAGGTCTTCCTTTCCTTTTCCATCGTGTCAGATACATTTAATTCGTTTGAACACATCATCTTTTTTCTTTAGGAAGTATTCCAGAAGCCCAGATGACTACAGAAGACTAGATATTTAGATGGTTAAATATCGATGAATGAGTCCCACCTGAAAATGCACCCTTTTCTCAAGAGAGTTTATATGTAAGTAAATCATATCAGTAAATTCCTACTACAGAATGACCCCAGTAGGCATTATGTCTTGTTTTGATGACAATATTGTAGTAGTCACATATATTATAGTAGTCACAGCTAGAGGAAGAGATAACTTGAAAGACTTCCCAGAGCTTCCCCTCCAAAGGTGTCTCCAAATCAGATGGGCGCTGGGTGAATGTAGGGAAAGCAGTTCTGTACCGCTGTAATCTTTTCAATCCAGTTGCACTGTTGGACCCTCGAAGAAAAGGAACTTCACATATCCTCACCTTGCAATATCTGGTCAGCTAGAAACTTAGATAATAGAAATCATTACTGTGCTTAATTTTTTACGTCGAGCTCTAAATTTAGCTGCAAATATATTTGATCCAACAAACACTTAAGAGACTTACATAGTTTAGTCTCATCTGTTCTAAACCTCTGGGATTCTTCTCTAAAGAAATCATCTGAATGCTTTGATTGTGTTGAATAAAGTGTCTGCTATTTGAGGAGTTAAATTTGAAAAGTAGTCTTTAGTGTGCAGTTGCATAACATAAATACATTGATACAAGAAATCCAAATCTACTGATATGCACAAACAATGAAGTTATACTACAGAGTTAATCTTTGAGCTACTAAAACTTGTAGAAAACAGATTCAATTCACAAATCATTACTGTAGCATTATACAATAAATAAAAAAAAATTCATTTCATGGTATTTCAATTTTTATGGTATTGTAGCATACAGACACAGTCTGTAGATTGATATTACTTCTACTATAAAAATTGTATTATTACAGTGGTGACTGGTAGCATGGATCTAGTTAAAGGTCTGCCAGTTTTTCCATTATAAGCTTCTATTTTAAAGGGCTTGGAACTCCACTATAAAATCTTTTTCAGATGAGCATGTTGTAAACAGCTTACACACACACAGAAACATCGACACACTTAATGCACATATCTATGATTTTCAAAGATAAATCTAAAAAAATTAAATAAAAGTGAGACACAAGAACAATGACCTGGATTCACTAGGAAACAAATCTTCTTGAAGCAAAATTAAAAGCCTGGAAATACGTAGTTAAAATCATGCTACAAAAAAATTTTAGAAAAATCAAAATATATTTCTTTTTGTCTCTGTAGGATGGTCAATTTGCTAGTCAAAACAAGTTGCTAGTAACAGTACTCATTGTCTGACAAACCTTTAGGGAGGCATCCATAGATAAAGATTATCCCAAAATATTTCTCATCTATCTTTCACTTACTCCATTAGAAAAGGGAACTTGTGCTGATATTTTGCACAGTATTTTTGACTTATTATAACTTTCTCAGTCAAGTCATCCTACACTTGTTGCTCTTGTACATATATAGCGAGATAGAGGGGAAAAAGAAATAAATGTTAAAACAATAGATTTAGCAGTAATGAGATCAGAAACAAAAATTCCTCAGGAAATTCTGATACTATTTCTTAAAAAATGGAACTCTGAACACTATTTTGTTTAAATCATTTTGAGGCAGAAAACCTAAACATTTTTACTCAGACAAAGAAAAGACAAAGTAATAATTTAATATTCTTCCTAACACGAACTGCTGTAAAAATAAAGCAAGCACTGGAAATATTTTTTTTTCTAGCTGTGCTGTTAATATGTTGTCAGATTTTGTAATACACAAGGACACGGAGGCTTTTATCCACTAAATTTCTTTAATTTATTGCTGGTTATCACAAATACTGCAAAAAAGTATATTATCATAAATATAATTCTGACTACCAAGTATATCTATGATTAATTATATATATATAATATACATGGTACTACAAATTGCTTCCAGCAACCAATAATATAGTATCAATAAAGAGTATGGCAGTGAACAATCATAGAGCAGCAATCAACAACAGCAACAACCAAGTAGGATCACATTGTGACACATTACTATGAACTTACATTAGTGAGGAAAATTATCAGCAACTAAAACAGTAGATATAGTTATTATAGATATGGATATGGATATAGAATACCTGTATCAAGTGTATTAGATTTCAGAAGGGACCTATCCATCTCAGAGAATAAACCAATTCCAAACAGGGGCCCAACCATCCCAAAGGGGACAGAACAAAATGAACCAACCATGATCCATGCTGCTGAGTCTAGAGTAAATAGGACATCTCCGGGGAGAGCACACGATCTCTTAGAACGTTTGTGTGAAGTTCAGCCTTTTTATGTAAGAAAAAGTATGGGCAGTATTGAAAGTTCTCAGAGAGAAAGGCTCCATTTTGGATAAAAATTGAGTCCTTTCCATGTCATAGAGACATAAGGTGACACTATCGCTTCGAGCAGTCAATAGATGCTGTTAAGTTTTATTTTTCATTTGTAGCATCCAAAAGCCAATTTTCTTTTGTACTTTACTATTCAATCTGAACTATGTCCTTGGTATTTTCAAAGATATGCAGGAAGGACATTTAGAAATGGAGACAACTTCCTTATATTTGTACAGTTTCAAATTTTTCTTACCAACATATGCTAATTTATTTCTAATATTTTTATAAATGTAAGACTATGATTTGTTATGATTTTAGCTTATTCCTAATCACTGTCCTATCTTTTGTTGCACTGGTTATATCACCATTTGTGGTAGTTGTCTGTATTGCACAAATATAAAATAAAAAGTTGAAAATATTACTCTCTGTGAAATAAATCATGAATTAGACACACTGATTTATGAAGAAAAAATATTTGGCTTTTTAAAGCCAGTGACTGTACTTCATAAACTAAATATACTTGAAATCATATTCAAGGCTTTATGAAAACACCACTGAAAGAGGAAATGTTTTAAACATGAATGACAACAAGCATCCTAGTAATCAAACCCAAAACATAACATTTTAGCATTGGTAATGCTCCTATGGACGTATGATAAAGACCTTGTGTCCTTCTTTGCAAGCCTGTCTTAACCAAGATTATTTTGAAGGACAAGAGGAAAAAACATTGATTTGGTTACAGAAGAATTTACTTCATAATCATACTCATAAATGTAATACTAGTAATGCTAGGATTTTTCAACTTAGCTTTTTTCCTTTTCTCAGTCTGAAGGAGCTGAGCAGTCATACACAAGATGCATGTAATTTTACATTAAGAAATGCTGTAACAGTCTCCCCTGCATGCACAAGCTTTGGATGGAATTTGCAAACTGTGATTCTTTTCAGGCATTTCTCAGGTGACTGGTTTGTTTGTGCTTCTTTCCCTTAAATCAGGCAATAATGATGGGCATGGCTGACGATTTCATTTGATGCAGGTGTATGTTTGCACAGCGTATGTCCATAAAAATATCCACTTGCTCATTAACAGATGATTTAAATATGTCTTGATATTTGTTTTCAGCTAAACAATATAATTGGAACACGGTACTGATACTGTGCCAAGGTGGTCTGAATGAAATACTGAACACCTAATACAACTCTTGTTCTTCTCAACTGTGTCAACAGAGTTTATTCATAATCTAGTGATAGCTTTGGCACCTGGGCAACTATTGAACAAAATTGAGAATTTCCTACAAGAAAAGATTTTCGTCAAGGTGAGAGTTTTCTTACATACCTGTGATTGGTATGCTGCTTCAACCACTCTTCTGGAGTTGCACAGGAGTTTTTTCTCCATAATTTCTTTATAGTGTTGTTAGGTTTGGGTTTTCCGATCAGTTTTTATATATATAAATACATTTAAAACGTTAATTTGCAAATAATACATCTTTTATTTACCATTAAGGCCATTTCCACATATCATCTCTTAACATTGTAATTGACAACAATTGGCTACGGATTTATTTAATGCATATTTCAGTGTTTCTCTTTATGGTTTTCAAGAGAAAAATTACCCTTTAGTTTGTAATTTTAACTCAAACTGAAAATAAGTATGCTCCATACAAAGTTCTTTACTACTCCAGTTAACTATGTACAGCTGCCATGCTGAGTGGATGGCAGACCTGCATTGATCTATTTAAGCTAAAATGCTTCACTGTGAGAAGTTCCACTCATATTCACATTTTCGAGCTGTTCTCTGAACTGGAGGACAGTGGAGAATTTATATGTTTTTTTATCTGCAATTTGTGTGTCCTCAAATTGTACTTAGATGTTTTTCTATTGGAAGTTTTGTATAAATTCACTCCTGGAGGTTGTGTCAGAGGAAGGACAGGTTCAAAGGCAATGACTCAAAAAAATGCAAGAGAGAGCTAAATCATATCTCTGCAATTTCTCTTAGCACAGGTCAGACGAGTGAAAGAAAATTAAATACATTTTAACATAGGGTCATGTACATAAAATAATTTTAATAGTAGTTTTTTCTTTCAAAAGAATTTTCCTCAAAGCCATGAGACGATAATGTTCTAAGGCAAGGTCTACATTTAATTCTAATTACAACTTTTCCTCCCCCTTTAGAAGCTGTCACTTACATGTGTCTTACTGTGCCACTTCTCCTAATATTTTCCTCCTAAAGCCACTGTTCAGCAATGACCTTAAAATGAATAAAAGACATTCCATAGTCAAAATCAGCATTTGTACTTCACAGACGGGTCTTCTGACCTGTTACTTAGCCATCAAACAGTGACAGCAGTAGCCACTCAGAAAATCATATCAAACCACTATCAATTGTTGTGGTATCCTCTGGCTAGTGACAAAAACTTGATACCTTGGAGCATGAAACTGTATACTACATTTTGCCTGTTGCCCATAAAGAGCCTGGATATTGAATGAAGGAAAAAATGAGACCATATTGCTTGGCAATTTTACAGTAAAAACCTGGAAACATTTCCCTTCGAAAACCATTTTTTATTATTAAAATTGTTATTTGATTTTTCTGGAGAGACAGAGAGGAACTTCAGCTTTTTGAACATATTGGTAAAATATATCCAGGACCCATTGCAGTGCCAGATGACTCCAGTTTAGCACTCAGTGATTCCACCTTTTGATGGCAGTTATCTGTGTCTCATTTACAGGCACAATTTTCGTGCTCCTTGCCTCTTGTCCTACCAGTGGCCGTTACACAGAAGAGTCTGTCTCTGTCTTCCCTCCAGTCAGGTATTTATGAAAATTGATAAGTTTCCCCCTTAGCCTTCTATTCTCCAGAATCAAAAGCCCTCGCTATTTTAGCTCTCATATGACAAATACTTCAAGCTCTCAGTCGTCTTTGTGGTTCTTTGCTAGACTCACTTCAGCAGGAAGGAAGGATAACTTCCCTCAGACGTCTGGTAGCATTTGTTCAAAACATCACAAAGCCATCACTGATGGCTGCCTTTGCCTGAAGCGTATATTGCTAGCTCACAGTCAGCTTTTTGCCTACCAAGATGCTAAAGGCCTTTTCTCCAAAATGGAAAATCCTTGGAAGATGTCAAAGTATGGTTCAGAGAGGCTCTGATCTAAACAATTCTTCATGTCAGTTTGACTTCTTGGGAACATGGACTTCAATCTGTATTTTCCAGGTCATGGCTTTCCTAACCCCATGCTATTGGTTATTTTAGAATGAGCTTACTTGTGTAAGTAGTTATGGATTTTTTTCATCCTAGAAAACTGACTTAATCGCTGAATTACCAATTTTTCACTGTCTTTTGTTGCTGACCAATGATGTTAGGTAAATTATGTCATATGAAATTTCAAACTTCTGCTTCCTGTTTCCACACTGGAAAGAAACTCATATTATCCACTATCCTGAAATTCCTTCCGGGCCAATACTGTAGCTACATTACCCTTTGGATCTGTTACTTACCCAGAAATTTCCTCAATTCCTTTTGAGAATATAGCCTTTAATTTGTAGCATGGTCTGTTTGCAACGCATGATGGGAATATCCAGCAATATTATGAGCTGTTCCACTGATGAAGTTAATGACCCTGATGGGTTTAATGAATTCCCAAGATTATACTGGTTTGAATGGATGCTAAATCCTGTGCCCGTTTCAGTGGAGAAAGGACGTGATAAATACTACAGCTGAATTGTGTATATGCCATGTGTCATTTCTCTCTTATATTTTCATTGGGAGAAAATTAGACACTTGTGTAACAGACATGAGGGATCTTGCTCTTTGTGTACAACATATGTATCACGTATGTATTATTGTTTATAAGAAAGAAGATGAAGATATGTCTTTTGGAAGAATCCTAAGGTGTCATGTTTCTAAATGGTCTGCATTTCCTGCCGAAGTTAATAGCACAGAATCTGACTGTCTCCTCCTAGACAGTTCTTCCTCTACAAATTGTTTCATATTTTTCAGTTAAAAATTCAAGTGGGGAAACTTTGTCATCTTCTCCTGCATTTGGTATCATGTGTCCAGAGACACATAGAGTTAATCAAATTTAGTCTTTAAAGTTGCAATTCAGGAATATTTCTCAGGTATGTAGTCTGTCAGACGTCAAAGCAAAGAATCAAAATTAACCAGATATGCATGCATTATTTCCTGTTTAGCAGAGGAGATTAACATTTTGAAGGAGAAAAAATTTCTTTTTGGAAAAAGAAATTAATATTATTTTGTTCGTGCTGAAAGAAAATGCCTCATATATTATATTGCATCTGTATATATGTATCTGGCATCAGCCATTTTAATATTAAGGAGAATAGCTAAAATGAAGGATAAAGAAATGCCAGAGAAATAGTGGTGAAAGACAAATGGTGCTTTTAAAAAAAAATTTCATAAGAAACTCTTGTAAGCAAAGTAAAAGAATGGACAAAAAATGTATGATAAACAAAACACAGAAATGTCCCAACATCTCAGTTATTCTGGATTTCTGACACATTAAATGTTTTGTCTTCTAGTATGCCTAACCTCAACATTGCTTTATATTTGGAAATCTGAAACATTCGAAGAAGGCTATCCAATTCTTGACATATATAAAATTCAGAAAGTGTGTGGATTAGACTATTCTTGAAAGTACTATTCCTGTCATATTTGAAATAAATCCCATGAAAGATATATCCCACTATCAGAAATTCTAGTAAGATATACATTTCTTACACACATATGCAAAGGAAAAAAAAAATACAAAAGCCCTCAGATAGCTAATATAATGAAAAACGCATTTCACTATGCATTATCTACAGAAAGTAGAGAAGCAAAAATTACCTGAAATGTGCAAGGATGTAAAATTATTTCTCACAAACCATTAAATTCTAAGACAAGTCTCTGATGACCAATGCCAAAAACTTTATTTTCAGGTCTTCCTTCTTCTACTTTCAGGTAGCTGATTTATAAGAATAAAAAGCTGGTTTATAAGACTAAAAAGAGGAAATGTTTTTCTTTAGCAGAACTAGCTTTAGAGATGTTTTCTTAGTAGGGGGATTAATTTCCTAAGTGGAAATGTTGTCTCATATTTTACCTCTTTAAATTCTTAGTCATATTGAAGTGAATATGGGTGAATTTATTCAGTTTGTATGAGAGTGCATGCTGTGAACATGAGTAGCTTTATATGACAACAAATTATGTGTAGCCAAAATTTAAAATTTGCTCTAGTTAAGAAAGGCAGTGACTTTTTTTTGGAAAAAAACAGGTAAAGCAAGCTCATTTTTGTAAAATCAATTTGAAATGAACAACCTGATAATTGTGGCATGACTGGCTGCAGATAAGCAATTCTTTAAAAAAATGGTGGATGGTGACATCATCCTTGTATATATTTCTCCTTTGAAGAGATTATAGATTTTGAAGATTGCAAATTATGAACCATTATTTAAGGTATTATGTCAGTTAGCAACATGCGTGACCAGTAACCAAAATTATAAGATACTTCTGTGATCCAGGTGTGTTATGTGATGTACAACACACCATTGGAATACATTGATCAACACAGACTTGAGAGACATTTTCAATTGTTACTTCATACTACACAATTTGCTACACTGCAGATGGTTTAGTAGTAAATGTATCCAAAATTTCTGATAATTTAGGGGAGGGGAGGGGAGGGGAGGGGAGGGGAGGAACACAACTTACATATTATATCACTACAAACCTTATACCAGCTTTAAATTTTCTTGACCTAAAAAAAACTCCCACAAAGCAGGTAATTTATGCAACATAAACTGAACCAAGTAAATCTTTTTCAGTTAGTGATTTTGTTGTAGCTTCAAATAGATTTTGTTGTTGTTGCTGTCTTTCTTCTCAGAATGTAAAGAAGCCTGAAAAGATGTAAAGAAGCCTATATATCTCCTTAATATTATAAGATGATTTTTTGGGTTCATTTCTTTCAGAAATTTACATACGTATAATTATCCGTGAAGATGTCCCACTTAATAAGTCAGCATGATCTATATGTTAGTTTTAATTCTTCAGTGAGTGTCAAAACAAACAAAAAAAAAAGAGAAAAGAAAAGACCACTGTTTAATAAAAAAGGAGATAATTTGCATTCTTTAAATAACTGTTTTGAAGTCGTCTAAAGTGAAAAGCACATACACATAATGGTGTCTTTCTAAAGAAGTCTGTGTGATGTTCCTGAGAAATGATGAGATTTTTTCTTCCTTTCACAGAATCACTGTGATCAAGAAGATTAAAAGAAATAGAAGATTAAAAGAAATACATACATACATAGAGTTCAATGTTGATCTTGAAAAATTGTGACCTGCCAGCAAGCTACAGTATTTCATATTCATAATAAGACAGTTAAAGGCAAATATGCCTTTCAAATAGCTTTGGGAAACAACAGACTTAATCTATGGTACATGAAGGAGGCAAACCTCAGATATTAAATATTTGCTCTTCAATTGATTGCTAACAACCATTCCTTGTGTATATCTAGTGATTAATAACTTGTGCTTCCCAGTTTTTCTCACTGTAAATTGATTAATCTTCTCAGTATTTAATAACGTCATAAGTATAGATCAAAATCATCACCTTTGAGTGAATGTCAAAACTTAGAGCATGTATGCTGTACAATTATGACGAGTTTGCATTTTGAAATTACAATGATACCTATTAGGAAAAAAGCCAGAACAAGAAACAAATCTTTCAGTACATAAGAAGCATGAAAAGCCCTTCTGTTTTGAAAAGTACGATCAATGTACTAAATCTAGAAAGAGTTATAGGGATTAAAGAAAATATTTGATTTCTTAATGTGCCTTTTGAGGGAAGACTGATCTAGGACTCTACAATACAGTCAATGAACTGCTTAAGAAGCGACAAGAATGAAAGTAGGGACAGTGAGCTTGCAGCATCAATAAACCTGTAAAAAAAGGAGGGGATGGTATCTGCTGGTTGTGGTTTCATTATGATGTCATAGAGGTATTCAAAGAAACACTAAATCAGTCACAAACTTGGCTAGTGGATTATGTCTAGTTGTTCAAATACAGCATGGGAATATCCTTCCCAACTGGTATACAGTCTTCTGTGAGAATATCCTAACTCGTGGATCAGATAAAAACACATGCTAAATTATTTTGTCAACAAGATAAGGCTATGAAAACAGATCATCTGGGCTAAGAACTAATATATTTCTATAATAGCCTTGCTTATTTACACAATCGAAGAACGAAAAGGAAAAGAAAATGGGGCTGGTGCAATATGAGGTTCAAGCACACCTAAAAAGGCAACAAATGGAAATACACAATAGCTGAGTGTTATTTATTCCTACAATTCTGCTTCTTGTGACTGTTTATTTGGAAATTTTAAAAAACAACAGGGTTTAATGATAATGCCTTGTGATTTTGAATGAGGATTGGTCTTGTATTCCTTCTGAGTCTCACTGAACCAAGTGCATAGTTAACATTATAGAACATTCAACGTTAAAGGCAAAAAAAAGATTGCTTAATTGTGTCAGTGTGCTATATTTACTGACATTTCAGGATTTTACATCTCCAATGCAAGACCTGGTTTCAGATGACCAAAAATAAAATTAGACTGCCAAGAAAATTAGAATCAGACTCTGAAAGCACCTGAAATCTTGAAAACACCTTGATTTTACAAATCTGAGATGTGTTTTCCTCTGGGGTACATGGTATTCAGCATAGAAGATAATTTCTGAATCTATCACCATGATCACCTGTGCTCTGTATAATTTCTTCTCTTTGATTCCACATATAGTTTCTGGAATCCATGGAAACTTCTAAGCAATGGTAACTTTTGGAGATGAGTTATTCAGTCTATCCTGTATAATTCTGGCTGAAATTGATCAATATTCTGAAGGATTGTAGACTTTCAGCAGTAGCAATACAATCTCATCATTACGCGGTTATCATTTGCCATGGAATGGAGTTATTATCTTCTCGTCTACAAATCGCTGCATGACATTTTTGTCCTGGAAAGGAATTAGGAGGGTAACTTTTCTGGGCCATTCATCATAATATGATTTCCTCAATTGTAAGAACATAACAAGGCTTTGGGAATCATTGACTGTTCTCAAAATTGTCATTTTGAAATTAGATTATAGGTATTTTAATGGAAGAGATAAGGTTTTCCATGCTGCTGAACCTACAACACAAAATTATGCTTTCATATTTATTTGTGCTTTTTGTATATGTACACACATATTTTTAAGATGTTTGAATTGCAGACACTTAGGAATTATGATTCAGAGCCATCTGGGTCAGGGACTACGGTATTACTGAGGATTTCCAGAATGTGATCAAACTCAAAAAGGATTTCATATTGGTGGGCTTTTTTCAAGTTTAGTTATATACTTTGTGTTTTCCTGCTTGGAAATATCACATACATACTGGAGTCAACAAGTTATGTTTGCTTTGCTGGTAAAGTGACTGACTTTAGCCTTTGCTAATTGTTACATAGCAACTTTGTTTTGCTGTTTTTCTGCAGTTCTTCCTCATGTTAGAGTACATATTTACAACATTTAGTTAATTATAAGATTTAATAAGGTAGGACTGGTAGTTGTAATTATTTTGATTACAAATAATGTAAGAATAAAATAGGTGCTTGGACACCCATTAATTTTTACTTTGTGAAAAACCAAAGCAAGCCAGAACATGGGACAAAATGAGAGCAACAATGGGTTTTAGGGAATACAATCCTTGTGTCTTGGAACCCAGTAAAATATGAATGGTTTCCATATCAGGTCAATTTCATGGGTAAAGCAGAATAAATGAAAACCCCTTGGGGGATTTGGATATTGGTGTTTGGGAACCAACAAGAACAGTTTTCAGCCAGTGATTGTTTTATACACTCCCTCACTCTCACACTCCTCTCTCCCTAACAGTGAGCAACATGAATTCAATTGATTTTTATATTTTCTGTCCCTTGAGTAGCACTGTTATACATTTTTGTAGACTTAAGAGTCTACACACCTTGATCTTTTCTTCCCTTATGACTATACTCACAATGTAAAACTGATTTTGAGACAAGATCACGCTAACAGATAAGTCTCTCCAGTCATTTTGCAAGGTTGAGTCCTTAATCTATTTTTATTTAATAATAGTGACCAATTTTTTCGTCTGAAATTCCTAAATATTAAAAGACTTAGTTTTTCGCCTGAATATGAACCAGTTTTCAACTGAGAAGAGTGTTTTATGACAATTTCCATTTCTTCACATAATAGGCCACTTAAGGAACAGTAAGAAAAGAATTATGTCTTGTTAAAGATTTCATAGTTAAAATGCCATTCATGAATTGAAGTCTGGGAAATTCACAAATAAGAAAAAACCAAATAAGTTTGCATGAAGCGTTTTGAATTTAGAAATACTAAGTTTTGAGCAATGAGATGGGTCAAATCCTACTTCATCCAACAAGTTCACTGAACTTTGATACATATTTGTCTTATATAAATATAATGTAATAGTGATTAATCATATATGATATATCCTAGGCAAAGGGGAATTTTATTTCATTTTTTAATTTGCACTTACTTGAATTAAAGTGCTTGGTTTTATTTTACTTCTGAAAACAAATTTGAGCAACAGATGATTCCTTACCTATTTTTTTTTTCCTTTCATAAAAGATAATTAGAATACCTCAATCCATTCTTCCCTTATGACTAGTGTTGATTTCAAAGAGGAATCCACTTGGATGTGAGGATCAGCCCTGGCAGCTCTTTTGGAAGAACTTCCAGGGGTTTGGCTGCCTTCAGGGCCTTTGCAAGAAGCCCAGCATTGGATAGAGTAGAACGAGCTTTTCTGTTAAATATCAAATTTTCAAAAATCCCAAGTTTTGATAAAACCAAAAATATTTCCAAATTTTTAAAACCTGGAAAATAATTACAAAAATTAAAAGGGATAATACAAAAACATTTCTTCATTTCTAAATCTAATTGTTTTTTATGGAAGTGACCTTCTTTCTTCAGAAGTCACATTTATAATTTACCCATTTAGACAACTTTAAAGGAAAAAAATTAAAAGAAAGAGCTTAAAACCTCCCCAACCTAAAATAAAGTGCCTTGAGCTTTAAGCTGAATAAAAATTTTCAGACTGCACTAACAACTTCGAAGTTTCTCTACAGAATTATTTCTTCTGAAGAAAACAGAGTTTCTGATCTTTCTCTTGGCCATAATCTGAGAATCCATGCTCTGGTATTCTGTTGTCTGAACCTGTTCTCCAGACATTTTATTTACTGATATCAGAAAATGACTTGATTTGATCAAGGCTTATTTCAATGCAAAATGGAGTTCCATTCACACTGAGATTCTCCCCTGGTATATTAATATGCCGGCGCGCTGGCTGGGCCAGGAGAGCTGCAGCTTGTCCAGAGGTGCCCAGCACGAGAGGAGGACACTCTGTGGCACTTGTGTGCCTCGCTAGCCAGCTTCCTCGCCCGTCCGGTGGAAGGCACGGAGCCACGCGTGCCTGGGGCTTATGGATTGCCCAAGCGTAGCGAGAGATCAATGAGCGAGGCGGCCCTCCGGTCGGTATTCCAAGGATTTATTGTAGAAACTACCTCAAAGGGGTCTGGAAGCAAAGAGAAAGGAACTTCTGGCCAGGGTGCATTTGAAAAGGGTACAGAGAAGGAGGCGGGGATGACATAGCAATGACCTATAGGAAGAAGGGAAGGGCGGGACAGATTTGGCTGCCTTTTCTTAGGAGATACAAGGGGTGTCTGTCTACTGTCAATCAGACAGACCGAGCCCACACCAGGTCACAGGAATTCAATGGGAGGAGCCATTCTCACAGAGGGGCATTTAACCTTTGGAGCCAGCCCACCAAACCTCCTGATCTGGGCTATGTGGCTCCCTGGGCATTGCTGTGGTTGGTTCACTCACCACAACACCAATGCATTAAGACTCATCTTCTTAAAAATCAATTGGGACTCAATCAGAAGATATTTCTGGTTGACTGTGATACTTCTCCTGTTTGACAATATAAAACCCTTCTGCTTACCAGAATCTCCTGGTAATCTCTATTCTTCCACACTGAACAATATTTTGTGAGTGTTAGAAGAAAATTATTTGTGCTAAAGATATAGATGACCTGAAAAGCAAGGTAAAGGAAGATATTAAGCTTTTGGTGAAATATGTAAGTAAAATTTTTTTTTTTTTTTTTTTTGTAAATTCAATTAATTTAGGGTACTCTAAGTTTAAGATTACCCATGTATAAATTTCTCTTTCAATTACACTCTGTCTCTTTTATGTCAGTAATTACATACTATCTTGTAATTTTCAAAACAATGAGAAAAGATACATAGCAGTCTGTTACACTTAAGATGCCCTCTGAAAGTTAAAGGAAGACATCTTCAGATTTTATGAATAGATCAATTTTTGCCAATTTATCTTAATCTACTTCACTGTAAATCAAAAGAACTTGAGTGCCTAAAAATAAAATGTTGCCTCTAGAAATCTATGAGATAGTTTAGTGTTCAGTTTTCTCTGTGTAACATGTCATTTTTGCCATCTCTGAAGAGAAATATGAGTAATCTCTGGTGTATAGTTATTTTTAACTAACTGTTCAAACAGACCTTTTAACTAAACACTCAATTATGCCCAATTTTTAGTTAATTTATGCAGGTTTTATGATCTGGGGCACAACAGTGTCAACGAACACTCAGACCCCATTTGCCATCAATCTAGATTAAATTTTTCATTGCAATAATTGACCTTTTATTTCAATACAAGCCAAATGAGTCTCTAAGGATCTCCACGCTTACATCAACTTACAACTGTGAAATATTTTTAAAGCAACCGAACAATATTTTTTTTTCCTATTGATGTCCTATTTTGTTTGACTGGAAGTTCAACAGTGATACCATGTGAAGATAGTGTATATAATAATTTACTGCTTAAAAACAATTGATAGCTGAAATCCCACAGTGGATCATATGCCACTTAGTTCTGTACCCTTTTCTAAGTACAATTTATCATGTACCAGTCATTACAGACCCCATCAACATACTTGTTTACTTTCTACAGTTATTTCAATAAGTAACTTTTGAAAATATTTATTTTCTTTTTTCCTTAAACAATAAAACATTACATATCTTACAATGATTTTCTCTAATATAATAGCGTATGTCCTTATCTTCATGTCTTTGTTTATTTCAGTGAGAAAACGTCCAGCTTTTCTGCTGGACACTTTCAATGCCAATTGCAAAACAAGCTACTAGAAAATTCATAGATTTGGCACACATATTTGAAGGCAAAATTTAGTTTATAGTAAAATTATGTGAACAATACAGACAAATGTAAAATAAAACAATCAGGAACATGAACACGGGATTTTTTAATATATATAATATTGCAGGCATGATGAACTTCAGAACTGTCAAGATTAAGACCCTTCTTTTGTGAAGAAAAAGAAATGGAAATGGAGGACAGTGAAATTGGGAAAAAAAACTTTACCTATATTTTAGTGTAGCTGGAACTTGAATTACCATAAGCTTGCATGTAATTAAAAACAAGACTAAAAATAAGTACCCAAACAGACAGAGCACAAGTCTGAAAACTTTATGTAAGAGCTTCAAGTTTACACTCCAAATCTTCTAGATTCTGTGCCTTTTTATTGCATACCAGCACACTTAATACTGGTACAATCCCATTACTCTCCAAAATGTATATGAGAAGCAAAAAGTGTGATAATATGATACTGACACTGCTTAGCAATTGCTTTACCACAGTTTTGGATCACAACAGGTACCGTATTTCTGGTCATTTACATTTTAATCATAAATATTTTTACACTTTTAGCGGGAGGAGGTCAATCAACAAATAGTATTTGGAACTACACTGTGAAAGCAATGAGATTTCATTCTAACTCCCTCTCCTCTCGCATCTCCACCAAGAATTTGCTTGGAGCAGTAGAAGCTTCAAGGGGACAACCCCAAACCACTGACATTTTAGTTGTTATTCAGATTGGGAAATAAGCATGTTTCTTATATATGACCTTTACAAATTGAAAAACATATGTGATAAATATCACTGAGTTACTTGCATGTGAATAAAGGCTTTATTTTAACAGACGTAGCAGTTCATTGTCTGCGTCCCAATACAATTCAGAATCTGCTACATTACCCTGACTGTAATGTGACTCAACCTGTTCTTTAACTTCACATACACGTAGGAGTTTAAATTGTATAGTGTAGATTAATGGTTGGGGTAGTAATAAAATGTTCTCAAATATTTTTATCTGACAAAACTTTCTAATTCTGTTATTCTGAAATATAACATCAATAACATCCTAAGGGTTCTGCATTTTTTTTTTTCCAGCTGCCTCTAGCTTTTTATCTCACAGAAAACTAGGACTGTAAACTAGACTAATGTCGTCCTTACTTTCTAGTGCATGAGATATAGAAACTTTTATTCTGTTGCAAAGAATTGAACCAGGCTGGAGATCTGAACAGAAACACTGCAGCTGTTTTAATATGCTGTAGGGCAGAGAGACAGAAAAGATAAAGAAAAATGTTTTTTACCTTCCTGACCTTTCTGCACCTTCCTAAAAATATGTAAGTGACAATTTTAGGTAGAAACAACTTCCCCATCACTTAAAGGTCCCTCACATCACAATGCATCTTCACACCTTTCTCAGTCAGAATGCTGACTTTAGAGACTGATCTATGACCTCTGTCTATATTTTTATGCTCTTGTGGAAGTCAGCCTATTCTAACCTGAAACATATCTTAACTTCTATGAAGCCACATCCAGATTTATATAGAAAATAGGTTTCCAGTGTAATGTTTCTGGTTGATTTTCTCCTAAATTCTTTGAGTAGATGGAAAAAGTTTTGTAAGTTTCCAAGCAAGAATCCATACTAGATGAGAGGGCAGACATTAGCATTACTAAAAAAAACCAGTAACTTAAAGATATAAGGATATAAGGAAAAAGGAAATAACTCTTTGATCACAAGGAAGTAAATACTAAAAATTATCCACTACTAGTGTGAAAGTTTCTAAATAAGTATTTGCTAAACGAAAGAGTTGGTATGTACAGATAAAGATTTCAATTACTAATTTGAAAAGATAAATGGCAAATTTTTCATAGGAACATTCCACCAACATTTCTATAAGCATAAGGACCATTGAAAATTTTTTAATTTTGCCATTTCCTGGTAGTCTTCGAAACATTGTCATATATATATTGTTAGTCAGCTACTTTTGTTATGAAATCTTAATGTCTAACACTATACTGAATTTAGTATTTGTATACACTGTATAACATACTTAGAAATAAATTTTATTTTTCATAAATTTGCTACTTTTCTTCCAAGACTGAATGATATTTCATATAGCTGATTATGATTAGCCCAATTTTGTGTAATTACTATACATTTGATACAAAAAGGAAATAGACATTTCAGGTGAATATAAGTTCCTTGGAAACCCCACATGCATTCCACATATATCTAAATTGTGCAAACCACCTGGGAAGACATAGCAAAATATTTTCTATTTACAGCAAAGACTGAAAATTTCAGGATTTGAATCTTTCATATGTTAAATATACCAGCAACTTTTCAACAACATTTACAGTCTCCAAGTGCTCTGCACTAGATAACAACGTGTAATGCAATCTTCTTGACTATATCTGTCATAACCCTGGATATTTCTATCTGCATTGCACCTGTAAATTGACTTATTACCCTGTCTCACTGAGTCTAATCATGGTGCCTGATACCACGCAATCTGTGCCGCTCCAGACACAAATACTAACTGTTACAATTCCAAACGCTCAATAGTTGCAGTTCAAGAAGGAAATCAAATGTTATAGCCTTTACCTTGGTCCATATCTTGCTCCCATACCACCTCAATGTGGCTGACTACTTATTAATGTCATGATTAAAAAAAGTATGCAAATAAAAAATATCTATACATTCAATTTGTGTCACTCCTAATTCCAACCATGGCTCACCCACAGGCTTCCACACAGAGCAAAGAGTCCTCTGGGCAAGGAACTTTCCATCTTCCAGCGCTACTTATAATATCTGTGCCTGAGGGTATGACATCAGCAGCAGCAAACTGTCTGGAGAAAAGGAGATGCTCTCTGGCGACATTACTGGAATTCTACAGTACTGGAGTTAGGCAGGACTAAACTCTGTTCAACCAAAGGAAAATTACATTCTGGTCGCTAGATTAGGGTAGAGACCTCATCTTTGTGTATCTATTAACTTCTCACTAAAACAGTAAGAGAAATTACAGATCAGCAGCCGTTCTCTCTATGTATGTATATATGTATCTGTCTATGTATGTATGTGTCTATCTATCTATCTATCTATTTATCTAATTTTACCCTGGAGCAGCCTAATGATGCAAATACCTTCAGTAAGGCAAAAAAGTTTTAGCTAGCCTTTCAGCTTCATCTGGCCTTGTGGCTAGGCCCATAAGTGAGCTCTTAATGAATTAATTAATACATGTCATAAATAAAATAGTATCTATTTCATACCATGATCAAAATCTATTCAATATTTCATATAACTCCTCTTTAATTTACTGTGGTCCAAATTCTGCCAGTCTAATTCAAATTGAAGGCATTCAAAGGCTGACCTTATTTTTACTTTATCTTGAAAATAGTTGCAGCTAAAATTTATTCTGAAATAAAATCAGAACTTATATGAATTATACAGCTCGTAGTTTCCTAATATACGTTTTATTTTCTTGCTTTTCTTACCGAAGGAGATATACAGACCATGTTACTTCTATTTAACATTATTTCTTTTCCTCTCAACAAATTATACTGTTAAAATAGAGAGCATGCATAACTGTGCAGTCTTAGAACTTAATTCCTGTTTCTTTGAAAACTTCCCAAGTGATCAGTCATATTTGTGATACAGCAGAGAAATTCACCACTGATATCCAAACACCTTAACATCCTTATTGACATCAAATGTAATATTTATCTCTACAGCCACAAGTGTGTGTGCTATATTACTGGCCTGCACAGGTGACCATAAAACTCTTCTAAAGGCCTTTTTAAATTTCATAGCTTTCAGATGCATAAACAAGATATATATCATTAGAATTACTATGGGATAGTTATCATTTTATTAGTAGGGTGTCAAAATATTTAAAATTAAGTAAATACATGCACAGGAAGATCCACTGAACTGGTTTAAGCAGGAATATAGAGAAGACAATCATGAGTTAGAGAAAGATCACAGTCAAAACATGAGTGTACAGTCCTATGCAATTATGCAACGCCATACTAATAAAAGCAAAGAGAACAGAATACACACAATGTCAATCATTTTAACTACAAATGGCTTATGTCATGAAAATTAAAACTCAAGAGTTTAAAATTGTTAAAATTCAATCCAATTGATACCAATTCATTAAAACTGTATGTTAGATAAGAGTTGAAAAAAATGGACTTTCTGGAAAAAAATGTTTTTGCCAAAACCACTGCAAATGGATTTGTTCAGAAAACGCAAGACATTACTAACATGGGTAAGGATAACTTGGAGGTGAATGACCACTAACATGGGTATTGATCTTAGTTGAAAGCATTTTAATCATTCTCTGAAGTTTCACTTACTGACATAGAGGCTTCCAAAAGTCAGATATAACTACTGTGTCTAACTGCCACTTGCAGTCAAAAAGGGAGAGAAACGTAATCCCCAAAGATTTTTGAGACTTTTTGAGAATATTGCCCATTTCTAACCAAAAATCAGTGCAATGCACCTAAAAATTAAGCTGCTTATATAGACTTGAAACTAGTATGCTTAATAATCAAAGAAATCCATTTAATGTATGTATCACATGTAAAGGGAACCAAGAGAGTATTTATGGTATGTTTATGAAAGGAAAACCTTGTTCTATTGTAATCAGTTACCAGCTGCTTTGTGCCCTAAAGCTTGATGTTTTATTCCTATTATCTTAATTTCTCTCTGGGGAAAAAAATACCTGTCCATCTATATTTATGTTAACCATTTTGGCTGAAATTTTCCAAAGAGCCTAAGGGAGTTGAATTCAATTAGAGATAGGTGTCTTATGCTTTTAAATCCTATTGGAAACCATATTTTTAAATGTCTAATCTTCTTGTTCAATAGAATCCTTGACTTAATGGTATCCTTTGGCAAGAGTTTTTCATAGTTTCCTTTCTTCATCATCTCTCTCAAAATATTGACATATATAACGTCTATGTATATATACTATACACATATATTAAATTCTAGGAGATGAGTAAGATGAACACATTTCCATGGCAAACAAAGGAAAAAAAAATTGGTACCAGATATTTGCTGTTTGTATTTGTGTCTAAGGGATAGTGTTTCACATATCAAGTCCAAAAAAAAAAAAAAAAAAAAGATAAGAAAATACTATAAGGGCAAAATGATCTATGTTTTGCTCCTTCTTATTAAGTTTAGGGATACTAAGTTTCCATGGAGACTCCTTTACTTTTGCATAAAGTGTGATAGATTTGGATGTAAGAGAAAGTAGATGACAACGGCAAAAGCAATTTCAGGTGTTCAGGTGAAGTGGTCTCATTTGGAAACTGTTGCCATATATAGCACAGATACATACTTCATTCTTCCTGACAAGAACTGCTGACAGGAACAACCTATCCTTCGACTGACAAACTGGAGCAGAGCGCAGTTTCCTAGCCTTAGAGCTGAAATGACAGCATGCCTTTTTAATAAGAGCATAAAGAGCACACACTATTTAAGAGGTTTCACATGGATACGTACATCCATATACAGGCATAAAGACTTTCCAACCCAGGAGCACACTGGCACTTTTCAAATTGGCATGCCAAATTATCTTCTGTTTTGACCTTGTTTGTTCCTATTAGTTGAGTATTAGACAAGAATCCCATGCCACCTTGACAAGGGTTTTTGTTTCTATTATACTGTTATTCAATCCTATACAAGTGATGGATGAGAGCAGTGCACGTCTGAATAAGCAGAGGGAATCATCCTAATGAATTATCTTCTGCATTGCAATATGCCATGGATGAAATGACTTATCCATTCTGTATTAACTGATGTGACCGCTTCATCTCAACTACTTTTCATAGTTGCCATCACTCAGAAAGGCTGGTGTTTACAGCTCTCACAGGAGGAATACTTATCTGACAAACTGTGTTAGAGGTATGAAACGTAATGGTAACAAAGCAGAGTCATAAGAATGTGCACATCAGTAAAACACAGCCCTGGGATCCTATTAAGATTCCAACTATTCTTTACACTCAAATTTATTTCTTTCTGTTGTGCGTTTCCTTAGGTCACGTCAGCTCACTGCAGCATTTTATCAACAATCAGAGCCTATTATATTTAGTCAGATAGTCTAATTGGACTAATTCTTAATCTCCTAAAGATTTTCTGGTCACTTTAATACTGAGGCTTATTTTGTCATATATTATAAGTATAGGACTACAAAGAATCTTGTGAGGTTTTTTTGGGTTTTGTTTGTTTGTTTTGTTTCTTCTTTAAAATCATGTTTGTTTACATGCAAATTATTCTGCAAACACATTTTGTTTCCTGTGATCTAAGTCTAGCTTTCCCTGTGTGTTTGCAGTCTGTTTTTCAATATGCTGTCCCTGTTTGCACATTTCCATCTTTGTTGACAATTAACTTTGTTGTCAACAAAGTAGAATAGTTCTTTTGAAGTAAATTATTTACAAATCTCAGTTAAACCCAAAATAATCATTCATGGCTTGTCAACAGTGTATGTGGTTCAGAAGAAGAAAATTATTTTAAAAATATTCTGAAAAAAAAATTAAAGTGGAACACAAATGGGTTTTAAATAGAAGGCAACATTGATTTTAGGAATTATTTGTGTATATAATTACCAGTTGGAAATAATAAGAAAGATTGGCAATATGCCTCAGATTATGTATGCGTATAGCCATTTTATTATAATTTAGATCTCACCAGAGTCTTGTGAGGCATCTCTGAGGTAGGCTGTCTCCAGGCAGTGCTGGGCACCCCAGCCAAAAACAGACAAGGAACTCGTAAGTTAAATCTACAGCTGATATAAGATGGCACAGCTCCATTGACTTTGATGAGACTTCACCCTTCACATTGACTAAACTTACAGTGTACTTGAGAAGAGTCAATCATCTCTTGATAAGAAGGAATACAATATTCAGTTCTCATGTGTGGTCACCATGTCCTTATTGGAAGCATTTTGATCAACAGTATAAAGCAGGAATGGAGTCAATAGATCCTTACAAGTAATGCTTTAAAATTATTCCAAGGATGAGGAGTTTTGGTGTAACTCTTTTTAAGGATCCTGAAAATATTCTATGCTAGGAAATCTACTCTCTCTGTGATAAGAAGATGATAAAAAAATCTATCTCGGACATTTTCTTAGTAATTCTGTAGAATTGCTATTCATGGAAAACTTCATAAGGATGTTGTGGACATTAACGTTGCCCAGGCATACCGTTCATGCAGCTAGTCATAATTACAGTCAGAAGCATTCCACTTTTCATCTCCTACCAATGGGGAAAAGAATTCTTGGCACCAGGGAATAAGTTTTATTTGTTCTCCTCTTTTCATTATGCACTATTTTCTTTTTTATTACATTTTATTCAGTGCAACAAGAGAAATTAATGCATCTCATGAATTTCTTATTTCACTTTTTCTTTCCTTTAAGAAAAAGAGTGCTGCTTCTAGGCCAGTATTTTTATGTTCTGAACTTGAATTGATTCTTGTCTACTTTACACTCATGTAAGTCTCAGCGCTGTAAAAAACTGAGTGGGTAAGAAACTGTGGCTTACGTTTAAGCAGTAGGAGAGTTCTTTTAGTGCATTCATTAGGAAATTTCTTAGATATAAGCATCTCACCATTTTACTGGATACAGCCTACCTTAAAATCCCTCTTCTTTCAGATGTTCAGTATTAAAAATCATATGTGAAAGCTTTTAACATCTCTCTGATGTTAATTTGTATCTGGTAGCCTGATGAGTTACAAAGGCTTCCACAGAATAGTCAAGATTGTAGAATTATTCGTCTAACAATGACTTGACATGTAAATAAGGCAACCCAGTAGGAGGAATTCTAGTCCTAATTCACTGAAAAACTTAATATTATTAGTTTCACTTATATTTTATATAAATATATAAATATATAAATATATATCCATTCAATTGGGAAAATACTTAAGTGATATCACACTAAGTACAAAATTGCAGTGGAGGCATAAATGCCCTTATCTGAACTTTCCTTCTAAGTGAGAAAGAAGAAGCCAATAACTCTGTCAGCACTAAATAAACTATTGCAGAAGGTGAAGTTACAGTACTGAATTGGAGAGAAAATGCAATTATGAGTAGATTCAGTTTTGATACCTGCTGTTATGGCAGTGCTCTTACAAGAATTTGTTGTTGGCTGCCTTGTACAAAAAACACTAAGGATTTAGACTCTGTCCTGTCCTGCAGGCTACTGTGGAGTCATGGAAAGGAAATGAAAATGCTCTAATTGCTAAAAACCATGTGCCACTGGAATAAAACAAGGTTAGTTAGAACCTGAAGACAAAATAGCGATATCACTTGTAAGCAATGATAGCCAGTACGCAAGTATATTTCAGAAAAATTAACTAATATTCATAGGGATTTGAACACCTTGTCATACAACCATTTTGGAAACATGTCAATTTCTCAACTTTGTGCCCTCAATTTCTTGAAAATTAATCTGTCTGCCAAGCCACGTATTCTATGAAAGCTATGTTGCGCTCTACATCAGCCACACACAGTGAAATTATATTGCAATGGTGAAAATGTCAAAAATCAGATACTGATTACAGGTGAGCACCAGAAAAATAGCACAATTCACATACACTTTGTCTTAATGTATTATTACAAAGCCCTTCAATATTCACACAAACCCCTTCCTAGTTAGTTAGGTTTGGAGAGCTGTTATAGCCCAATAATAAAATATTACCGGGATAATTTACTGTTCTCCCTCTGACTTCTTTCTTGTCTTTCTGCTGGAAACAGACAGAATGACAACCTCAAAACCAACATACAGCACAGAAATGGAAAACTGAAAAACCTTAAATCTGGGGGATAAAAAGTAAGTAACAGTGAGAGAGACAAATATTTTAAATTCACCTGAGAAAGATTTTTGCTTTGATATTGCTGATTTCTCAAGCATTTAGAAATTATTCCTTCATTAAAATGTAAATTGGTGTTTCTAGGGTTTTTAATGTCTATATTGAATTAAAATAGAATTTAAACAGGGTTTTAAAAGGTGAAATTTGACTTCCTAGTAGGAAGATCATATTTGCTAATATTTTAGCTTTAACTAGAAATTAATATTGGCATTTGCTTAAAGGCAGATTTGTCCATTTTAAGTTTATTGATTTCAGCTTAGCATGGATTGGCTTTCATATGACCTGAAAGAACCAGCAAAGGACAAAACTATAGTATAGCAGGATATGACACACACCAGTGTATCCAGATATTTCAGTACAGAAGGCTTTTAATTGAAACAAAAAAGTACTTGGAGTATTGATTAAATATTACAAGAAAAACAACAACATATAAAGAAAGCACATAACCAAAGAATGTTCTCTAAGCTTTTTCTTTTCAATCACCTACCTGGAGAATTCACTCAGTTTTCAAACTTAGTATTATTTATTTTATTTATTATTATTTCAATTTTTTCTTTTTCTTTGGAATGAAATTAAATCTATTGACTTCTGCAAACAACCTTTATTTGCAATTATGTGAGTTGCCGTTTGTTATTCCATAGCAATTATGAGGTAAATACAATTAGATGACGGAAGTATTTTGTATAGTATTTTGATGATACTGTAACAAGAAATGAGGAGTCTAAAAAAGAAAATTATCCTGTCTTCTTTATTTTAGTCTTTGGTTATATAAGCTTGTCCAAGGAACTTTCAAGATAATTAATTGTTCTGCATTAAATCTTTTCCCAGAGTGTGTGAAGAGTTTGAGCTACAGTAATAGACACAGTTGTAATAACTTCTTATAAATCAATATGTAGAGTTCAAATCAGAAAAAAACCAACAGTTTTTACTTCTATCATCATAGAAAGTTATTGTTTCCCAAGCCTCAGGAGTATTCAATACTTAAGAAGCATTTCACTGAAAACTTTGTTAAACTATTGCTATTTATCAAGTGTAGGTTAAAAACAAAATACAGATACAAAGAAACTCATTCCTATGAGTCATATTATATTTTTGCAAGACATAATAAAAGAGGATGTTTTAAGTTACCTTTGTCTTTCTTCGTAGTAGCTAATATGTACACTATTTCACAGGAAGCAACATCACACCTGGTCAAGTTTCACCAGATGTAATCTCTTAGTGAGATTAGGACTATTTTTAGTAGACTGAACGCTGAATTGAAGCATTGCATGGCACATACCTATGCTTTTAATATGCATGTGCAGTGCAATTGTAGAATCAATATTACTCATACTGATAGTCTAGTGCATGTGTTGACAATTTGACTCAAATTGCTTGTGTCATGAGAACTGAAATCTTTGAGCAGTAGCTGTGTTTTGAATATCCACTCAAAAAAACCAAAAAACCAAAAAAAACCAAACAAACAAAAAAAAAAAACAAGAAAAAAAAAACAAAAACAAACCAAAAAACCCATAAAAACCCATAACAACAAAAAACCCCCCAGTCTTGTTAAACCATTCAAAGGAGGAAGAAGGCAGCCAGTCAGGAATAGCATATTTTTCAACTATTGATCTTTTAGACTAAATGAGTGGGGATACAGCTGCAGAAATGGAGATGAGCACAACTTCTAAACTAAGGCTAATTGTAAAATAAACATTTTCCTCTAAAAGTCTGTTCTTCTCCATACCTGATCTCCCTTGACTTCCTAATATTCTTTTTTCCTATTACCTTTGCTGCAACATAGGAGAAGCACAACGATCCAGAGAAGAAACAGCAATGGAGATTTCCACTTACTTTTGTGATTTCACTCTTCTGATGGCAGGTCTAGGCTTGTGTTGCAAAACAGACACATTTCACTCAGTCATGTCCATTCCCCTAGCCCTGAGTAAATGATTTTGTGATAGAACTTCCAGCAAAAGAAGAACCCTTCTCAAAATTCTGCGCTTCCCTGTTTGCAATTCTCAGGGCTTTTGTATCCCATAATTCTTTTCCTTGAATCCCATGGGATATGAGCAAAGGTTCCAGCTACAATAGTGATTACCATAATTTGTCTAAAAGGATTGGCTGTTCCTATTGCATCGAGGGGCATCTCCTCTCAGTGAAAGTTTGGAAGAAAACACAAAGATGCTTTGAGAGATGAGGAAAAGCAGTACATTCATTTTACGCGTTAAACTTGACTAAAAATATTACGGATCTCTGAAAGAAATTCAAGTGTAGTAAAAAGTCACCCAAGACGGAATTGCAAACATTATCCATTATTCCATGCTTTATATTCACATGAATTAATTATTTTCAGCTTGATCTGTGAGCTAATTCCGGCACCAAATCACTAGGGAAATATGATGTTAATGTGTACATGTTAATAGACATATTTAATCAATTACTTGGTGAGTGTTTTATTACAAGTATAAGCTTGAAAACAAAATGTTCTACAGGACCAAGCTGTTCTGAACTAACACTATAAAAAGTGATGCAAATGTAAATCTGTCTGCCTTTGGCTAGCAATACTTTTTTCCCCCTTTTTTCTATTTTATTCTACTTTTTATAAACCAAGAAATGAAATTTCAATTGAGAAATGCTTCATCAAGCATGAGTTATTCTGAAATTCTTTTCAGTAATATAAGGCAATATAAAGAAAATATATTATACAGCAAGAAGACATAACTTTTCAGAAAAACTGCTGTGCAGCTAAACCCAGAAAATTTGTCTTAGTACTTTTGGGTTTCTAGATTTTTTTTTTATATTTCTCAACTACCTTTGGAAAATGCTTAATAAAGTATGCACTGTGTAGGACTAGGGAATACAAAATAAGCCTATGTTCTTTCATTTTGTCACCTTATCTATTCATGCCAGGAGTACTATTCTCAGTATAGTCAGGAGCATTTTTTGCAATACTTCCCCAAGTTAACCACTGCACAGCTGTGAACTTTTTCTAGATTGCTAGGTGGACAGCTCTCATAGTATCCACAAGTGGTCTGTTTGGAGTTTAAAAGCAAATTTTATAGCCAAAGTAGAACTGATACACCACTACTATTAATACCATACCTGCTGACATCAAAATTGCCTGTACTATGACTGTTATACACTTGACACATCAGTGAGATTAAATTATGTTTCTATCAACAGTACTGATCGAAATTTGGCAGAATGTTGCATTTTTATAGCACAATATGATTTAGCATCAGTATGAACCCTATAGAGATTTTGTTGGCCACATTGAACTACTCTCAGTATGTTATCTAATACTAAAAACTAAGAAGCTAAAAAATAAAAAATAAAATAAGGAACACAAAAAGCTGTATGTCAAAAGAGAACCACATACAACAGACTACTATACATATCTGCAAATTTGCAGATGACACCAAGCTGGGGGGGAGTGTTGATCCGCTGGAGGGTAGGAGGGCTCTGCAGAGGGACCTGGACAGGCTGGACAGATGGGCCGAGTCCAATAACATGAGGTTTAACAAGTCCAAGTGCCAAGTCCTGCACTTTGGCCACAACAACCCCCTGCAGTGCTACAGGCTGGGGCCAGAGTGGCTGGACAGTGGCTAGGCAGAAAGGGACCTGGGGGTACTGGTCAATAACCGACTGAACACGAGCCAGCAGTGTGCCCAGGTGGCCAAGAAGGCCAATGGCATCCTGGCCTGTACCAGCAATAGCGTGGCCAGCAGGACCAGGGAAGTCATTCTCCCCTGTACTCAGCACTGGTGAGGCTGCACCTTGAGTTCTGTGTCCAGTTCTGGCCCCTTCATATTAGGAAGGATTTTGAGATGCTGGCACATGTCCAGAGAAGGACAACGAGGCCAGTGAAGGGTCTGGAACACAAGCCCTGTAAGGAGTAGCTGATGAAGCTGGGGATGTTTAGCCTGGAGAGGAGGAGGTTCAGGGGAAACCTTATCACTCTACATCTCCCTGAAAGATGAGGGTGTAGCCAGGTGAGGGTTGGTCTCTTCTCCCAGGCAACCAGCAACAAGACAAGAGGACAGAGCTTTAAGCTGTGCCAGGGGAGCTTTAGGTTGGATGTCAGAAAGAAGTTCTTCACAGAAACGGTGATTGGGCATTGGAATCGGCTGCCCAGGGAGGTGGTGGAGTCACCGTCCCTGGAAGTGTTTAAGAAAAGACTGGATGTGGCACTAAGTGCCACATGGTCTAGTTGACAAGGTGGTGTTAGTTCATAGATTGGACTCAATGGTCTCAAAGGTCTTTTCCAACCTAGCTGATTCTATGATTCTGTAATATTTTGGAGACATCAAAAAGAGATTTCTTAATCTGATTATCAAATTTCTGTCAATTTTCCTTATATTGCAGGCTCAAAAGGAGAAAAACAGGTAGAACTTCAATTTTTGCACTGTATTCATCAATGTAAGATTTTTCTTGACAGCATTAAGGCCCAGACCTTACAGCAAAGACAACTGGTTTTACTATTTTAAATTTTGAATTGCCATTTCTTCTCACTCTTTTCTCCTTTCTATTGTCAGATAACACACAGTATGCCACTTTGAGATTCCCTGGCGTTTCTTAACTAACAACTCCACCTCATTCATAAAAAGGTAATCTTTTTGTTAGTCTGGATGGGGTTTTTGTTCTGTGTTTACAAATTACTATGGTTTAACACGGATAGACAGCTCGGCCCCGCACAGATGCTTGGTCAGTCCATCCATGGGATGGAGAAGAGAATAGTAAGCGTAAAAGTAAGAAAACTGATGGATTGAGACAAAGACAGTTTAATAGGTAAAGTATAACCCGTGTATGGAAGCAAACACAAGGAATTCATTTGCCTCTTCCCATTGGCAGGCAGCTGTTCAGCCATTCCCAAGAAAGCCAGGCTCCATCAAATGTCGTGGTGACTTGGGAAAGGAAACACCATCACTCCAAATATCCTCCACTTTCTCCTTCTTCTCCACAGCTTTAGTTGCCATATGTATGGAATGTCCCTCTGGTTGCAGTCAGCTGTCCTGGCTGTGTCACCTCCTTGTGCACCTCCAGCCTCCTTGCTAGAATGGCCAGCGTAAGAATCAGAAAAGGCCTTGACTCTGTGTAAACACTGACAGGCAATAACAGAAACATCCTTACTTTATCAATACTGTTTTCATTACAAAGACAAAGCATAGCACCGTAAGAGCTACTATGAAAAAAATTAACTCTATGCCAGCCAGAACCAGCAGGCAAGTGCAGTCATATTTAAAATGCATGTAAAAAAAATACAGTGCATTCTCCTTTTACTGTCAGTTTAATAGCAGATATCAAAGTAAATGTGATAGTTTGTAGAACGTGTGTAGGCAAGCACAGTGCATGATGCTAGATGGAGCATGTATCCGTTTAGTTCGTGTTGGCCCACCTTCTTAGCATCTCAAAAAATCTCACATATCTTTAGAATTTCATCTATTAATAATTCTCTTCAGTATTTTATTCACCCATAAACTAAAATAGTCTCACTGGTAGCCGATACATTCTCACTTACAGCCAATACTGACCCTCTTCCAAGCCCCAAGATAAATGATTATTTTAAACTTTTTTTTCTAATGTTGGCACTAGATGGCAGTAAAAGCGCAACGCTGAACATTTCATCCAACACGGATAAATATACAGAGAGCTCTGAGGCAGGAGAAAAGCTATCACTGTAAGTCAGCTTGCCTTCAAAGGTTAGCTAGAAGCAGGATATGGAATATCATGCACAATCGCTAGAAAATATAAAAAAATAAATCCAACAGAGGAAAAAAAATAGCATTAAAGAGGGCAGAGTAATGGAGAGCTTTAAGTAATTTGAAATACCGGGAAAAACTGACTTCCTATGGTTTGCTAAAATCTGCCGAAACAGCAGATCAGTGATCTACAAAAGTAAGATATAAAGGCAAGTGTCTTACCAGTGTGCCAAAAATATGATTCATCTTCAAGAAAAGCTCTAGGAAAGGAGGAGGAGAAGAGCAATCTGCACAAGATTTCTTTTATTCATTACTAAATTGAATTTTATTAAATCTCTGAAATTAATGGACTTGTATTTCTTTACTTTTAAAGTTACTGAGACCATATATACAGTAAGAATGCACTGCTAAAAACAGGAACAAATTTTCTGCCTTCGTTTGTTTTGAGATTGAATAATTATATGCCCTCCAGCAGAATATATATTCTGTAGGATCAGCCAGACAGTACCCACTCACGGAGTCTAGCTTCTTGCTGCAGTGCTGTAATAGTTGAATCCTTGTAATAGTCCTGCCTTTGTAAACATCTGCATCTGGAATGGACAGAAAGGAAAAAAACCTAAAATTAGAATTATACAGAAAAATTTATGTGTAAGGTCTTCTTATGAGGACACTTTCAAACTATTTATTGGATGTCTTTCAAAGAAATCTCTGGCAGTGGCATCCAATTCAAGTAAGCTTAAGCTGAAGGTTTAATGGCTTTCATGTTGTTGCACATTAAATCAACAGAGTGAAATAGATTTAAAATTGCAAACTAAAACTGATTCAGGCATTTATAACAGTTTTAAAATTGTTATTTTTAGTCACCTAAGTGGCTGGATTCTATTCTGGGGTACTTAGAAAGGGAAGCACATTTTCCACTCTCAATCTTATTCAAGATATAGAAAAACTCATAGAAGACATTCCAAAGCTTTTATTACTTCAGGATGCAGATAAAATCCATCTTTCTTAGAGGCTGAAGATATGAAGAAATTTTTGATATCATGCTGACTGTAAAAAATAAAGCTATAGATAAAAATCAGAAAGCTCAAAATTAAATCCTCATAGGAGAGTTTCGGTTTATTTTTTGTTCTGTAAATCTCATTGTCTTAGAAACTTCTCTTAAAGCAAGTACCACTTTTTATTACTTTAGTTAAAAATACTCTTTCTTTGAATATAATGTCAAAATTTTGTTACAATATATTCACACTCTGTAACAATACATGGCTCTGGGTTTCGCAGAAGCAAATGTGCGTAACATAAAGTATTGAAGCTTTTAAGTATTTAATTATTTAGGGTCTATACACAAGTAAGTGCACTGCATGTTTATGTCATCTCTTCTGGGAAGAAAAGCTCCTTGCTCTACTAGAGGTTAGACAATAGAAGCTCTGCTATCAGCACGCTTTTAATCACCTTTTCCACCTTCATCTTACACATCATTCCTCTATGATACCAGCAATAATGCCACAAGAAAGTACTTGTTGTATTTTATACCCAGTCCTCAACACACATTGTTTCCTTAAGGGAATACCTTGAGTAGCCGAAGAGAACACCAGCTTTCTTTGTTGCCTATCACCAAATTGATGTACGACCTTTGGATCTTACCGGATACACCCTCACTCCAGTCACAAAAACTACAATATTGGTGAAAGTACCTTCTTCCATCATCTTCTAGGCTGGGGAATGGAACCATTCATTTCTGAGAGCAGAACTTAAGTGACCCATCCATCACCACGAAATCACTTCTATGTATTCTGTGTGGTGAAAGCTAAGTAGATGCATGTGTGATAGAACTTTTTGAACAAGAAACGTTTTAGGGAAAAAAAAAAAATTATTCTGGGTCTAGAAATTCTTCCCTCGATTTTGTTTTATTTTTCATGGTTTAGGGAGTGGCAATGCTCCACAAATACTGTAAAAGCAAATAACCCTCAAAAGGCAGGGGGTTTGTGTTTATGCTCTCCTGTTGCTACATAAAAGTCTTCCAAATAATCTAGTCCAAGAGAATTATTAATTAAATTTACAAACATGTATCCTAAACCTTAGGCTTTTTTAAGGCAGTGAGTGTATGAGA
Organism: Callaeas wilsoni; assembly: GCA_013398955.1. Classification (NCBI taxonomy): domain Eukaryota; kingdom Metazoa; phylum Chordata; class Aves; order Passeriformes; family Callaeidae; genus Callaeas; species Callaeas wilsoni. The sequence goes on along the minus strand of VWPU01004148.1, from coordinate 209,755 downwards.
ATTTTGTAGTGTTAAGAGCTCACTATAGGCAATAAGGAATTTATTATTATGTCTCCTCCTCTATACATAAAATCTAAATATTACCACCACATGTGGAAAATATACACTATTTTCAATAAACCCTCAACACTTTATTTTTTGGTTTGTTAGTTTACAATCTATATCTAAAACAAATAGTAAAAGAAAATTCAACTTATTTGGAAAACTGGGAATCTTGTCCTTGAAGTAGAGTTTGTTTGCAGAAGAATATCAGTCTTTCTCTTGGCTTCTCCTCCAAGACTGAGTGAAATAAAAAATATTAATGCTGATCTTTGACTTTTAGAGCACTGCGGGTAACTTTTCATTATTAAATCCAAGCTTCAAACATCCTCCAAATTAGCCTTCTCTTTCTTCTTCTACTTCTCCTCTATCTTCCAGTCATTGGTGGAATTTTGGTATTTTTTCTAAAGTGCAATATCCTCCTTTCAGAGCTTTGCATTATCCAAGTGTTGTGATCTTTGACTGCATTTGCTGGAGCAGAAACATAAAATAAATCTGTAATTAGACAAATTACACCCTTACCCTGTGCAGAAGAAACCGCAGGATTTTCGTGGCACACTCCTTATGGTGAGATACAATTCCTGTCACAGGAGATCACTCTCCAATAAATGTAGTTTACAAAAGCAAAGTAAACACAGACAACCCAAATGACTGCCATCCTTGTGTGCTCAATAAATTACTGGCTTTACTGACTGGATTAACATAAGCCTTCAGGTATAGAAAAAAAAGTCCTTGAATCTCCCTGAAAATCTGGCATTGCAGGGATTTTACATTTGAGCCTAGGATCCTCTGCAAAACTTTGTTATTCTTTATGGAGAAACTTTCAGTTGTTTTACTGGATGTATTCCTATTCCTTCTCCAATAAAACTTTTGTAAACATAAGGTTTCACAATAGAAAGGAATTCTTGATCTCCACAGAATTCTGAATATCAGCTGCAGTTTTTACTTTTATTCTTCATTGACCTATCATCATCCAAACCACTTCAAAGCCTGCATTAACAATTAACCCCAACCTGTAGATAACTATAGACATGAATATTAATTATTTAGGCTAAAGAAAGTTATTTTCTTGATTTTTGTGTGGTTTTCTTTGTTATTTTGTTGTTTGAGGTTGTTCCAGATAACTGTTAGCTTCACATTTGAAACAAATAAAATATGATTTATCTGGTAAAATTTGAGCTATGACACTATGGCAATGAAAACATTTTGAGTAAGGGATCTTCCATAACACAGATTTTCACATGCATTGCAGATCTACTTTGACAGATCCACGATCTGCCATTATTCTTAGGTTTTCTAGGATAAGATGTTTCGTAGGCTACAGTAGACTAAATGATGGGCATCATATACCTCTGCCTACACTACGTCTAGAGCACTCAGGCAGCAATACATCCAGAATATACAAAAAATAAGGATAGAATGCAGTCAGTGTGCTCAGATATTTCAAACTTTAGCCAACTTTTAATGTGAGTATAGGGATATTTTTTTACAGTTTGAAAAGCTGAGGTGTAGTCATCAGTACCAATTTTGAACTGCCTCCACTCTGACTGAACTGCCAAGGCCAAAATGATCTTTAAGAACATGTAAATATGTAGAAATTGCTATAATGAGTCAAGGCTCTCTATTTCATCTTCAATAGTCAGGATTGAATACATCGGAAAAAGATACTAAAATCTCTATCGAAAATCTGCCTAAAGGGAAAATTTCTACTGAATTCTTATTAGATAGTTCCTAGCTTTACACCTGACTGCATGAAGATTTATTGCCCTCATTTTTTAATCCAAACTAATGTAACTTGACTCCTACTTAAGTCTCAGCCTTGCTTATGCCTTGGAGCAAAAAGAGCAATGGGTTTATTTTGCACTAGGTAAATTTTTTCCCTCTTTTATTATTTTTAGGTATTTTTAAATAGAAAATGAAAGTGATCCTATGAATCCTCATCTTTCCTGCTCTGATACTTCCCCAGATTTACACTAATCTGGTCACTAGCTAGTCTCACAGTAATATCATTTATGCAAAAATATAGATTTCATAAATTTCACAACTCTCTATAATGAATAATGAAATATTATTTATCTCTAATCTTCCTTCATTATATTTAAGGCAGTTCAATGCTGAGGAAAAGGACAAGTGGCATCACTATAAAATGACGTATGATACCATCTTTTCTCTCTAGGTTCAAAACTCAGAACTAAAACTGGTTCAAAACTCGAAAGACTAAAGGGACAAGTGAGTGTCTCCACAATTAAGACCATACCCCAACTCTAATGCAGGCTTATTAGTTGGTCTGTGTTTAAGGTTAATTTAAAGACCAAAAATCTGACATTAAAAGCGTTAAGCTTCCTAAAAGAGCTAAGAAAATCTGGGCACAGTGTTCTCAAATTAATATTTACTGACAGTGTGAAATGTTGTCATATACAAGTCCAGGTACATAATTTCTCTCCAATAATTCCAAATATTTTAGAAGTCCTTTACCTTTTTTCTATAAGAAATCTAGAAAGCTTAAACAATAACTAAAGAAGATTTGCTTGTACTTCACAATCTGGAAAGTCCACTAGTTACCCTTCCATGAATAATGTGTGTCTTTACATCACACTCTGGCTCACGTTTCAGACAAGGTTCACAAGTATCTTTTAAAGAAAGATGAGACTATTTCTTTTTGAAACTGATTTAATGAAAAAAACTAGCAACGTACTCCTTCCATGTATACCAATAATAAAAACTTCCCCAGTCAAGTTCAGTGCTAAGTTTTCTTCTCACCACTTTTCATAGACAACATCATCACTGTCTTTGACTCTACGGCACGCACATCACTTTTGAACTCTCTGAGTTCTCTGCTTTCTGATATTTCAGAGAAGACAAATGTCAGTCAAATACTGCTGCTGAACACTTTATCTACTGCATGCCTACTACCAAAACCACTATTTTTCAGTAGTTACAAAGCAATATGTAAATAATTTTATTTTGTTTCAATGCTGAAAATTTAGGATATGCTTATGTTGCAGCCCAACATAAGAATAATATGTTTTTTCTGATTATATTCATCTACTGTTTTTTCTTGGATTGTTGTCTTTTCACTAAAACATCCCTGATTTGTTTGTACAACTGTAGCAAGGAGGGATCTTCATGACTGCAGCAAGACAAACTAATATAATTGATACATGAGTCAGTGCAGGATAAAAAATTACTTCCCAACTTCTAGAGCTCCACTCTAGAAGTATATGCTCAGTATATGATGAGATGTAGCATAACGAAACACTATTAATAAGTACTTAATATTTTAAATATGAACACTGTTGAGCCCAATGGATCATAAAACCTGGAATAGTAGCATTGTTCAGTAATCCAAATGCATGTTTAGTGTCCTTCAAAACCAGACTTTTATATGTGCTTTTTTTTCTATTTACTTTTACATGTCTTCAGTTATTTCAGTTTGCATATATACACATACATGTGAATTTAGTTACCATAGACAGAAAGCCCAACATGGGGTGATTGTTGAAAATAAGGGGTTTTTTCTACCTTTTAACAGAAGCTTTGGCAGGTGGTGCTATAATTTGCAATACTTCCACTCCTCTCTCTGACGGGTGTTGAGCAGATTAATTAGTTCATGTCTGTACAACACTTTGAAAGCAGTCAATGCTATATAATTAGTTCTATGTATTACTAGAATAGCCTTAAATATCTTCAGTGACTCTGCTTCAACAATTTCTCTTAGGTGACTCTCTAATTGTCCTTGGTATTCGAAGAATTTTCTTAATGTCATATTTAATTTTCACATTTTATGGATTTTGCTCACAACGTGATGGTTGGCTGAAAATTTTCACCTGTTTGAAAGATATTTTTCAAATGAGAAATACTCACAGAAAAACTGTCTAACCTTTGCCAGTAGGAACTTAAATAACAGTTTAAAAATTTTTGTATTATAACAAGCATCAAAATCATCCCAAATATAGATTTTAGGGCATAGACACAGGAGATACTCTATATAATGTATCAAAAATCTAACACTCAGATGATATTCAAAGTTTACCACACTTTTAGTAAACTATTTGCAAGTTAGAGAAGGTTAGTTTCAATTCCATACTTTGACATACTTCCTTAATGATTTTTTTCCCTTTCTCAATGTACTTATTAATCCTCTTACTATGTAAGTATTTAATCACCCTCACCTTACTTTTTTGATAACTTGAGGCTTTTTTTTTGTGGAAATGTCTTTATGTCTTACATGTATGGCATATTCGTATGCAAATATGAATGTAAATATTTATATGGTCAAATAGCTTTACAGTAACTTAGCATTGGATTAAAGAAATGTGACAATTTTTCCCTGAAAATGTGACTGGCAGTGAAATGAGAAACCTAAAAAGAAGAGACCCAGACTGACATGCAAGATATAGAAGAGGCAAAGACATGGCTTCCACCTTTATTTCCTGTTTTGTCCTTGGTGCAAAGGTGTGTAAAAGTGTTCTCCCTTGACACATCTGCGAACACAAGAAGCAGCAGACAGAATATCCACTGCTCTCTGGTCTATTTTCAGGATATCTGATCCAGGAATGTATCTTCCTCCATTTCCAAGGTGAAGAGCTTCTGGGGCCAGCACGGACAGGCAGGTAAGCAAGGAGGCCAGGGGTTTTTTTGATGGACACGCAGTCTGACAGTGGAGCTGTCACTTGAGTATTTATTTCCTCCTACTTGCTGACTGCCGGTCTGATTGAAAATCCTGTGCACGAGCTTTGTCTGCCTGTGTAGCCTGACGCTTTCTACAATCCTGTATTCTCTCCTCAGCTTTCCCCCTAGCAATATTTCCTGTCAATCTTTTCTACGTTTCTTCAACTAACTACTTCCTGTCAAAATCTTGATAGGAAATAATAAGAAAATGAATAAACAGAAGCATTAACAATTTTTCCCCCTACGCGATTAATGTGCTTTCTTTTTTTTCCTTATTTGTCTTTGCTTTTAGAATAAATTTTTAGTTATTGTTTCCACAGATTTCTTAATTTGCCATGTTTGCAAACATGCATACCACAAGGAGGGAGAAATTTCATCAGTAGCCTCAGGCAAATTGAAAGTAGAAATGCTAAAGAACTGCAGTGTGGTACAATCCTCAACTGTATAGAAACATGCAGAAACATTTGATCTAACCACAGTTATGAGGTAAAAGTTAATACTTTCATCTAGGTAAAGTACCTCAATCTTCCATGAATTTCTGCACATCCTTCTTCATTTTAATAAAGTTCTAAAATCATTGCGGAAAATAGTACAATAATCTTAAGCCTTTTTCCAGTCCTTGAAATTACCTACACCAAAGAAAAAATGTGTTTTTAAATTCAATTCAGTTAAAGGCTTCTACTGCATCTGCAAATAGTGTCCCTCACAGTACAGACAATCTGTTTTTCCCAGCAATAAGGTTTCTTACGAGTTGGTGAGGTTGTGGGCAGGGGAAAGATCTAGGCGCTTCTAAGAGAGCAGCTGTTCAAATGTACTGCCTTATTTCTCTACTGTCTCAAGTGCTGCTGAGATATAAAGCCAGTGAAGCTGTAACAGATAAGTTCATATTTAATCAAATTTGATGGGGCTTTTCAAAAGATAATGGAACTAAATATGTTAACACAAATTTATACTCTAAATGGGAGAAAAATAACTAAAAGACTAGATTATATTTTGCCGTTTTCATGAATTACTTTATGTGTGACCTAGTATTCATAAATGTAAGGAGCTGATTTTGCCAAGTTACACTTCCCTAATCTAAGATTTTGCTGGTGTGGGGTTTGTTTGGTTTTGGCTTTTTTCACCACAAAATTTGTTCTAGTGTTTTCCCCTTTCTTTTTTTCCCCAAGTACTTCGATTATGGTGAAGTTTTGATTTATAGTCCCAGAGAATCATCATATCGATTGCAGGAGAGCTGGCTCTCAACCTGACATCTTCCAGGTACTCATTCCTTTCTCTACCTCTCACTGTTCATCTTGCACTCTAGCATGCTGACACTGTTCCTTTATTGTCTTCTTGTTTCAGATATTTGAGGTCACTTGGCAAGTCATGTTGAGTATTGTACTGTCTCTGTTTCAGACAGCTACACAAGTGTCCGTTTTTAAACTTAGACGTAAACTCCCAGACATTGCATCTTTAGCAGTCCCTTTAACAGGAATTATGTTTGCTTAGTTGTAAACAGAGGATTTCCTTGTTGTTTGATTGTTTGCAAGCTCTTTTGCCCATGCTCAGTCATGTGTACCCTCCTTCCAAATATGTATTCAGTACACAAATGACCTCAAATATGTATTCCGTATACATGACCTCACATAGATCAAGTTCCAAAATCACTTTAGTAGAAAAATAATATTAGAAAAATATATAGCTTCTCATAAAAATATAACACAAAAATCATGACGTAAGAACCAAAACCAAGCATACTTTAGATAACAGTTTACTTTGAAATCTCTTCCTCAGAAAATATCTTATGAACAAATGGGGAGGGGAGGAAGTGGGGGATTATATGGAGTTATGCGTTTATTTAATAGCTGTGGTGAACCACTACCAGAAGGATTTCAGAAAGCTATGGAAATAAGAGTCACTCCTGGATTTCCCAGCAGTGCACGAATGCTCCCTAGAGTACAGTGTCTACTGCTTTCCTCAGATAAGTTTTATATTTTTTGAGAGGATGTCAGACTGTGGCACTAAGCTTTGTCTAATTATGTCTATAAAGTGGCAGTTTGCAGCCTCTAGCTCAAAAGTTGGAAGAGACCCGGGTGGGCATATTGCTTCCAAGCAGTATAATGTTTGGAGGTAGAGTTTCTTGTGATCGATGAACTTGTCCAACCCATCTCTACTCCTGCTTCCAGGGCATTTTGGCTGTGCCCAGTGGAATGACATATTTCTTCAGACCTACAGAAAGTTATCCACTCTCAGCAGGTATGACAGGGAAAAGGTGCCATTTTCCATGCTTGCCTGAATGCCTCATCTCAGTGTCCATTTCTGTCAGGATTGATGGCCTCGAGAATGAATGCAAAGATCAAACTCTTTCGATAGTGCTGTGTCAGCCAGTTCTCAAACTTCAGCACTCTCCTGAGCTGGGGATGTGCCCTTGGTGAGCGTTCCATAAGGAATAAAAGCCAAACAGGAGTATACAGGGCCCTACACATTCCTCAATTATTTACTGCAACCTACTCTGTGGAGGAAAAGAAACAGAGACAGATTGTCTTAAAACCCTCTCTGAATTCAGCATCTATCAAACTAAAGATGCCTACGGATGATATAACTACTAAAATGTTATATTGTCAGGTAAGATTTATTTCATTAGTCCTTAGATAATTAACTTTCCATATAGAAAACTCTAATTAGAGCAAAGGTAGGCTCTAGTCCCATGAGAAGGTGTTGGCCTTCCCACAAGGAACAGTGATGCCAATCAAAGGTTGTGGTTATTTATTGCACTTCTTTCTGTTTTCAGTAGGGTTTAACTTAATAAAAATTAACAAAATCGCTTTTCCCGGTATGTATTTTGCATCTTGAAATAAATTAAATGAAAATATATTGTAAGTTGTCTTCCTAAGACTTTCTTACCTTAAAGTATATATTAAAGTATGCATTCTTAAAAGTATGAATTCTTCATTGCAGTGTGCTGAGATTGTTTAAATATGTTGCTTACCCTGCAATATTGCTTAACCAAAAATCTCTTGGGACCTAAGAGTAGGAGAAAGGGCTAATTATGTACACCTTTATTGGCCACTGCTTGAACGTTGGTTCTCAAGCTTTTCTTTTGAGCATATTGTTCAGTTTTTTGCAGAGGATAGAAGTGGAAGGAGGGGACGTGAAAGGTTGTTTGACAAAAAATGTACTCAAACATGGACAAATAGGCACCTTTATCTTTTGCTGTTTATCTGTGTGAGACCACTCTGGTGTATCACATATTTTGTGTTTTTCATTCAGTTTCCATAGGGATATGTGATATATCTTGATATACAGATGTATAAAATCCATAGACTTTGGTGATTCTCTTGTGGAGGTACCTTACAGGGGTAGTCATGAAAATCAGTCCAATAAATTTACGTTTGCTGATTTAGAAGTGTAAACTCCATTTGCTATGTGCTGACCCATGGAAAAAACCCCAAACACACAGCAACCAAAATGTGACATTATTAAATACTACAGGTTACCTGAAAAATTTATTTCCAGGTGTGATTGTCTTTTGACATCAGCTGAGTTCTTGAATTTTATGATTTTATGCCAGATGGCAATAAGATGAAAAAAAATGTTTTGGACTTAGGAATTAATTTTTGCTCTGTAGTATTTATCAGACAGACTGGTGTGTTTTGGTTGGTTTCTAGTTTTGAGAAGATAAATATCAGGGAAACTTCCAGCAATTTTATGTCAATATCTTTAATAAAGTTATATATCACATAAAATTAAATAAATTGAGCATTGCAATATGTGAAATGGAATAAACACTCAGAATGTTTTTAAGTGGTTGTAAGTCATAGTGTGTTTGGAAATGATTCAATTCTTTATACTTTCATTTTACTGATGTGACAAATTATGGAATATTTGCTATATTTGTAATTGTTATTTCTTCTTTTAAAATATGTTTTTTAAATGTCAATCTAGGTGAGAGGGAAGGATCCATCTGTAAATGTATCATTCTTTTTCAGTTGTACTCTAAATTTCACAGCAAATTTCAATACTGATAGGATGAAAAGATTCCAAAGTTCAATTCAGGTCCAACATACTGAATGAAGAAATTCTACTGCTGCTAGAAGTTACCAGACTGTAGGTTAACTAAGTTTGAATCTTCTATTGCTTACAATTTCAGGAAAAAAATGAGAATTTAAGGGTTTGATAACTGCCTCTTATAAAATCCAAAATGTGCAAGAGAAAAGAGGTGAAAAAATGAAGGAAAAAAATCATAACTGCTGAGCACTGTAAATTCCTTCAGAAAGTTAATGCACTTATTCCAAAAACCTGTCTGTTCTGTGCACAGAATTAAGCCAGTTCTTGGTGCAGAATGAAGTAATTTAGTCATGCACAGCAGTGTTATTCTTCTTTAATAGTGCTGTAATTGATTGGAATAAAATCATACAATATTCATCTAATAAGAGTTATCAATCAGCTATTCCTGTAAAAAGTAAGGATAAATATTATTCATTCTTGGAAATAAAACTAAGAGCAAATTAACATGTTTTAATTAGAAAATAAATCAAGATCCAGTCCAAAGTAGTAAAGCCTAGCTATAAGTATTCATCTATTTCTTTTTTAATATGTCTTATTTGAATTCCATAGTTGTGAAAGAACTTTAGTTTTCTAGCATTCACAAAGAAAATAAGGCTTTTATTGTAGTTTACATCTATAATTTACACTCAAACAAATATATCTACAAACATTACAGGTAGATAGATAGATAGATATGACTCATAATTCCCCCTTGCCGAAGTTTGTAATGTAGAAATATCCACATATCTATGATGAATTTCTCTATTTATATGAAAGCATACTAAAAGATAACATTCATTTCCTGAGCAGTGTCCTGAAACTAAAGGATTCAGTCTTTCACACCGTCTTTCTAACAAGAGTACCTGTAATAGCTGTTAAACCACTGGCGTACACAACGGAATATTCCCACAAAATCTAAGACAATTCCTTTAAAAGGCAAAAAATGACAATAAAAATCCCTAGAATAAATTACGAATAGGTCAGTCAATTCTGACTTAATCCAATGATATGTGGACAGCAAAATAAATATTCATTTCAATTTAGTCTCTAATTATAATTATTACCTGCACATCACAGATACCCGGATCAGTAATCTGTAAACTAATTAAGTAGCAGCATCTACATACAAATGAGGATGCATTCTGTAGGAAACAAGGAAGTAAAGCATTAGCCGATTTCTGTAACATTCAATGAATAAATATAGAATTATGAAAATTTTATTTGATATTTATTTTCAGATCAGCATACAATTGTACATGTATGAACACATATGTTGATAAATCTCTACAAAACAAAGGAAATAACATTCATATGTTTGTTCAAACAAATGTAGTATGTCTCACATTCTTGATGTGGCATACAAATAAGTCAGGTATCGGGGAACTCACAGATATAGCGTAACCAGACCACAGGGAGGACCAAGTCACCAAGCAAATCATGCAACACTCCCACAAATGTTGGGAATTTGATTATGCCCTTGAGGATAGTTACTGAATTTTTCTTGCTTTGAACTAGGAACTCCAAAATACATAGTCGTGGATGGGCTTTGCAGGTTCTACACATATCTTTACTTACAAAGAAATAAATAAAACTTTGCCTAACTAAAACATAAGGATTGACTTTCAGCAAAGTCCCATTACTTAATGTAAGGTCAATCAATAGTAAATAAATCCAGCACCATAGCTACCCAGTGACACATCTGCCTCCACTTTAACTATTTGTCTAGTGAAAACTCCCAAGTGACTAGAGGGAATAATCAGTCATGCATTCAATTCAATCAAACTTTAATGACAGACACATCTATTAGAAGCAAGTGCAGCACTCCTCATGGAACACAGGCCATCCTTCAGAAGCAATTAATTTTCTTCAGTGACTATCATGGGGATGACCCAAAACTTGGCTGATTTAATATATTCATGACTGTGAGACTTTCCTTTGCATTTTCATGAATTTCAAAATAAACACGAAGTGTTCTAATGGCTTCCAAAAGCCAATTTCTACGGAATTTGAACTTTGATATAGTTTGGGGGTTTTGGTTTTGTTTTGTTTTTTGTTTAGATGTGAACTAGTCATCATTTGTTGAAACCATGCTTTCAGATGTCAAACTGGACAAAAACAATGTATGTCCTTTTAAATCTCTATGAAGGTTATCCTTCCCTGTTCCAAGAAATTATGTTTATTATCCTAATACACTTCTGTCTCCTGTTAGCAAGTGTGTCATACTGTTTAGCCTCTATTAAGAGCTATCATTGAGCCTCACTGTTTTATTCTTGTGTGCAAAACACGTGTTGAAGCTCTATATAAAAAAAAATTTAGATATTTGTGTCCATTTCCACACAAGAGGAGGGGGTGTTACTCTTCCTCACACATTTGTCACAAAATAATGTATTTGCACTGTGTAAATAGGTATGCTTAGAACAAGCTAAGTATGTTGCTGAATCCTTTTAAGCTAAGTATGTCGCTGAACACTTTTTCTCCTTTCCGATATCGGTGGCAGCAACATTGCACATATGTAAATCTCTACCCAACAGCATCTGAAACTCTCTCACATGATAAATTATTTACATAGGATACAGGAGTCAATTAGCTAAGTCGTTAAAACTGACAGGAACACAAAAGCCTACATACAAGCTAATGCTCCACAGAATGATGATGATGAAAGCCATCTCCATTTGGGTAAAACTTTGTACTTTGAAGGACTGACACTGGCTTTAAATAGCAGTTCAGATTTTCTTTGGGAGTTATCTTGAACCTTCACCTCAAGCTTCTAAGGTGAAGTTATACTGGAGAAAGACCAACTCAGATGGTTCCTTTTTGCAGTATTTCTCTATTTTTATTCAGTAACTTATTTCTTACACTGTGCCTTCTAATATAAAAGTATGCATTTTATATTTTTCTTAAAATATGTCAGGTGCATGATTGGCAGTACCTTACATGCCTACCCTAAATAAGGCACTCCTTAAAATTAACTAAATTCTTTTTTGCTCTGCTAGAAGGTATGTTTTGGAAGTTGAGAACTCATGTCATAAGTCAGAGGAAGAAGTTATGCAGATAATGGTGAGAGCAAATACCAGCTGTAGCTTCTTAGCATGCATCAAGGATGTGAGTGAGAATCCTGTGACTCTGGGGTCTGCTGGGAACAGAGTCTTCAAGGGAGAGTCACTGAAGCACATTTTCAGTGCGCTGACAGCTTAGAAAATGTCTATGTTGGTCACAAATACCATCTCACAGAGCTTTTATGCTATTCAATTGCCACAAAAGATCTGTTTTCTACAGGCCTATGATGCTTCCTATAAACTTGTTCTTGACTACCTCAGATTTTCCTTTTCACAAATTTGCCTTTTACAGTATATCAGTTCCACACACTGAGCCAGATGATATCCTCCCGTCCAATCTTGCTGTCATGGTTATCTTGATCTGTAAAGTTAATTTTGTAATGGAAATTTGAAAAGCTATTACAGTTGAGGTTTTAATGAAATCATTATGGTCAGGAAGAGCTTGAGAGACTGATTCAGTATGATGACTAGTTTTCAATTATTTAAAGAGGAGTAAATAATTTGTATATGTCAGAATATTTTGTTCATATCACTTAAACTTGTTTTTAATTTTGTATTAAACCAGTCATGTTATTAAATAATTTTTCTACTGTTCTCTGAGCATGAATAATGATTAAAAAGTTTTGAAACATTTTGTTAAGTTTGGGTTTATCCTTGTTCTTTGAGTGGATTGAAAATGACATATTTATGCATTCTTTGTAAATTTCATGAAAAATAGTCATTCGTGTTCTTGATTACCCTTCACAGCCATTCTTTAGATTAGCCAAAGAGTATCTATTTTTTTCCTACATATACTCAAAATATTTATGATACTTCATGCATACTTTGAGAAGTACAATAACAAAACTGCGGCCAAGATCAGCATTCACAATTCCAGTCTCCCATTGAAACCTTCCGAAAAATCTAGGAAAGCTCTGTAGACATATGTTGAAAACCATTAAAATCAAAAAAGGGTGCTGAAAAATTATTGCCAGTGTAGATTTTTCCTAGGGTTGAAGGAATTTGTTTTCCATTTTCAAATGGTTTGATACACCAAGGATACATACAAATAATACAAGGATGAATGGAAATTTATTAAAAACTATTTTGAAAAAATCCTGCAATTTAATTCTTTCTATTATAAAATTTATATTTAATATATATACACATTTATATCTATATAAAAATAGTTTTACTTCTATTTGTAGAGATGAGCGATTCCTAGATTTTATTCAGCTAAATTTTGAGTTCTTTAACTCTAAATTCAGCTCAGCTTTCAGTCTATCCCATTGGATTATTTTAGTCCTTTGTGTCTTGTGTTTAACAGTCTCACTTTATGTTATTACTTAGTTATTGTAAATTATTTTTTTATTCATATTTTAGATTTAAAGTAATATAAACTAATGATTGCATCTATTTTAGCTTCATTTACCACTTTTACTGTCACTTAAGAAAACTCTCAACATCAGAACTCCAAACCATTTTACATGAGCAAATAATCAGTTTTCAGGTATTTAATCCCCTTCGTTTCTCATGAAACACTCTGTGGGTTTAAATAATCAGTTTTCAGGTATTTAATCCCCTTCGTTTCTCATGAAACACTCTGTGGGTTTGTTTTTATTTATGAAAGAGTAATTGTTTGTTCTCAAATTTTTACATGCTTTCCAGCTGATAAATGTATCTAATTATTGTCATGATGAGAGCCGTAAATAAACATAAAGAGACATTGATGTGATTTTTAAAGAATTTAAGTATTCTGACTTTGTTGTGGAGAGTTAGATCACTCACTGACACCTGTCAAACATCAGCATTTTCTATAGGACTTTTGCCTCTACTCCTAATTCCCCTCTCTTTCCCGTTAAGCTCCTCAAGACTTAAATTATCCTGTATCCATCTTCTGTAGGGCACATGGAAGGAAACTATCAGTTCTGAGTTGTGTTCAAATCCTTGGTTTGGGTACAGCAACCTTGACCTTCAGAAATAAAGCTGGTTATAAATAACTCTCTTTCTCCATGGCTTTGGGGAAAGGACCTTTTCTCTATTCTCCCCAAAAATACAGAATTAAAGCACTAAAGAAAGGGATTACTGATCTGTCAATTACTATCTGTGCCAATTTGGGTATAATTTTATTTAATTTCTATCCAGTCCTTCCACCTCTGAGATTTTTGGGCCCGGAATTCTTGCTCTGCTCCTGGAGTAGAGGAACCTTATTGATAAACCAGTGTTGTGCTGAGGCTGGTGACTAATGAGATAATGTCTCAGTTAGTCACAGGAAGACTTTGCTACAGTTAGTTTTAGGAGCATCAAGCATATAGGCTGGGGTGAACAGTGGTAGATAAAGGACCTGAAAAGTTCCAATAATGGTCAGCAGGAAACAGATCTGAAAAAGTTCACATAATGTGCATAATTTATTCTCTCCCAAATGAGAAATAAATCTTTCATGGAATAGATTTGTTTTCAATTACAGCCCCACAAAAATGAAAGTCCAGCTAGACTTCCTCAGGAAGGTAGTGAATTTTGGTTTGATTATTTCCAGATTAACACAAGTGCCTGGTTTGGGACCAGGTAAACCTTCTCACCTCCTTCCCTCAATCTCTGAAGCTGAAGCTGGTGTTCACAGTTAGATTTTGAGACAAGGACCTGAGAAAGGGCCAAAAAAGCATACACTTAGAATCCTAACAATTCTTCTGTTTTTCTTGCACATTAACATTAAATTGCTACTAAACCTGGAAAAAGATACAGTTTAAAAGGAAAATGAGATAAAGTGCAACTGTTTGCTGGCTTTGAGATCACAGAATATGAAAATTACAAATAACTATTTTTAGTCAATATGAAAAGCCGTGATAAACCGCGCATGGTATTATTGAATACTGATAAATATAACTTAGATGATTCTGATGTTGGCATCCAACAATAGAAGTACAATTCTTCTAGTAATTACTGAGCTTAAAATATAGATCAATTCTTTCAAAAGGAAACTTACTTCTTGATAAATTATCTAGGTAATTACATTATCAAGAAGATAATTTAAAGGTCATCAGTTAGTTTGCTAACTGACAACAGTCATTCCTCATTGGGTTTTTATTATAATAATATCTTTAAAGATATGCAACCTTTTGCAATGATTTCCCTTACATTTTCTGAATTCTTAACACATTGCACAACTACAGATCCCTTCAGTTTGAGGTTTCTGTAAATATCCTTTCTGTTTATTGGTTGGAGTTTTTTAATTTGTTTGGGTTTTTTTTGGTTGGAGTTACTTGGATTTTTTTGCTGAATTTTAAGTTATTTTTATGCAAGATATATCTCACGCAGAAAACTCTAAAGACTCTGTGTCACAAGAAAAAAATAGTCTAATAACATATTGCTAACTCTTAATTATACATTTGTTCAAGTCCGAATTTTGCTAGTTTATGATAACAGGGCTCTGCCATAGAAAGCAGGAACACAATTTAGGAAACCAATGCTCTGAAATACCAGCTGGGAAAATCCCATAGACTTCACCAGTGTAGATGACAACAAAGCACAGGATTCAGGTAATCTATAGGAATACTGGAATTTATGCATTGTCTGCTGAGGTAGTTGGTTTACTTGTCCAAAACAAATGCTGCACAATTATTGTTTTGTTTGTTTTCTGTTGAGGAGGAATATTTCTTGATCAGGAACAGCTCTGCAGTAGATCGTCACAGCACGACCATGGAGAAAGAAATACTCTCACAGCAAGAGATTCCAGAAGTTCTATTCCTAACAAAGAACAGTTCTCAGGGGTGTCATGGATGAGCTGTGTGAGGAATGATGATGGATATGACGAGGAGGGATGCAGCTGAAGAAGACCAGCACCCTTCAGTAGGCTACTTTCACTGTTTGAGGTAATTAATGGAACAGCTTCTAAAGTCCCTGAAAAATTGTTGTAGCTCTGCTTATTCAAAGGACTAGATGACATTTAAGCACTTAAAGAGGCATGTGAACTCCTTAAATTCTGTGTGTAGAGTTGTGATTTTCTATAAGAGAAGTATTTTTGTTATTCCTTCACTTGCTTTGCCTCTGCATGTTTGAATACAATGTGAAACAAAGTTATAACAATTTAAAAAGTACTTTTTTCTTAGATAAGAAAGTATGCACAAGCTTATACTATGCAAACTTATATTGTCAGTTTATTACTCAAAGTTGAACACTTTTTTCCAACATCTGCCCAACCAAAACAATGAGCCTGAGAACCATTATCTGAGCTACAGTTATAGTATAATCCACCTCAATTAAATACAAAGTTAATTTATGCTTCAGTTGTTGCAGTTCTTTTGAATGTTGTGACTCTGCAAAATTACTTTAAAAGTTACCTACACAACCATACCTATCATGATAATACAGTAAATAAGCTAAAATTTTAATAATTAAACCGCCCCCAAAAAACTCCAGATGATTTATTTTTCATAAACCTGTCTCTGATGTCTTTTTGCTGCTCAGCACCTTAGCTTCCTTGCTCTAAAATGAGTACTAAACTCCTTTGTAAAGTGTTCTGTTTTCTCCTACCATTGTTCTGTAAGGTTGTGATATTATAAGTGTTTGTTTTTTGGGGTTTTTTTTACCTAAATCGTTAAAAAAATCCCTTCATGACAAATTTCTTGGCAAAATTAAGTTTTCTGTGGGGATTGATGAAGGCACTTAAGAAACATTCAATATTTGGCTCAGAGTTTAAAGCCCTATAAAAGTACTATGATGCAATCATATTTAGTTCTTTGGCACAAGGTGGTATTTTTCTTTGTTTTATTTTGTTCTTTAATCCAGGACATCAAAATGGTTAATACCTTATAATAGGGCAAAATATGCAAAAAACCCCAAAAGTAGTAGCTGTTAGAATAATTGCAAGTTGGCTGCAAAGAACAAACTATATAAAAGATGTTATGGCTCAGTACGAATACAACATTCCTTAAAAGCATTACTAAAACCAAGATCCTTGTGTCCCTGGAGATTCATGGGAGATATGTTGGCTCTTACTCTGTTTAATCTCTGATTTTTCTGCTTAAAGTTGATAGTTCAGACACCCAGTCTGTCAACAATCCTCCATTATTTGAATGACTTTCCTTTTCTTGCTACAGAGCGCCAGAAAACACATCCATAAATCAAGATTCCCTTTGAGCACAGAAAATCAAATAATTTAGAAGTTGCTCTAGAAAGCAAAGGTATTGCTGATGTTAACGCACAAAAATAGGGAGTCAGGATGTGGCTACGGGTGCTATTTATAGTTCAGCTCACAATCCACGAGTAATGCGGTACACAGCCCCTCAGGACCTCAGTTTTCATCTAAGCATCACAAGGATAAAAATTAAAGAAGATTTTATCGAGGCTTAGGGAGATCAAATCCATGAATGTTGATAGCAGCTATGGGGTAGAGTGATAAAGGAAATAGGGAAAGAGGAAGAAGTTTTTAAAAATGGAGGAATAATTTATTTGCCACAGAGAACACCTCTGCAAAGTCTCCAGTTCCATATTCTTAGCCTGTCATTCAGGCCTTAATCAAGCCTCCACGATGGAGTTTTACAACAGAGCTTTTAAAAAGACAGCTTCTTAAAATGGGAGAAATCAATTTTTCACAGAATGTCAGTACACTGTCAGTGCCTAATTTTAGACTTCCTGTAAAATGTCATCGCAAACGCTTGACTAAAGAGTGAATGGTTTGTCATTGTGGGTCTCCCCTGGCTGCTTGAAAGAAAAGCTATAGTTGATTTCTTACTGTGAGTAAATTCCATGCAGATAGTACATGCTATAGCTGATGCACGTTTGTGTTTTTTCACTTTTATGAGATGGAGTTTTAGGGACTATATATCTTAATTCTGAACCATTTCTCCACCTTGAGCATTCATCTTTATTTGACATGTCTTTTTCCTTATTTTTCCCCTGAGGTTCCTGACTGACATACAGACAAAAAACCAGTGTTATCTTCTTCAAATATACGTCCATAGGATAAAGAATTTGGTGTAACTACTGCATGTTTTTTGAGTTCTATCCTCTTTGGTCCTTATATAAAATAGTGGTGTAAAGAACCATGATTACATTGTTTCAGCATCTTTCAGCAGGATATTACCTAAAGTATTTTGTTAATTCCACCTCTTTAGTCCAAGAACTAAAGGAGAACATATCCTGGAGATGAAGTTAAAAGAGTTGTGGATTTAGGGAACTACTTTTTCAGTGAAAAACTCCTTGAGCAACGACCTTGAGCAAGTCATTTAATCTCTTTGTTGCAGATCCTCAAAGGTGCTTAGGTGTATAATTGCCATTAATTTCTGTCAGACCAGTGAGGATCTGTGTGCCCCAGTCCCCTATGTGAAACAAAGAGATTCTGCTTCTGTACGTCACAGAGGCCTTCTGTGTATCTTGTCAAAACCTGTTCATTAATGTACTTAGTAACTCTGGTGATCATGGTTCTGCCTAAATTAAGTGATTTAATTCACTAATTGCCACACAATACCACTGAGACCAAGAGCTGAAAATTACTCAAAAGGTGGGAATATACATAGAAAAAAAAAAAAAAAAAGGACAAATGGACAACTGACAACCCAAGAATTTATCAGAAAAAAAATTGCTTTTCTTTCAAATTTTGAGAACAATTTTTCACATCAGAAAGTGCAAGACAACTTCCAGCTGTGGAGAAAAGGTAGGGTATTTCTTCTGGCTAGTTTATTCCATAACTACTCTCTTCAGGGGCAAGTGCATCTTCCTGTGAAGAATCTCATCTCTAATATTCACTGTTACAACCAGAGTATCAATCCCTACAGAATCCACCTAAAATAAATGCCCTTTTTTTTCCCCACAGATATCAAGTATGACTTGAAACTATAATTGATGCACTGTTCTTTTTAAAAAAGGAAGGTATGTAAGATGGGATTTTTCAAGGAATATGAGAGTTAAATACTGAGAATTTACCGGCATTCAACAGAAATATGATTTTGTACTCTCCTAAAGTACCTTGAAGAACTTCAGTTGCAGAAATAATCTTGAAGCCCTTGCTGATGCAGAGTGCACAGAGAAAAGTTGGATGGTTAAGGTTACTAAGGATTATATAACTTTAAACAGCTTGAGTTGACCTGAGAACTGTGCCATGCATGAAAACACAGTAGATTTTATTGGAGGAACAGTGGGTTCTGCTCCACTTCAAAGTGGGTGTTAATGCTGAATACTGGTTCCAATATTCAGAAAAGACAAGTTTAACAGTGTGTCTGCTGTTCACCCTTAGCATAAATCAATAGTAGTTTTGAACACTACTTGGAAAGTATTCAGAAGACAATTATATGATTGCAGAAAGGTGGGAGATTACTGCAGGGAACTTAGTATGACTGCTCTTTAGCTGCAGAACTTGGAGAGTTTCAGGCAATGTCAAGTTGTCAGAAAATTTAAGGGCAGCAGCTAAAAAAAGAATACCACTATTCTTGTGAGTTTGCTTTTTAGTAGAAAAAAACACCTAATTGTACCATACTGCTTTGAATTAAACTCCACATAATTACTGGGGGATTAGCACAATTCTGTGGGTCTAAAAACATGCAGCTGAAAAAGTTAGAATAAGTTAGAGAAGAAGCCAGATTAATGGCTTACTATTTTCCTTAAAACATTTACTGAGAGGGTGAGAATGAATGCAAAGACCAATATTTGGACAGTAATTACTCAGCCAGATCAGAGTACTAATTATGTGAAATAGCACAGTTTTTCAAACATAAGCAAGAATCCTTCTCCTTAAATCATTGCAATCTCCAATTGTTTTCAAGAGAAAACTCTACATCATTTATATGAATTCATAGTCTTGATGATGAAGGAGTGCTAGCAAAGTCTTCTATCCTTTTAAGGACAGGTGTCCTAACTAAAAGCTAAAGATGTTCTGACAACAATTTACTAAGAGAACAGTTTCTGAACCACACTGAAAAGCAACTGCTGCTATCTATTTCGATCCTATCTGTAATGAGGGAGTTTATTTCTTTGTTTCAAATGAACCATTAAAGTCCTATGAGTTTCTTTCTTCCAACTGACATTGATCAGTGCTGATAGTACACTTAGAATGTGAAACCAGATTTTATAAAAGTCTTGCTTTATATTCAAATTTAAAAGTACATAGAGAAAGTTTATCTCCAAATTTCACTCAAGAACTTCAACAGAATTCATAACGTTTTAGGCAGCGAAAGCACAGAGTGGTCGACTTTTTCACAAACACTAATTTTGAAACAAATTATAGTGAAGATGATTCTTCAGCTGTCTGTGAGTGAAAAAGGAGTATGAGAATGAAAGGTTATTAAAAAAAAAGAAAACTCAATGGTGTGGTGTTATTAACTTCTTTTCATTACTATTTATCATTGTTATTTTGACTTGTGGAGATTAAGGAGTAGCCTTCACTTTTGATAAATCATAAAGATGTAAGCTAATAGCTTCAAAGCACTCATTTAAAGGATGAAGAATTTTAAACCAAGCTCTCACATACTTCATTCTCCTTGAAATTCCTAACTAATTTAATGCAACTTCTGTACTCTACAAAAATAGCTACATACCCAGATGTTTTTTCTTCCCCTAGGACAACTTCTTTTCCAGTGAAGAAACTTTCCAATAGCTGTATTTTTTCCCCCTTGCTTTCTTCAAGTTCTTTAGAATGATAGAAAAGTACAAAAGTATAACTAATTTCTTAAGTGAGACATGCTTGTGCCTATTCATTTATCTAACAAATTAATTTCAAATATACCTATTCAGAGTGTGTAAGTGAATATCCAAAGAAAACCTATAGGTAGCACTCAGCAGAATACTCATGAATAAATACAAGATAAATTATATGTGAATTATATACAAAGAAAAAGAGAAAGAATTATCAGGTCTCCATTTGACAATTACAAATATACAATCATATCTTTGTTTGTGGATCTGCTATTGTTACACCTGATATTAAATTTAAATTCTGCCATTATTTTCATGATTGCTTCTACTTTTTTGTTTGTTTTTGTAAAAATATATTCGCAAAGAATACTGTTTATTTTTGTACTCGTGATTGATTGGACTCTCCTCCAGTAATGTCTGCAGGAAGTCTTTGCATGCAATCCTTAATCTCAACATTTTGATAAAAAAAAGGATCAGAAGTTTATCTTACTTAAAAATTTTAAGTCATGACACAATTAATTTTATTTAAATCATACTAAACCAGTACTTAATTTGGCTTCTCAGAGTCTGAGAATGCTGTTAAGTTATTAACACTTTCACATTGTACCAATTATTTCGAGCACATTGTCCTTTTGAAAGTAAACAGCAAAACTAACATAGCACTCTGTTCATCTTATGTTTTCTAAGAACTTGAGATTATTGTATTTAAAAACCTATTTTCTAATAACAAATTTTTGCAAAATTACCCTCTAGGAGCTGAAAATGGCCTTACACTACAAGATAATTTCTGCTATTTTATTGCAAAGAATTCAGCAATAAACCAAGGGTAGAAGGCACTTTTAATAGAAGAATGGTTTCAATTTTTTCAAAAAGGCATATTTTTGACACAGTTGAAGGAGACTATCTCTCTTCTGTTAATTTAAGGAGTAACAAAACAACTGCAGGTGTTTCACTACCTGCATTGAATATTTGCTGTATTCAGGAAAAAATATTTATATTCTATGCAACAATCACAGGGACACCAACAGTTTAGAGGTCCCCTAGCTAAAAACTAGCATGGTAGAGTCCAATGTCCTTGTAGAGGTGTAGTGGTGGAGTACTATAGTTCAGTCACCACAACAGAGTACAACATCCTGCAGCAGTTTTCACAGTAGCAAGGCTACGCATAGCAGTGAGCAAATATGTATTAAAATTCAGTCCCACTGCGTATTTGGGAGGAGAAACAATCCTATAAAGAAGCTGATACTGAGTCAGACTCAATATCCCATATACTTGACATAAGAAACAGAACATATCACACCTTTGCATGGAATAAATCTAGAATGGTTTCTCAAGCAAATTTTTAAAATGACATCATCAGAACTCCTTTGGAGTGTATCTCTTGACAAAGAATTAAATATTCTAATTAGTCCAAGAAAGAAAAGAAACTAAAATATTTCTAATTTTTTTCCTGATAAAGCCTCCTTTTAACAGAAATTAATAGCATTTGGTACACAAAGAGTCCAATCTGACATCTCTGACTCATAGGCACACATGAATTTTCACTAGTGGATCTCACATAATTGCTACTCAGAACCTCATGCTTGAATCCACTTCCTCATTCTCCAGGCTGCACTTCTGTACTCAAGTGTCAATTTATCTTTTGGCCTGTACTGCAGCACTCCTCCCGAGAAATCAAAATTTTCTTGCTTTAAGTGCATAACACCTCTGCCTGTGT
The DNA here is from genome assembly GCA_013398955.1 of Callaeas wilsoni. Lineage (NCBI taxonomy): Eukaryota > Metazoa > Chordata > Aves > Passeriformes > Callaeidae > Callaeas > Callaeas wilsoni. The sequence continues at coordinate 187,639 of VWPU01004148.1, read as the reverse complement.
CTCTCTCCAAGTATTGCTTTCTGCTGGAGGAGAGGAGAAGGGAACACAGACTTAAATCTCACTCTGTATTTTGGACAAAATATGGAGTCATCAAAAGTTACATCTAGATCCCTGCTACCCAAATTCCATACCATATGTTTATTTCTTTTGGATTTTTAAATACGACTCTTTCATTTCTCTATTATTATGTGTTAATTACAGCAGTTTAGAAAATGTTTTGTTTTCACTTTAGACAACAAGAACCAGCTCGAATCCAAGCATGTTAACTCTTGACCCTGTTATTAAACTTTTCAGTTATAATTGCATTTTGTTCTGCATCAGATTAATACAGCCTATACCTATTGTTATTTCTCACAAGAAAGGAAATATTGTAAATAACACGTTTGAATTCATTCTTAAACTGTAGCTTTGCACAGGGTTAAAATCAAGTACCTGGGAGGTGAAGTTCTTCCATGCTTGTTTTTTTTTCTGGTATTGCTGTCACTGTCACATATCCTTGAGCCTATTTTCCATTAATTGTATGGCTTTTTGCCTGAAGTCTATTTTTGTGCACTATTAATTGTATATGGCATTTCCATTGAGATTATAATACTGCCAAAATAAAAACCAAAACCACAAACTAAAAGAAAGAAAAACACACTTGACAGCTTTGATCATGGGAAATGAGAAGTATCTTAGCATTTATTCTATTTTTTTTTAAAATTTGTTATATTCATTGAAAACTGCTTTCCTTCAAATGAAGGCAGAGAAATAGGAATCACACCCTAGCTAAAGGAGAAGGTAAATAGGATTTTGATTATGCATGTCTTAGACTCTCATTGATACAGACTATTATAAACCAAGACTCAGCTTCTTCATCTCGCTCACATCCAGCAGACAAGTATTTAAAAGCACTTCCACTACAAGCAGGAAAAACCAACCAAAACCAAAGCAAAAAAAAAATTTCCAAAATTCCCAAAAGCTTTTGCTCCAAAAGACTCCTGCCTCCAACTTGCTGTCAAAAGAAAAATGTCCTCCATATGAAATTCCTTTCACAATTTCATGACTTTACTAATTTCAGGTGCTGCTGACTGCACCTTACTGCCTCAGCCGATCTGACACTAGAACAATTTAATTCCTTCTCTTTCACTTCTCTCTTTTTTATCTCTCTTCCTCAAGTCCTATGAGAATCTGATTGAAATTAAACTACTGATAAATTTGTGACAATATGAGGTATTCTGAATCCGAGCTTAAACTCTCACATACCCATGAGAAAGCAAAGTAACAGCTGAAGAATTTTGGAGGGAGCTAAGTAGTGGAAATTTACTTACTGAAAATTAAATCCTGACTAATGTTGTTTACTTGCTTTATGTGGTGAAATGCTGCTTATGTGCTAAATACTAGAAAGAGAGGGAGGACAAAACAGATGCGTGTACAGCAATGGGCACAAAATGAGGCACAGAAGCCTGAAAATGCAGAAAGAAGAGCTCTTTGCTCTTTAAGCATGTGACATTTACTATTTATTGCTGATGCAGTGCTGCAACCTTCATATATTTTTCACAATTGTCTGAAAATTATGGCACATATGTCAAAAAATATTAACAAATGTTGCTCAATACCTGTAGCCTCAGCCCTGTTGAGTAACCTTACATTAGAGGTACTAACGTATGACCAAAGTGGAAGGAGACCATCATCTCAGGATGTACAAATGCCCTCTAATTCGCTGTGAGATTATATTGCTCTTACTCGTAAGCATATATTTATTAACTTAACTTAAAAATCTTTTTGCATGGGCTGGATTCTCTGATTAATAAAGAAAATAACCTGTTTTTCTGAAACCATGTTGAGGACAAAGGAGACGAAGACAGAAAAAGAGGAGGGAGAAAGGTTACCTGAATTATATTTTTAGCCCTGTCTCTAGTTCTTTATCACAACTTATGTTACAGTCCTTTTTCCTCTAGCATCCATCACTAGAAATAAACAGGCTGAAGGTTAACCCAAGAATTTTATTCTACTTTTCCTTTCTCCTTTCCCTTCACAAGGGCATCCATTTTCATGTTTGTATTTAGTCATATAATATAACACTATATTCTAGACTTGGCCTCCCTGGGAGCTGTAGTTCGCCCTTGGAAGTAGTTGCCTAAGGTGCTCACCGTTGCTGGACTCCAGGACTGTTTATTTAATTACTCTTCCTTGGTGTACTGCCAGTACACAACAAACAATAATATAGTTTGTCTTTGACTTTACTCCATGCTCCTTCTGTCTCTTAACTATCAAGCTGAACTAAACTAATAAAAACCACAAAACCAAAACCATAAAATCCCCACCCAAAAGAAAAAAAGGAAAAAAAAAGCTACCAAAAAAAATACTTCCAATTAAAAATGGCTGAAATCTGTGACTTTTGTGGGGAGAGCCCAAAATATATGTTCTGCAGGAAAAAAAAAATTGAGCAAATAAAGCCATATTTTGGCTGGAACTAAGATTATCTGAAACTAGGGTTTACTCCATACAAATCAGAATTTTAATCACATAGTGTCACTACTGTAATCCAAAACCTCTTTGTTCAACATTGTCTCCCTTATTCTTAAGGCGCCTTGAGGCATCATTGCTTGATAAAAGTTTTGCCTTTGTCTAATCTTGCCTTTCTGCATGTCTCAGAACCCTCCCCTACCTTAGAAGTTTAGCACTTAGACAATTTTAAGCTTAGTCAGGAGCTCACACATTTTCCACAGGCGCCTCTAAGGATCTCAGTCTAATGAATATTCTCTGATCACACTAACACATAGCAGTTGCTAAAGACTACTTGGAAAGATATAGATGAGATTAGTCTTTTTTATAGAAATGTTAAAGGAAGAGATTGTGGCTAGAAGATACATCCAAAACTAATGTGTAATGCTCTGGCTTTTATGAAGCAGCTCGAATATTAACATGGTATTCAGTCCCTGAGAATTCAAACTCCGCCTATCTATGAAGGATTTGAATATATATCTCCTATCTATTGAGACACAGAATCTTATTGTAATGGAGCTCTTCTAATCTATCCAACAAAAAAATTTCTGTGTAAATTTTTTTTATGTCAAAGAGAGAGCTTAAGAGTAATCCTATATCTCTATGATTAAATCAATTTTTGAATGAGAGACTTAGTAATCCATGTTTCTTTTAATGCTGACATTTTTATATGAAATGCACAGCCAGGTCTTGAAATCCTTTTTATGATTTAGGACCTATTGAAACATGCAACAGAAATTGCAATGCTGGTATAAAACTAGTAGGAGGAATCATTTCCTACTGTTCAAATTCATGAGCTTGGCGTAAGGGAGTCTTTCTGTTAATGCTTCCTACTGTTACACATAATGCACTGAAAAACAGTAGGCATTAGCTTAGTAAAGCTATTGTGAAGCCTTGCCAATGAGTAAACGGAAACAGGTATAGATCGTCCCTCATAATGGCATTACACCAAGTTCTGTATTGCTTTATTCCTTTGCATGACCTCCTTCAATTCAGTGGAGCTCCCCAGCTATAAATGTAGGGAAAGGCTTGTGTATTGTAGCACTGCCCTGTGAAGGTGCAGCTACTGGAGCTGAATGCCAAGCATTTGCAAGCATTGAGAGACACTGAATTAAAGGTTATTTAGTTCTTTAAGGGATAGAAAAATAGAGAAAAATGGTTTTATTGTTACTGACTTTTTCTTCTCCCCCCTTCCATTTTGAATCCAATTTTAAAGTTTATGAATTTCATTAGAGTACCCCCAGATCTTGCTATACTGTAAGAGGTGAAAAATGTATGTGACTAATTGGTAGAAAACTCTTAATTAAAATAAGTTTCTGCCAGACTGATACAAACAAAGGTCAAAATGCTCTGCCAATTTCAAAGCTTTAATTAAAAATGACAGCAAATACACCATACACAGGAATGAAAGAACACAGGACAGATGTGGGGTCAACTAAGGCATTGTCTTGATCATGATATATAGGACTTGGTGGGAGGGGCTGGCTGCTAAGAAAATGTAGAAAAAGCAAATATCATCCTTAAGGAAAAATGCCACTGAAATATCAGGAAGACTAGCTTGGACATGTCAGTGTCAACATCTGCTGCTGCTAATGATGCCTGGTCAGTACAAAGTCTTTTACAAAAATAGGGTACAGAGGCTTCTAGGAAATGCAAAGCCTTTGAGAGCTAAGGTACAGACTGGTGCTGTGAAGAGCTATTTGCCCTCGAGTCCTCTTGACAGCAGACACTTCAACAGAGGAGGACCAGAGGTGTTACACTTGAAGGACAAGCTACAAAAACAGCATTTTATTTATGGCAAGAGATATAAAGTGTCGATGAAATAGAGGAAGATAGCAAAGACTGTATGGAAAGAATAGGTAAATAAATCAACTTATGAATATATATGTCAAGACGATGAATACAACTGGAGCTGAATAAGAAAATATTCCCCATTGATATAGACTGTATATTCAGGATAAAATTTAGGTCCAAGGATTTAGACAAAAAAAAAAATCACATGACTCTAAGGAATTTACTGATCTTTCATGGAATGTCATTGAAGACTGATGTCCTGATTTGTGAAGCTAAATCATACCAACCCGTGGTGGGATTTTAATAACTTATTGCCTAAAACTCTTTTTTGTCTGAGACTAGCTTTCAGGTTATTCAATAGATTTTTGTTTCAGCCAAATTGAAAATTGTTACAAGATATGATACATGATAAATATTAAAAAGGCATCAATGCAGGTGCTGATCATCACAGAAAATGAGTAGCAATTTACGCTCTGAATAGGTTCACCAAAAAACTGTTGAAAAGGACACTAAAAGTGAGGTTTTGTGGTTGCATTTTGCATTGTGAACCAGTCCTAGATTTGGGAGCACATTTAAAAAAAGGTTTTAGTTTTCGTTCCAGTCTGATTTTTTAAAGGAAAATGGATTTTTTACTGAAGTAAATTTTTAAGTAAGGCCTTCTGTTCATGTTCATTTTTTCTTCCTTTAGTCCTTGCTTGCTATTCTTTGTGGTAAACAGTGATGCAATTTCTACCCTCATCTCAGTTTTTACTAGGAGTGTGTTTGCTAGGAATTATAATACAAATGGGAAGCTGGATCCTGCAGGACAACATGGGATATGTGAATTACAACTATCTTGAAACACTGCAGTAATGATATATACAGGAACCTTTGGTGGTTTGGTTATGCAATTTTCAAATTTAATAAAAATTTTTATGATTTTTACCAAATCACTAATTTATTTTCATTAAGGGTGAAGGAAAATATAGCTTTTGGGTTTTTTTTTGTCTTTTCGTAACACTCTGTAAAGTTTAAAGATTTTATTTGCATGTTTTGTTTATTTTCCCAAAGCAAGTGGTGGCTTCAATTTGATACCTATCATCAAAAATTAAGTTAATCATTAGGCAAAAATTATTTCCTCCATATCTTCAAAAATTACCTCGAACTTAAGAAACTTTCAGCCCATTCTGTACTCAAATTAAGATCACTTTTTTAGCCAGTATTCTAGAGATTTGGGGTCATTTTTTCATATTTATGCATTTTTTGTTCCAGGGATAATGCCATGGTGAGTGCACATTCACCTTGGTAAAGGTAGCCCAGTCAGGAATGGAGATATGCATTCACTTTTGCTCATTACAGTGGATTTTCTGACCTCGTCAGAGACCTAGCATTTTGCAGTCCTGAAAGAGTGAGTACTTCAGCCACACTGAACAGAAAGATCCCAGTCCTAATATCTGGGTATGTCTGAAGGAAGTCTGGGGAAGATATATTGCACTACCAAAGGGAGTAAAACAGATGATGTCTAGACTTTGGGTATGCAGGTGGTAAGAATATTGTCTATAAGCAGACCTGTCATAGAGACTTCAGTGTGAATTTATTTCCACATGAATATGATATTCAATATTCTCAGCAACTCTAAAATATCATATAAATTTAATTCCCCTAAAATGGGAACTTTTTTTTTCCTTTTTCTCATCTGTATATCTGCAATTACAGGATATTGCACTAGTGGAGAGATTTTTGGCAACCATGCTAAGAGAGATCAATAGTATATCCAGCTTTATGTGGTATAAACACTAATTGGAAGCGTGAACATGTTTCTTGCAAATGCTTCTTACCAGTAATCTTGGAAGCCAGACAAAAGTTGAGATATTGGATGAGTACTAGCTATGCTAGATTATAACATACTTGCTAATTTATGTAATTTTAATTGGAAAAGAATAATAATGAATTAATTATTAGGAAGGATATTATCACCAAGGCAAAAATCTGCTACACTATACAGACAAACTAACATCAATACTTGAGGAATAATCTCAGCTGTCATGGATGCCACTAGGAAATTAAAGATTTAACTCCTGCCAGGAGACACTGAAAGCATTGCAGCATCAAAAGTGATAGAAACATCTCTAATGTCAGGTAAAAATGAACCTGAGATATGACCCAATCACAAAGGCTAAGTAACCTATACTGACATGTGTCCACGCTGTTCAAACTTTCTCCTTGGTACTGTACAAAAATCTGGAAGATGATGGACAGTGGAGGAAACAAAACCTGCTCAGTGTTTTGCATGTTTGATTCAGAATAACTGTCTCCAGGCTGATGGTTTCAGTGTGTAGAGTTAAGACACCAGATAAGCATGAGATATAATGTGGATGATGCAACAGCCCAAGAAGAGAGTAAACTCCAGTGCAGCAGCTGCCTGAACTGTCAGAACAGAGACACAGTTGTTTAGAGCTGTGTGTGACCAGGAGTTCATTGCAGGTCCAATTCCTGATTCCTTTTTTTGCTGTATCCTATCCTTTTGCAGAGCCCAAGCACAAATTATATGCGTCCCACAGAAGACAAACCTTAAAGATGCATCTAATGTATATAAATACATTTCTTTCTACAGAAGCAAAAAGACCTGGATGACTTTATCAGACATAATGTAGGAAAAATTTAGCATGTGGAGGCTTTTGCAGACTTTCACACAATAAAGAAAAAAAATTATTTTGTAGTCTATAAACAAGCTTTACTTTTTCACCTTTAAATTGCTGATCTAAATGACTGGAATTACATACTGATTTCTTCATTATTTTTATTTTTGGAGGCATAAAATGTAAAGATAGAAGAAGAAATGAAGAATAAGGAAATGAAGTATTGCTAGCATATGATATGTTCTACAGAGTATATTAATAAAAATACTATTCCATTTCAAATGAGGCTTAACTCCCCCACCTTTGTACCAGGCGTCTCTAGTCTCCATATTCTGAACTCTTTATATAGAAGAGTACTGGATGGTGCAAGGAAGTGCCTCCTTCACCTGTATATTCTTTTTACAGCGATAAAGTGTTGGGTAATTTTTAGCTTAGTTCTTGATGACTTTTCAAACACAGATTTGTATTTTATTATAATATTTTCTGTCATACAATAAAACAAAATGGGTTAGTAGCAAAGGATTCAAACACAGATATAATTAAGCAAAAATATATAAAATTCTATAAGCATTATTCAACATTTAGAGGAATCACTGATTAAAAGGATGTGCCAGATAAAAATGTTTTCCAAGATTCATAGTGGTATTGCAGGATCCTGGGAAATTACCTTTCACTGTTTGAATTGCATAAAGGTGGTTGATATATCTGCCTTGATGTACCTTCCCCATACTGCTGTACATGTAGTGTGACTTGATGTGACTATTGAGACTTTAACAGCCTCACTTTCTCCCTTAATCCTCTTGAAACAGTCACATGTCATTAGGAACTAAAATATTTTGTATTTTAGAATGTTCTCAGTATATGAAATTACTCTGTTTTAGCCTAGTCAAGGAGCCATACAATTCTATGGTGAAAAGGAAAAGGTGAGAGGATTCAGTGAAAGAGAATTTTTTAGATGAGTTTAAGCTTGGAATACCAAAGTGGAAAATATTAGTCTGAATGCTTGAAAAGAACAAGCAGAGAAGAAAAGAAGAATATGCTTTGGCATACATTTCAGCAGATAGTGATGAGAAATCTCAAGTCTTGGGACTCTAAACACTTGTTCAGTGTAAACTGATACTTGACCAAGGTCTCCAAACTGCATTTTAGAAAACAGGCTTTCACCACATGTGACTATAGCATTTAGTGGAAAACATCAACAGGCTGGCTTGTTTGAATTGTTATGTGGTTGGGGGTTTTTATGTGGTTGGTGGGTTGTTTTTTTATTTTGGTTTGTTTTCTTTGTTTAAATTGGATATTTGAATTGCTTCTTTGAATTGATTATTGCTTTGAGTAATCAAATCACTGTAAACAACTGTGCTTTCTGCTCAAAGGCAGTCCTGGTTCTCCCACAGAAGTATTGGATCCAGCACAGAGGTAGCAACAAAGGTCCCTCAAGCTATATAGCTTGAGTTGCACAGAATTTCTTATTTCAAGCTTAAATATTCCTGTTTATGCTCCTGCACTGCTTCTCTAGTGCTTTCTACTTCTTTTGCTCTTTCAGTTCTAGCAAAAAAAGGCCTGTAAGCGCAGGTTACAGGAGTCACGCATTTCGGTTCATGGTGCTGTTTCTGCTTTCTGGGCACTTGTAGTGGGTTGATGCTGGCTGGACACCAGGCACTCACCAAACCTGCTCTGCCACTCCCCACTGCAGCTGGGCAAGGTGAGAGAAAATATAACAGAATGTTCATTACTTGAGATAAGGACTGGGAGAGATGACTCACCGAATATGGTCACACACAAAACAGACTCAGATAAGAGATAGTAATTGAATTTTTTAATAAGAGATATTAATTGAATCTATTAATTGAATAACAAAATCAGAGCATGGTAATGAGAAATAAAATAAATCCTAAACCCAGATTTCCCCCACCTCTCCCTCCTTCCCAGCTCTACCTTCCCTCCTCCAGCAGTAAAGGGAGAAGGGAAATGGGGGTTATGGTCAGCTCATCACAGGTTTTTCCACCACTGGTCAAGGAGAAGAGTCCTTCACCTGCTCCAATGTGGGGTTCCTCCCACAGGAGAAAATTTTCCACAAACTTCTCCAATGTGAGTCCATCCCACGAGCAATTCTTCACAAACTGCTGCAACATGGGTCACTCTTCCACTGGGTACAGTCCTTCAAGGACAGGCTGCTCCATCGTGGATCCCCACAGGGTCACAAGTGCTACCGGGAAACCTGCTCCAGTTGGGATCCTCTTCATGGGTCTGCAGGCTCTTTCCAGGACCCTGCTCCAGCGTGGTTTTGCTATGGGTTCATATCCCTCTCTCAGGCATCCTCCTGCTCTGGCATGGGTCTCCTGCACAGGCTGCAGGTGGATCTCTGGATCCCAGTGGTCCTCCATGAGCTGCAGGGGCACAGGGGCACCATGGGCCAGGTTATCTCAGCTCCTGCGCCTGAGGCACCTCCTCCTCCTCCTTCTCCAGTGAATTTGGTGTCTGCGGGGTTGTTTCACTCACATGTTCTCAGCTCACTCTTCTCTGGCTGCAATTGCATCTGCGCAATTACTTTTTTGCCTTCTTAAATATGTTATCACAGAGGTGTTACCACTTCTGATTGGCCCAGCCTTGGCTAGTGGCACATCCATCTTGGAGCTGGCTGGTTTTGGGTCTGCCTGATATGGAGGAAGCTTCTGGCAGCTTCTCACAGAAGTGTCCCTTGTAGCCCCCCAGGGCCAAAATTTGGCCACACAAACTACTACCACAAAAAATACAGGACTAAATATTGGGAACCTGTGATAGTCATCTTTCAGTCATTGTTCAGACATGTTCCTTACTGTAGAAGGGTTTAGCAGCATTCATTGCCCTGAGTGAAAACCCAAGTCTGACAAAATTCAACAGCCATGACACATCTTTACTTTCAAGCACTGATGTGAGGCCATGCTTAAGTTAAAGTACACTAAAAGCAAATGGGAAAAATTAACACAAGTAGCCTAATAGTAAGACAGGCATTGCTTAAAATTGTGCCTTCCAAGTCTGCAAATAGTTACTAACAAAAATGAATCTTTATCTAATGTCATTTATTCATTGTCATCTCCTAGGAATATGTCTTTGTGACTAAGTCGATATCACATTCAAATCAGAGACATGAAAAACTTCCTATATTTTTACTATTAAACATAAAGGTATTATTAGCTGCTGTTGGTAAAATTAAATGTCATTGCTAAGTTGCCATGCTGATTACACTTGAGCAAGAAAAAACAATGACAATAAAGTGATCTTCTGCCTTCTGAAATATGTTTCCCAACTTCGGAATGGCAATATTTCCTTCTAAGAGACTGTGTTTTCTCCTTTAAGACTACGATTTTCAACCGCAGCTTTGTACTTCTTGATAAAGGTGGGGTTTTTTCCAAACGTTCATTATTTTAATGTGAAAAAATTGGGTTTTTTTATATATCACTCCACCCACCCCCTTCCTGTAGGACAAATTTACATTTGTAAAATTGCAACTTTTCTCAGAACTGAGAATTTGACATTAGAAGGGCGGTCTATTAATTTTCATGTCAGTGATACAGATTTGTTTCATCCCTCTTCCTCTGTAATTTGTATCCCTAGTGTGAACTACAGTGCCAGTAATGCAGTAGAAAGCGCTAAGTACATTTGAATCTTGTGCAGAATTCATGTTATAAAGATGATAAGAGCCTCCAAGGGAATAATTGACTCACTACAGGGAGTACAAATTGTTTGGCAACTGCTCTTTCTGTTGTCCTTTTCTTTCTTGCAACTGGTTGACATCAGTACATATTAACAGCAAAGCTGATCAGCTGCAGAGCCAACAGTTTCATAGACATTCATTTCTTTTCCTAACGATATTTATAGCAAAAGAATTGAATAGCTCGCAAAGTGCTAATGAGAGATAGAGCATTTGCACTTAAGTACTTAATGTAAATTCTAATCTAGGTTTTAGAGACACATTTAGAGTATTTCTTCACTCAATTTCTATTATTTCAGTGAATGTTTTTCTCATAATCAACTGCATTAAAATAGTGCCTCAGAAAAACAAATTATAATCCTTGAAATATATTTGGGAAACTACAAGCAACTTTGTACCAAAAAATATTAATTTATGAAATAAAAACACAGAAAACAAAATTAGAGAAGAGGAGAGAAGAGGGTACGACCTGTTAGCTATCCCTGTGTTATTGAATCGTATTAATGCAAAGGCAGCTCAATGACTCCTGCAATGAGATTATCTTCTGTAACCTTTAAAAGTCCTATTGTCCTACTTATAATTTGGCTTGATAAATCAACTTATGTTTTAATTGAAAATACTTGTAAGCATTGTAAATAATGTGTATATGCATGTAGGAGTGTGTGTCTTCAGTGACTTCTGAATATGAAGAAAATTGTACCCATTCAAAATATATCATAGCTTTTAAAATCACTTCACTGAAACATACCTCATTTCTACCAAAAAACCTCCTGCCTCAGGCATGGGTTCTTGCAATTGTTTCATACTGATAGACTTCTACCAGGACAAATATTTCACTGAAAATATCTACTTTTAAACACTGATGTCATGCAACAAGACCGAATCTGAAATTTAAGTGAAAAATTCTATGAAAGATATAATCCTCACAGATTTTTCATTGCCTGCCACATGAGGATGTTTATGATGTGCATCCTCAAATGGGTACATCAATTCTGTAAACACAAATTAAGTGTTCTGCCACCACATGAGATGAATAGATAATATCCCACTCTACTAGCACAGTCAAATCTCAATGAAGTGCAGTTACTTTACCCTAACTTACGGATAGACCTCAGGAACAGAAATCTGGAATCTCCTCCTTCCTGCAAGAACCTACCAAAGGCCTCTCTGTGTAGAAGAAAAGGAGATTGAATCAAGGTTTAATCAATAACTGTATTTCTGACAACATATATTACATTATTGCAGCTTTGACAATAATTTAAGATAGCAAATCAGAAAGTATTTTCAGCTAATGATATACTAATTCACCAGCAACTGCAGGATAACATATATATTAAAAGAAAGAAGAAAATTTGTGTTGATTTAATTTCACTAGATACTGGAGTATCTAAGGTTTTAGTTTCCAAAAACATGGAGTTTGAATCAATCATAGTTTCTTCCAGTCCCCTTGCTTTATTCACTTCTGCCCCTTACCATGAGATACCAGTACCCTCAAATTCTGTCTGCGGAAAAGCTGCTTTTGTATATTATCTGTCTGCATTGAAACCCCTAAAAATCAAACCAAAAACAAAACCCAGACAGATTGGAGAGGAGTGTAAATGAGAACTGATCTGATCATTACAGCATTTATCAGCATTTATGTGTACTGAACAAATTGTAACCAATAGCTGTTGTCATTTCTTTTTAAGGCATTGGTATGCAACAGACAACACAGAAGAAGGAAGGAAGGAAGGAAGGAAGGAAGGAAGGAAGGAAGGAAGGAAGGAAGGAAGGAAGGAAGGAAGGAAGGAAGGAAGGAAGGAAGGAAGGAAGGAAGGAAGACGGAAGGAAGGAAGGAAGGAAGGAAGGAAGGAAGGAAGGAAGGAAGGAAGGAAGGAAGGAAGGAAGGAAGGAAGGAAGGAAGGAAGGAAGGAAGGAAGGAAGGAAGGAAGGAAGGAAGGAAGGAAGGAAGGAAGGAAGGAAGGAAGGAAGGAAATGGGTATAGGAAATTAAACCAAATGTGCTAGGAACATTTTCAGATGGTCTTTTCATTATCGTTAACCTATAGTCCTCAATGGTGAGTAATCAGAGCAAACTCAAGCAACAAAGCCTTATTCCACATATTGAGGTACAGTTTCCTGATGAGATATGCTTGTACAAGGAACAGTAGAGTAACAGGATCTGGATGATCAGTTCTGCACACCAAAGTCTGAAGTGATAACAGCACAACCAACTCTTTCCAATGCAGGCCTTTTTGCGCTTGTAAAGCCATTTCCATTAGGCTGGCAGATGTGAGCAGCTTTGTTAGCTCATTACACAGTTCTGCATCAGTAGCTGGTCATTTGCATAAACAAATGGCATCTAGTATGACCTTGTTTCTGTAGAGTCTCAAGATTTTTTTTTTAATATTATTCAGTGGAGGGGTGTGAGGGTTGTTACTATGGTCTCATGCTTATTCACTTTCACACAATTCTTTTTCCAAGGTCCTTGATGTGTTGTTGGTATGGGTTAGAGTTTTGTTCTTTACGAGTTTTAAAAAATCTTTGCATTCAATATTACATGAATATTACTGCTTTTAGAAAAACAAAGCAACGACATTATAGCTAGTATTTTCCTGCCATTCCAGCACTTAATATAAACTGCTATTAAATTAAAAGTCTACTAAGGTGTTGATGTCTAAGTGCTTGAGTAGTTCGATAGCTTTTGGATTATCCTATGAATGCTGGTAAAGCTGAGAACTGAGAGTTCTTCACAGGAAAAACAGGAAAGGAAAAACTTCGCCATGTTGAAGAACCGTGAGAAAAATTGTCAACTTAAATAGGTAACATTGATGGAGAATAATTGAACAGTCCTAGAGTGCAGCTAACGGAGGAGCCACCAGATACAGCAGTTTGTGTAGTAGTCTCTGGGTTCTACTTTGGAAGCTTCTGGACCCTCTGGGTACAAGGTCCAGGATCATTGGAGCATGCCTGGAAAACTGAGAAACCTGAAAGGGTGCCTGATGCCGCTAAGTCATGATGTGGTGGGAAGACCTACAGGAGTGTGAGCCAGAGGGAGCTCCAGCACCTCCTAAAAATCTCGATCATCTGACCTCAACCCAGGGTGACTGAAGCCTTCCTTGCATCTGAATGCTTTAATAGGGGGGGTCAAGTACTCTTTAAGCCAGTGTTCAGGTGATGCCTGTATAAAAGTCAGACCCAGAGCACAGCCAGTAACCCCGACATTTGATTTTATTAGTATACTACAAAGGATTCTGTATATCTCTACACATGAATTCCAAGCTGGCAGATGCAAGTAAGTTCTCATAAAAAATTTTATCCTAGAATGTTCACAGTGCTTAGCCCATGGTAAATAATCCTGCTTCTTATAATATACTCAGTGTTAAGAGGGTACTTTGATTTTGCCTGGTTCACAGTGTGCTCTGTCAGCAAATATGCAAGAAGTGTTTAAGAGTTATGATTTGTTTCAAAAAGTTGTTTGAAGGCATTTATTTTGAAGTAAATCTTACAGCTGTATGCCATTTTGTATACAGAGCATTACATTTTCTGGTACTTTTTTTCCATTACAGGGATGAGGCTACATCAGTTATTCAAAGGCATTTATTTTCTGTATCATACAATCTTTTATATAGTGGTCTAATTTTTTTTTTTTTTTCACAATTCCTAAATAATGAACAGAAACAGATTCATCATTTACTTTCATCGTACTTTCAAGGAAATACAAAACTTCTGAAAGTGAAGAAAGATGATTCCTGGATACTTCATAAGTCTTCGCAAAAAAGTGTTACAAGCTTTTAGTGCTTTCACTTTAAACAAAAGTGTCATAGCAAATTTGAATTGATATTGGATAATTCATTAGCTGTGAATCAATATGTATCTTACTGTAGAATTTCAAAGTTCAAAAGGTACAGTTATTAAATTGTTCCTATGTCTTAATTTCTCATATGATTGAGAAAAAATATGCCCACACTAAGAAACAGATTGACTGAGAATGTAAGTGGTAAACACAAAAAAAAGGAAAAATGCAAAGATAGGCTAAAATTGTGATTTTATGTAAGTCAGTACCGCAGAATTATAATCACTTTTTGTAGGTACAGTATTGAATAAAGAATATGGAAAAGATTTTCAGTAAATTGATGCAATCCTTACTTAAGCATAACTAAACATTGGACTATTTTTCAAGAGTGCAGTTCACAGAATTCAATTACTATACACTACATTTCATCATAAATGCAAGTCTAGTGTTTAAACTTCTAAAGATCCTTGGATTAAAAAAACAGAGAAATATGTTAAAAACTAATATCTAGCTCGAGTCATTTGGATAGGTAGTCTAGTAATATTTTTCAAGGTGATTTGCATCTGAATATTGTTTTATCAGTGTTGCTACTCAGCCCAACCACACAAAATATTTAGGCAGTGTTCTAAATGATAAGGAACCTCTGGCTCTCTTTAGCCATGTCCTGTGCACTCTGTCTGAAACTATTCCAGGTTATTCAACTGAGAAACATTTTGAAAGTCACCCCCTGAAGAAAATGTTGTTCTTATCTTGCACCAAACATCCCATTGCTAGTTGCTATAAACTTCATTTACTACTTTTTGAAAAATTCAAGGGATTAAGAATAAAATATTATAGATTAAAACATTGATATTTGCTCTCTTAATATGTTGTTTAACAGAGTTTAGTTATTTTGTGTACCCAAGTGACACAAACTTACCCAGCCTTCTCCAAATTTCCTAATTTCAAGCTGATAGCTTTAAATATTTATTCACTTGAAGTTATGCTTCTGTTCTGTTTCACTACAAAAACTTCTTCTTGTCGGTCTTCTGAGAACTGCATTTTAGAAGGCTCATGTAAAAGACCTATTACTTATGTGAAAACCCATATTATAATCCCACTTTTAATTTTGAATGTTGCTTTCAGTAAGAACATTCCAAAAGAACAATTTCTTCAATTTTCCTTTTTTTTTTATTTCAGGTATCATACATACATACATACACAGATATTAAAAAAAAAAAAAAGGTTTTGCATACAAGTATGTATTTGTATTGGGTCTAGCTGAGATGCTATTTCCCACAGCAGCCCTCAGAGTTCTGTGCTTTCCATTGGTAGCTAGAAAGATGTTGATAATTCGCCAGTTTTTTGGCACTGGCACATCATCAGCTCTATGTCTCCAACGTTCCCCACACGTCACTAAGCTAGGGGTGGGTGAGATGGGTGCAAGAGAGGTGGGGAGGGGACACAGCCAGGACAGCTGATTTAAACTCACCAAGGGGATATTCCATGCCTTATGGCAAGTACTCAGATATAAAAACTAAGAAAAGGAGGAGGAAGAAGGGAATGTTTGTTATTTATAGTGCTTTCCTTCAAGAAAAAGTGCTGTATGTGCTGAAGCCTGACTTCCTGCAAAATGGATAGGCATTACTTGCTGACCAGAAGTATAGAACAAAATTTGTTGGGGTTCTTCCTTTGCTCTAGTAAGATGCCTTTGTCCTGACCTAAAAGTTAGGGGGGTTTTTTCCATCTTATTTTCTCCCCCACTCAGGCTGAGAACGGCAGTGACAGAGAGGCTTGGTGGGCACCTGGCATCCAGCCAAGATCAACCCACCACAACATTTTGATAAATACACATATAATATAAAATACTAATTTGTAATTAAACTCAAAAATTTCATGGCTGGAAAAATAATAATTATACAATAGCAGAGCTTTTATACTCTAAAAATTTGCTTTCATTTCACCTTGTGCAGTCAGTTGTAAAGTTATGGACTTATTAGTGACAGAGTTAATACGAAAACTTCCCAAATGCAGTAACAGTGGAGTGAACGTTTCACATCATATACATACTTGAAAATCAGAGCCATAAATAAATCATCACCAGAGAAAAAAATAAAATATTTGTGCCAGTAAAGTTATTTTATGGATTGATTATAAAGTCTACATATGTAGAAAAGTCATAACGATCTCTGGTGAAAGACATATTTTATTCATTGATGATTACTGTCAAATGGATTTATTTTAATTTATGGTTGCCCATGTAAATTTTTTTTTTTTCCATGGCCATAGACATCTGATATGTTTTTGTTCTGGTTTTGTTTGGTTGTTTTGTTTTTCAACACCTCAAAAGATAATTAGGACAAACAAAATATATTATAGTAGCCTGAAAAATTAATGCTATTACATTTATCATAGCCAGTGTTTAAGACCTTGAGACTTCTGAGTACAAGACAGCAGCAAAACTCATCTGAAAAATACAAAGTAGTACTGAATGTTTTAATCTCATGTTTTTAATTTGATCTCAACTTTATTATAGCTTCATTATCTGTAAAAGTGCAAGTAAATCTAAGTACTGTTCTAATGCATAAGCAATGCATTCATATTTCATTTAAAGCAATATTTCTCACCAAACTGCTCATTTATTAAAAATGCACAGGTTCACTAACTCATCAAAGTTTTTAGTATTATAAGGCTTTCAGCTGTGTTGGTTGAAACAATTTTATACACAAGTGTTTTGTCTTCCTGATATATCAGCTGATCACTCCTGTTGCATTTTATACAGTAAGAGGATAAAAGAGAACACACTTTCAAAAAACCCCAAGAATAGACAGAACAGAAGAAGTGTTGGCTTGATGCATTCACATAAGGAATAAATAAAAGAATTTCTTCATTAAAAAAAAAAAAAGCCTTACTCTCCATACTTTAAAATAAGAATGTCATTATTTAATGATTATTCCATTACTACCATAATACTGCTTAATATTTTATGTAATTATTAGATAGCGACAGCTAGCTTCAAATATACTTCCATTATATTAATTTATCCTAGGACTTTTGATAGATGCTAAGTTCTAACCCTGTTTATGCAAGATTTTGGTTTTTGTTAAATACATTTTACCTGGCAAGAAGAAGTTTTTAAGAGCAATAAGTTGTATATATTTAGTTTTAGACACAGGCATCATAAAGCAGAATTGTATCATTTTTGTGATGAGAAGATGACTTGTATGTATAAAATTATATTCTTCAGCCTTGGCATATTGAGTTTAAAAACAATTTATGTTCATGGGCATCTGGACAGGTAATTATTCTTCTTTTAGCAAAAATAATTTACTGTGCTGGTCAAACACATGCAATTTAGAGAAAAAATTCCAAAACAAATACACAAACCAAATACATTTGCAAAAAGCCTTTCTTTATATATGAAACTTGACACACCTTTTACCTTAAAATATCATGCTACAAATGCAGAAGCCTGTCTGTAATGCTAATAGTTAAAATTCTGGGGTGATAAACAAGATACTCAAGGCTTCAAATGCTCTGCACATTCACAGTCTCTCACCTTGCAGTCACAAATACCAGTTGCAGTAAAAAGAAATTGCTGTGAATTGTTGTCCTATGGGCAAGCACTTGCCATTTATTAGCACTAGCGCTGTAAAATAGACTGTGACCCCACATTTTCATGGCAGTGGTTTCACATGATTTACAGTACTATGGCAAAAGTTTGCTTTTATTCATGTGCAGGGGAAAAAAAGGTCTTGGCACCTAATCAAGGTGCTTCATAAGTTCCACAACTAACAGATTTTCACCCTAGAAATCTTGTTCAGCTTAATACACACAGGTTGGCTCTCAACCAGTAACACTTAAGATAGTGGCACTGACATAAGGGTAAAGCAGGAAGTTCTAAACTTAGGATCTAGCTTTACCTACTTTAGATATGATTACTGAGAACTATCAGAAAACAGAATTAAATCTGTTCATAAGTAAAATGAAACCAGTAGTTTTCAATTTAAAAATACTGAACTGCTATGGATTATATGGACAATAGAGCTCGTAACAGAATATTTTTCATTTTAAATTTGAAATTTACTATTGATGTGCTGAACATTAAAAATCAAGAAAAAATAATAGTAGTTTTTAAACCTTAAATTGCAAAGTTACTGGGAATATGATCACATATTAGTACTGTTAAATAAGAAAGGCCAATAATGTAGGTTCACTTAAACTGAAGTAAGTGTTAGGCTGATATGACAGACTCCAAGTTGCTACTTGTACCACATTAGAGCCTAAAATACAGTCAATTTAACTATATAAAATATTCTGTCCATTTGTAGGCAACTCTATATGGGAAAATTCAGAATGTTGTTTTAGCTGTTTCTCTATGTAAAATGGTCATTGAATTTTTCATGGGCAGGCTATGCACTATTTCTATAATAAAAAGGTTAAAAGTTTCCACGCCACATTTGAGGGCTCCAACACAATAGGAAAGACAGCAAGGGAGCAAGGAGATAGGATAAAGAAAGGAAAGTTTTTAGAATAGGAATTTGTAGAAATATGAGGATTAGTAGCTGGAAGGGACAGATGCACTCCAAACAGTGGTCTTCTAAAAATCTCTAGTTCCATCACAGGATATTTGAAGATAAGAAATTTTTTGCTTGTGTTTTAATACTGTTAGTGTTCACCTGCTTCTGAGCTCTGTGTGCCCTAGTTTTGCAGACCTCTGTTTGCAGATTAGATAGGGTCTCACAGGTTTAGTTCATAATAGGAGAGCTGATACTAATTTTCATCTAGATGTTACTGACAACCTAATTGCACTTGCTCATCTCTCAGGACCTCCTATAGTTTCTTATGCCTTGCTCATCATTTCTTTGTTTTTTCCAAACACCAGGATGTGGTGGATATGGTTGTTACCAAACCTTTAAAGGTAAGTATCGTTTTCTTGACAGTGCTAAGATGCAAAACAAGCAAAAAGGGATTGTCAAAAGAAAATTCTGCTCTGTTATTCTGTTTCCTCTTTCTTGGTTTTAAATTAATGTATCAAGCTATTTCCTGCTAAGAATAAATTATATTCTTGAACTACCTGATTTAAGTATTTAAAATCCTTGCAAACTTTGAATGTGTTAGACTTTTGTTTGATCTTTCTTTACTATTTTATATAAAGCTATAACAAGATGTCCTTTCTCACATATACTATTAGTTATTTCTAGTTTATTACACTGAATATTCATATCTATATTAAGTAAAGAGACAGGATTTTATTTATTATTTTCAAAATGGTACAGAAAATGTCTCTGTGGGTTTGCAGGTGCCCATGCTCTGGCAGCAGGGGCTGCAGGGCAGACTTTGTGAGGACAGGCTGGGGCTTCCCTGGACCTTACATAGCCAATTCCAGCTTGGTCCAACACAAACCACAGGGAACAGCTGAGCCCCACAGCCACGTATATTAGTACGCTGGCGCGCTGGCTGGGCCAGGAGAGCTGCAGCTTGTCCAGAGGTGCCCAGCACAAGAGGAGGACACTCTGTGGCACTTGTGTGCCTCACTAGCCAGCTTCCTCGCCCATGCGGTGGAAGGCACGGAGCCACGCGCACCTGGGGCTTAAGGATTGCCCAAGCCTAGCCAGAGATCAGTGAGCGAGGCGGCCCTCCGGTCGGTATTCCAAGGGTTTATTGTAGAAACTCCCTCAAAGGGGTTCGGACACGAAGAAGGCGGGAACTTCCATCCAGGGTGCATTTAAAAGGGGTACAGAGAAGGAGGCGGAGATGACACAGCAATGACCTATAGAAAGAAGGGAAGGGCAGGACAGGTTTGGCTACCTTTTCTTAAGAGATACAAGAGGTGTCTGTCAGCTGTCAATCAGACAGACCGAACCTACATCAGGTCACAGGAATTCAATGGGAGGAGCCATTCTCACAGAAGGGCATTTAACCTTTGGAGCCAGCCCACCAAACCTCTTATCTGGGCTATGTGGCCCCCTGGGCATTCCTGTGGTTGGTTCAGTCATCACAACAGCCATGGACAGTGACTTCTGAGAAAGTGCATGTCTTTAGAGTATATAATCCCCTAACTTTAATCATTAAGTGATTTCCCTGTCTTTATCTGGGCTCATGACTTTAGTTGAGAAGGGAAAGGGAAAGAATGGCTGAGTGGACATCTTTGACAGCCAGACAAGGTCAACCCACCACAATATTGTAGTATAAACATGGATGATGAAGCTTCAGATTAATTAAATATCTTCCCTCTAAAATAAGACATCTGTAAAAACACCCTTAATAACAGGAGTACCAGGTATAGGATACCCTGAATGAGACTTCTTCACATGGACTAATCTAACATACTGCTAGAAACTCATTTTAACAATGAAGCAAAAATTTCTAAATGAAATTATTTAGAATATTTTCAGCACAATAATTAAATTCCCCCTTCTGCATGCTTGTGACTCACAGCACAGTTAACAATATTCAAGGAGGAAAGAACCCCAAAAGAATACTTTTCATCTGAAAACAAACACCTTTTTTTTTTCTATAATCCACTAGGAAAATCAGTGTGGTAAAAGACTTATTGTCTTTTACATAATTATCCACAAAGCAAATTCAGTTAGTGAAACAAAGGTGGCTACACAATGTTATGAGATTCTCTTGCTTCAGGTATTTTATTGATAGACATGAAAATCGTAATGAATTACCAGTCACTTTTCTTATTAGCTGCTTGACTTCAAAATCATTAGAGAACATTATTTTCATTCTAATCACAGTTTATCATTCATCATTTACATTGTATGAAGGAAATACTCTTCCAAATGCTACAAGATATCCTCACTCTGAACTATGCAGTAAAGGAATACCTAAGAATGCACTATTCCTCTTTTTTTTCCAATGATATGTAATGATTACAGAGAAATGGGAAAGCAAAAGGAACCACTGATTTATAACAGTCTTTCCTCTAGACAAATAAATGAGCAGCAGCTTTCCCTTTGTCCCATTATGTCTGTTCTCTACTATATCTGTTGTCACCTACTGTCTTGAGGTTCAAGTACTTCTGTAAACCCCCCCCTACATTCTGCCTGTTTATACCTTCAGGTTAGAAAGTGATTGGCTGAGTGCCTCCATGGTGTTCCCAAACTTCAAGTATTTTCTAGGACTGTTGACTGCAACACACTTGTTTCTGCTGCTGGAGGAATGCTTAAATGTTGCCAAAAGGCAGAGTTTTTTAACTTTGATTTCAGAGGAACACCACAGTTGTTACATTTTTGCAAACCTGTGCCATAAACATGATTAAAAAATAGTTTTTTAAAAAACTAAAAAACTGGGGTCAATCCATTCCTGATTCTGATGAACTACTGAAAAGAAAATAGAAGTATTTTAACAAATTTCCACACTTTCAGTCACATGAAAAAGAATGAAGGTTGAGACAAAGTGCACCACACTCTGTAACTAATATACCCCATATATTTCAAATATAAACCACTTGCCTCTGTAAAATATTATTTATTTACGTGAAAGAAACCTTTTTCAAAAAATCAAAGATGCCCCTGTGTGCCAGTGTGACACCTTAAATGAGTATAATTTTTGACATTCAGAAGCCTGCCCAGGTATTTTTTTTGAAATTCCTTGCTTACACTGAGTGGAAATGAAATTTTTCTTGTCCTATTACATTGTCAGTAGACCAAATGTCACTTAAACCACTCCAAAAATAGCTCAAGATTTCAGTGTGAATTTAATTCTCTTCTTCTTCCCCAAAGGTTAGCTTCTGCTGCTGAAGTTCTCTCCTTTTCAGCTTCCTTTTTTTTATCACCATTCTTTTGTTTTGTTTTTTTTTTCTTCCCCAGTTCCTTTTGAATTGAGAAGCTGTGACCTTTGAAAAGAGAGCTGCTCTGTCTTTCAAAATATGCTAATAATGCATGATTGGTGAAAGTTTCCAGTAGTAATGCAGTGCTGAAAATGTTACTAATAGTATTATAAAATTCAAGGTCAGCTTTAAAATTATTTACATGATTCTTGGATGCAATTTCCTTTATAAAGTAAAAAACCTTTAAAATAAATGAAGAAACCATACCAGAGCATGATTTTTATTTGGAAATGGTACTCAGAGAGGAATATATTTTGTTAGAGAGCCTCCTCTGT
Organism: Callaeas wilsoni; assembly: GCA_013398955.1. Lineage (NCBI taxonomy): Eukaryota > Metazoa > Chordata > Aves > Passeriformes > Callaeidae > Callaeas > Callaeas wilsoni. The sequence continues at coordinate 165,178 of VWPU01004148.1, read as the reverse complement.
CAGAAAATTAATGGAGGATCTCACGACTTTGCAATCAGTTACAGCTGTCGGTGAGACTGTGCCAAATGAAAAGCACAACCCAAAACATATTTCTGCCCCTACTCTTCTTGTTTTATCTTCATATAATCCTATTTCCCCTCAGTCCCTTCTTCTGTCATGCTCTTGAACCCTGGGATAATAATTCTTCTCTTGACCAATAGTAATGCATCCCTGAATTCCCTATCAGCAAATAGCTTTCCTCCCTACTGATTCGGCCATTCTGCTTCTCTCTCAGATAACACAGTTCTCCTTATATCCACTTCTTATTCACCACACTCTCATTTGTCCCACAACTTCTCTATCATCTATGTTTTCATTAACTCCTCACTCTCCTGAAGCTTAAAGGAAAGGGAATAAATCACAAAGAAACATATGTCTCATTTTTCAGGTCTGTGCTCATGGGTCTGTCACATGAAGCAGTACAAGTTTGGGTCAGTTCTGGCTGTGCTGATTACTTTTTTGGAGGCTCAGAGTTCTTCAGAAAATAGAAACTGTGTATCCTCTCTGGATGAAATGCAACTCAGCTTCAGAGTTCAGCAGGAAACCGTTAGCAGGTCTCTCCTGAACACATGTCAATAATGTCATTGGATTTAAAATTCGTGATGGAAGTATGGTCTGCCATTTTTTTTTTCACAAACACAAATGGCAGAAAGCTGAAAAACTGTTTACTGACACCTTGTCCAAAATTATAGACGTATTACTTTCTCTTAACAAGAAACATTCTTAATCCCTCTTTTTTACACACTTTTTCTTTCCTCTTTTTTTTTTCTTTTTTTTTTTTTTCCTTTTTTTCCTTTTTTTTTTTTTTCCAATTTTCCCTTCTGTATACATTTTTGTAGCCTGTGGATCCTTTTATGTCAAAATTTGTAATCAAAGTGGTGGAGCATGCACAATTCACTCCAAATATCTAAAGTTTAGCAAAACTATCAATAGCTGAAAACAGCTTTAGAACAGGAATCCTCAGCCAGCATTAGCCTGCAGTCTATGTCTTAGTATCTGCCAAAACCATAATTACAATTTTTAGCATGTAAATTTTATATGAAGCATCATCAGGAGCTATGACCTTCTAGAGACCTTTTTTCAAATCCAATTATTTCCGTACTGTGCCCTTCACATACCCACAAATATGACTAAGTATTCTATTTTGAGCACTCCTATATTAGCCAGGGCCAAAATGTGTATTAAGAAAAGCCATTTATTATATCAAATGCCTGTCTACACATTGCAGAGAATATTTGGGACAGAAAAGAATCATTTGCCTGCAACTAACACTTTGCATTTTTTTTTAATTGTTAGCTGAATTCATTGGTCCCAGAAGTATTCTGACACATGACAAGGGTAATGATCTAGGAAAATTGAAAAGTGTGATACTGATTAGGCAAATGAAAAAACATATCTCTACTCTGCATGAATCATTACAAAAAGGTTTGATAATGTACTCAAAGTATTATTTAGTGACAGAAATGGACATTTAGAGGGATAAAAATAGAAGAAAAAACAGAGGTTATTATTTCATAAAAGTAATGATAAGTTTCCTACTGAAGCAATAACAATAGAAATAAATCTGCCATCTTGAAATCTCATTGAAGTAGATAACCCTTTCAGTGAAGGATGATGAAAATTATATTTATACTAAAGAAGCTCTAAGTTTAAAAGGTTAAATTGAAAACTGTGGTAATTTTTATTACCCCTTAGGTAATATCCTCACTGGAGACAACATCTTTTTTCCTCCTTCTGTTTGTAGTTCACCTTCTAGCTAGCTACTTGCAGTGAACTAGCTGCAAAATAAGAAAAAGTAATTAAGCATTTTGTGAAGAATGGAAAGATACAGGTATTATCAAATACTCTGACCAGTTTCCCAAAGTGTAGACAGCACTATAGCAAACTTTTCTTTCTTGTTTCTAGGAGGCTGAGGGAAAGAGCCCTAAAGAAAAGATACGATAGGGAACATTACTTGTATAAAGTAATATATTGAAAAAGAGATGGTGTGGAAAAAAATCCAGTCCTTTAGGAAAAACGATTCTTTAAATATAAGTGGAACAAAATCTACATGATCAATGAATCAGTTTGGGATAATGTAATTATAGGCCACATAAGCTTCTAAAATTGTTGAAACATGACAAGGCCATGTCTCTAGCAGTAAGCTATGTCCTTATTAATTACATAAATTTATCTTTGAACCCCATTAGGATTTCAAGTCTACCATTTTCTGTTATCGACTCACCTTCTGTGAGATTAGGAATAATTCTGTAGCAAATGCATTAACATTATTGCCATATCTAGATTTTGCCTTCCAGCTTCAAATAAAGATTGCCTAAGCAATTCTCTGAGGAAATGTTTCTTTTGAAACTTGTGGTTCTGAGAGCACTGGTTTTGACAGTGTTGTTGCATTCAAAGCACTGAAAATAAAGTATATTGCTGTTTCAGAAATAGTTATTTAGCGTGCATTTCCAAAAAGTTGTTTCATTATGGTAGGAGGACAGTTAAAAGCAAAGGTAGGGGTGCAGAATCTAGGCATTCCCACAACTCATTATCTTGCAAATACAGGGATTGCCACAGCACGAAAGCAGTGACTGTATTCAAGAACAGCCAACAAATCTCTCACAGTGAATAGTTACTGTGAGAGGCTTGACATGAAGAAAGTTGAAAGCGACTTCTGTGCTGCTCAAAGACTCATTCAGGCACGTAGGGGGTGAAGCTTCATCTCTCCAGTTTAATAAACTGGTTCATTTTAATTAAGCAATAAGGTATGGTAAGGCATAAACTGTATGGTACTAATTCGTAGTTATTGTACTACTGTTAGCCATGAGGCTGAAGGATGCCACCATCAATGCAACAAGCCATGAATTACCTCCACTGAGAGTTCTTTTTGGAGTATCTTATGGCCATTACAAAAATATTGCTGTTTAAAAAATGTTTTCATTTTTAATTAAAATTGTGTACGAATGCAGGGTTTTTTTAAGCAATTCCAAATTTATTGAATTTTTTTAAGTCTATGTATTTATTTATCAACAAAGGATTTCACCTCACCTTGCACACTGCCCATTTACAATGAAATAAGTGGCAACAGGGGGAGGGAATATTTGGTGTTTTTTTCTGTTTGGCTATGCCAGAAACATCATACCTTTTCTGAAGGGTTGATATGCAGATTTATCACAAATATACAAAAATATATAAATTCAGTGATTAAATAAGAGTTTAGATTAAACTCAGAAGCTGAAAATCCCTAGTTCTGAACAGGAGGTCAGATCCTTTTTCCTATTTTGCTGCTCTAAATATTAAGTACATCCCTTGCAGTTCAGCAGAATAAGTCCACTTACTTCAAGGAGCTGTTTCATAGTCAAGTAAAAGAATATTTTGTTCTAATGACTGTCACTAAAACATGATGAATTTTGCACAGCATTTATCCACTTTGTGTCTCGTCTGCACTGGAGATTTCTTGTGTGTTGCAGAGTGGAACCACAAGGAAGGTCTCACAGAATCTCCCATCATATCCACTCTGAGTTACATCTCATCCATCTTTGGCCCAAAAGGATTGCGGTCCCATCACCATGGTAGAAGAATGAAAGTTGACATTTACAATATAGTAAAAGACATAACATCCTTGGTATTCTTTCAACAAAATCCTTATATTTTATTTTAAAATATACACATGCTTTATTAAAACCAGAAATTTAATATCGATTAATGATGCTGATGGATGGACCAAAGCATACTACTAAGATAAAAAAAATGTGTAGTAAAAATTTAAATATCGTTCATCCACTCTCACAAGTTCTGTACGAATTATCATTCCTTTCATTGCCGTTCTTCTTTTCCCTGTGTCACTTTTAACACAGTTAGTACCCAATGAAATAATTCCTGACTTATTTTTCATTTTGTAGAGAGCATGTTAGCACTGAGACAGGTCCTGATAATACAAGCTGGCAACATGTTCTGTGCATCTTATCATCAAAAGTCAATTTCTGTCATAATATCAGACCAAATGTATGGAATATCCTGCATTTGGAGCACATTGTATGATTAGATTTCTTTATGCTGGTGAAAGCCAATTAACAACACAATAGGGTATGATACAATACAACCGCCCCATCGTAACAAAGTAATTATTGCATCTTTTCCAAACATTAATTCAGGATTTTCTTTTCCATATGGTATATGAAAGAAAGCAATTGGCAGTGTTAAGATGCTATGTTTGTCAAAAGTGCTCTTTGACAAGCAGTAATTCAGCAAGCAAATAAGTTTTCCAGTATAATTAGCTGATGGAATGACCATGCGAAATAGGTACATTTTATTACTCATGAATAATTAATATCTGTGAATATATTACTGGTAATAGTTTTCTCTAAGGAACTATTTTTGAGATACTTAAGAAAAATAGGTAAAATTTTTATATTAATAGCATCAAAATGTAGAAAACAGTATTGAAGTGCAGCAATGTCTACTGGAAATACCAAGGTTTTGTATGGTCAGAAAATGGCACATTGTTGTGTGCAGTCTCAGGGGTTAAGTAATTCATTTTATCTTCACAGAAGATAGCAGCAAGTAGGAGTAGGAACTTCATTAAGGTAAGAGCTTGCTCAAGATCACCTGGGCCAGAAGTGTCACTCGTCAATAAAGCTTGCCTTCAAACTGCAAGTTTGATCTGTTGACCTAGTTTTAACTAAACAAAGGATTTTAACTTAATCACAACTACACTGGACTTTTAAATGATTAAACGTCCTCTCAGGGAAGAGGGAGGACATTAATATTTTTGTTCTGTCTTCAAGAAACTTTGATAAGAACCAAAAAATTTCTAAATAGCTCAGAAATGGTCTAAAGTTAAACTGACTTCACACAGTCCTTGACAATAAAAGTTGTCATCAATTTCTCCTCATCTTAAATTGATATGTAAAAAACTCACAAAAAATATTAGGTTTCCTTTTTCAGTTTAAACACGCTTTACAGTGAAAGGAATCAGTACATCTCATCTGTCTTATTCTCACATGGACAACACATCAATGTTGATACTTGTTTCTAGTCATTAGTAGAATATAAGAGTTACCTTTTTAGGTCAACCTCAAAATTACTGATCAAACGCTGATTTTCACTTTTCTGAAAGTAGAAAGTTGCAAGTTGATAGGCTTGTATTCTACCTATAGAAGAAGCAATAACACTGACTAATATTATAGGTTGGACACTGAGTAACTGGAAAATTATTTCCCTAATGGTGGTCAATGTTAGAAGAGATAACTGAAAGATGGTTTGCAGCAATATTGACATATACTAAGGCTCATGTTTAACATGTTCAGGTTTACAATGAATGAATTTTATTACTGATTAGACTGATAGGAAATTTTGTGTCAGTTTACAATTTCAAATGAAGTGGTTTCTTTCAAAACGTAAGCAAAAATATTTTGGTTTGTGCTAAAACCTAAATGTGCTTCTTAAAGAAGGCATATAAGCAGGCAGATAAGTAATAGCTAAATGTGTTGAACATAATAACACTGTCTTTATCCTGGTTAGTGGAGACATTTGAGGGTCTAGAAAGTTAACAGTTATAGGAAAAAATTATGAGGAAATATTTTGCAATAAGTATGATTAAAGAACAGGTTAATAATCTCTAGATCACCCTACTATACTACTTCATATCGCATTCTAAGATGTTTCCTATCAAATTCATTTGACAGTGTCACTAACCTAAAGGCAGAAGAGTTTTCAGTAGAATATTTTTGTGCCATTATCACAACAAATCTATGATAGTTACATCAGCTATATCTCTGGTGTTCCAACTTTTCAAATTTTTAATAAGCTTGACTGTTGCTCAGGCAATTTTTTTATAGTCTTAAGGGGGCTTGACTTGGTTTCTTTCCTCAAGAAGCATAACACTGTGGAGAAAAACAAGCATTGATAGCCAGCCTCATACTCACAATAAATAGGTATTTGAAAATCTGACCTTCTCTTTGATTGAAATAGGATAAAATGTTTATGAAAGAACATTAGATTAATCATAATTTGTGATAGCAAGAAGAGAAAAGTAGGAGGGAAGGTGTTAGACCTGGAAGCAAGATAAACCCTTCAGATTTATGATGAAGTCACGTGAATTTTAACAAAGGTTCAGAGAGTCTAATGTGGCAGAGATGCTTCACAGAGTCTTCACAGACAAATTGCAAATGTATGCAGCATGGTACACTTCTGCAAGGCTGCAGAATAGCCACATTATCATCCCAACATCTTTAACATAAAAGATCTGCAAAATTATCCACTTGCCATGCATATTGAATATTAATGACATTTAATACTGCACTTTATTAACCTTTTACATTACTGGTCAAAAATGAAACACGCTGGGAACAAATGGATGACAGAAGGGAGAAATGTTTCTGACGGCTATTGGGCTCCATTTGACAGTTAATAAAAACCATCCAGTCCGTATTATGTTAGATTAACCAAGATCTGGATTCTACTTGACAAGTCATTATTATTAAAGGCAAGTGGAGGGTATTTTCAAATACACCCTGGAGTGATGCATGTTAAAATATGTATGGCAAACTCTTGAATGTCAAGGACATTTTGTGCAGTGTCTAATGGAAAACTGTGTGTAATGTGCAGTTTGGGAACTATTTTATGTACCTCTGAAGACCTCAAAGCATCACAATGAATGTTTTATTGAAAGCTGTCATACTCGGTACTGGGACCAACTGTATTGCAGATATTTATGAACAGTCATCAGTTCAGCATCTCTGTGCTTCCGCTAAAGGAGGAAAAGAGCAGAATGGCTCATCTTTGCTTGTGTTTTTTCTCTTCCCTTCATTATCTGTGTTGTTCCAATACACTAATTTAGGACTGCAACTTTGACCTTATTGTTCTTTTTAAATACACCAAAAGCCTTCTAATTTTGGTCTCAATGGTCTACAAGGATTTCATTTTCCAAAAGCTCATCCATTTTCTATTCCATCTCCAAGTTTTGGTCTATTGAAGAGAGTTATTTTTTTTACCACTTTTTTCCACTACTGTTTAAAGTCAAGTAAGGATTTAGAGATATATTTGTTGGTAAATCTAAAATTAAATACAAAATACTATTTTCCAGTAGTTTAGGAACCTTAAAACTTTAGTGTTGTTAAAACAGAAAAAAACCTGATTCAGCTTTGTAATCAGTTTCTAACAGAGGATCTCCTTCATACTGATGAGAACAGTTATGTTTTATCAAAGAAAGAGTATTACATCAAATGTAACTGTTGGCACTACAGAGAAAGTAACTTTGAAACACATACTATCCTATGATGTGCCCACTGCCTCTCAATTTCTCCATTTAATATAAAAGTTATGTCATGCTCAGGTAAGGGGAAGAATAGTGATGAAAAAAAATCCGCAAAGATTACTCTACATCAAAGAAATATTTGACTCAAATTTTTATATTTTTTGGTTTCCTTTTTTAAGTCCAAGTGTTTTGAACTTTATCAGTCTTTAAGTCACTATGATCTTCCAATGTTTATCAGGAAAAGATGCTCATTTTTGAATAAACCTTTTTATTTTTTGGTGCTGAATGTCATGACTTTATATTTGGTCAGGGCTTGTCGAAATTAAAAAAGTGATAAGCAGAAAAATGCCACAGGTGAAAATGATAATGAATTAACATGCAGCTGGTGGCTTTGAGGATATATGCCTGCGAGACAGAATAAAGGGGGCAAGGCAGAGCACAGAAAAGTGCTTCCTCTGCATGAAAAATGTGAGATAGTAATGATGATTTTTCAATATGTCCACAGCTAATTCTTGCTTTTATCCCACCTTTTATCATGTCTAGAGATGAACCATGAAAAAGACATTAATATTGTTCTCTTCTGTATATGGAAATGTCATCATATCCAAATTTAGATAATTTCCTGTAATTTGCCACAAATTTTGCAAAGCTGTAATACAAAGCTTATTGAACTCTGCTTTTATCATGAAAAGACCACATTACCTTTGTAATGGGAGAGTAGTTTTAAAAATTTCCAATTTTATATACTCACTATTGTGATAACAGAGCAATTCCCTTACCTTTTATTCAGTTTAGGTTTCACAGAAATTATTTGTATGATGCAACTTTTACAGTTAGGAGAAGGTACCACACTGAACGGCAGCTCTTCTTGACTCAATTTACTAATTGGAATTTAATTTTTTACGTAAAAGACTACGACATTTATTCATTAGCGAGTAGAAAATTATATAATATTTTGGAAATAAATGTGCTTATGACAACTTAAGACCACATGAAGGTGCAAAGTTTTATCGTACTTCATACATTGTTGTCATAAACTTATTGTGAATCCTGGGGAATAGGAAGTTTAGATTCTCTGATTGTGCAAGCCTCGTGGATCCAAATTTATTATATTCATAAGGCTCATAAACATAATCCCTGATTTAGCAGGGAGTTGAGCTAGATGGTCTCAGTGACCCCTTCCAACTGTACACACTCTGTATGAATCTGTATTATAACCCAGTACTAATAACTTTTAGTGAGACCTGACTTTGCTGTTGTCCAGATCTAGAAATGAACTGAAGGACATACACTTAGGAATGGTGGACACTTAGTCTTCCCTTTCTATCTGATTTCCAAATTTTAACTGAGCAGAATTCTCTGTAACCATGTGTAACATTAGTATTCCAAGGTAAAAAATGTTACCAGTCGTACTGAGATGGGAGAAAGTGTTTAAAAAGTGTTTGAAGAGGATTTACGATTAGCCCCAAGATAATCTTTCTCAATCCAGAAAAATACTGCTCAGTGTTACAACTCCAGGAATACACAGAGACACACAGAGACAAACCATTTAGTCTAAGACCTTATCTCTCATAGTGACTCATAATAGGAATCTTAGAGAAAAAAACAAAGCTGAGAGGAACTCTAGAGAGATCACTCATCTGACTTTTCTTGACTGATCATTTAGGAACTTTGGCATTCCATCGGAGCAATAATATTTATTTTCCTGGAAGTTCCCTAGAAATTATTTTAATAATTTTTTTAATGTAAAAAAAGAAAAAAAAATCCCTTTGTTTGTTCCTAAACCACGGATAAAATTATCGTTTTTCCCCTAGCTTCTCTGTTTTGAGAAACAGAAAGTAATGATTTCTTATTCACCTTTTCCTTATTAGCATGGTTTTGCATACCTTTCAGAAAGCCTTGTTATGTTCCAGGCTAAAAAACTTCTCTTGTGAAAGCTTTACTTACTTTTAAGAATCTGTCTTGCCCTCCTCTGTTCCCTGTTTGTTCTACTGCATTGTCTTTTGTAAGTGATCAGCCTGCATAAATACGGCTTTCAAGTATGGCCAAAATATAAATTTGTAAGTGATATAGTGACACATTGCACGTTCCTTCAAAAACATTCCTAGCATTCTTTATCATTGCTGTTGTTTAGCTCTCAGCAGCACTTTTTCTCAACAACCTATAGAGAATAACTCCAAAACATATTTTCTAGGCATTAATAATTGGATTAGGCCTATGCTCTCTGTCTGTGTCTATAGCCAAAATTTTTAAAGGTCTTTCATGTGTGTTTATTTTCATTAGCTGGTGTTGATTTTTAGGTGCCAGTAGTATCATGACATAGTTTTAATAACATTCTTGTGTATGCAGGGTTTTAAAAAAAAAAATATTAAAAATCATAGTCCAAATATTTTTTCATCATTAGAAAATATTTAGACATCAGCATTCACAATTTATTTTGGATCAGACAGATGTTTATTATAAAGCTCAGTTTTCACCACAGAATTTTTGGATATTCTGCTGGTGATGTATTTTAAACATAAACACTGACTAAATACTCTGCAGTTTTTTTCTGGTCTTTGTTTCTTGCATGTGGACAGTTATTAATTCATAAGTATCTTTCTTGTTAATTGATGTTATTATAAATTCTTGAAGACTTTCCAGAAGAAAACTTAGAAAGACTTTGAAAACCCATATTTTTATGACTAAATTGTTAGATTTTGAATAATTCCAGCCTTTCTTATCTGCATAACTAGTTGGACATTAAAGAGATATTTGTGAGATTGATACTGAGATATCAATATGTGCCTTATATGTGTCTGATATATTTTAACATGAACTAAAAAGTTCCTGATGAGTCATATTTTCAAAAGAATTGCATCTTTTTCCTCAAATTGTGGTAATTACTGAGTGCATTATAAGAAGCTCTTTCTAAAGGAGATGATTGAAATATATGGCTTTCATTTAGAGATTAGCTGTTCTACCTGATCCTCTGAGAGACAGTGCTTCTGTCATGACGCTGCTCAAAGACCAATGTAAATCACCAATGAATCATTCACTTATTTCTAAAAAAATGAAAACAAAAATTCATTAATTACTCCAAAGGCTGAAAAAAACTCTGTTTTGACCCCCTACCCAAAGCTAAACCCACATAATAATTTTTGTATTTCTTCTCTTTGAAATCTGAGTCCCTGGCATCCTTCATTTACTCATCCAACATGTTAATCTTTAAGGTTTTTCGAGTCACACAGTTGTCATAGTTATAAGAGGTTCAATATCCTGGAGCTCTACACTTAAAAGAAGATTATAAAAACTGGACAGGAGATTCAAGCTAAATCTTTGAGTTCAATGAATAGTATAAATCAAATATAGCACTGTCTCATGACTGTCATCATCAATTACAAGTAGAGTGTGAACAGCATGATATCCTGCTCAAATAACACACAAGAATTATGTCTTGATACCATATCAGGATTCTGGGAGATATAATGATCTATCTGTGAACCGTATGGAGTGGCTGTAATTTAAGGCATTCTGTTGTAAATACTATGTACAATACATTTTCTCCTCAAATATGCAAGGTACCTCTGAGATATGCATTTGTACAAAATACACATTTTATAGACCTTTACTATGTAAGCAGAATAAATTAGTAGATATTCTGAAGAATTTTCACTGCTTTAAAAAGATTTAAGCATTCCTAATTTTCCTGTAAATCAAATACTTACGAAATTTCCTTATTTAAGTGGTTCCTGTGAATATTTCAGAGTAACTCTTCAGGTATAACAAAGAGCATCTGGTTATTTTTCAATTACAGTGAGGTTTTTTCCACCACTATCTCTTAATCACATATTTAAACTCCTTCATTTTAACATACCACAGCATTTCAATACAGAGTATTCTGAGAATCCCAGAATGGTTTGGGTTGGAAGGGACTTGAGAGATCATCTGGTTCCAACTCCACTGCCAGGGGCAGGGACACCTTCCACTAGACCGGGTTGCTCAGAGCCCCATCTAACCTGGCCTTGAACTCTTCCAGGGATGGGGCATCCACAGCTTCTCTGGGAAGTTCCAGTGACTCATCATCCTTGCAGTTAACATAGTATCTAACCCAAACCTACTCTCTTCAGTTTGAAGCCGTTCCCCCTTGTCCTATTATTACATGCCCTTTTAAAAAATCCCTCTCCAGCTCTCTTGTCAGCACTCTTCAGCTACTAGAAGGTTGTTTCCAGTCATAAAAGAAGTCTTTCATAGAACAAGTGACCTGCCATTCAGATTTCTTCATTATGTGGATGAGCACTGGCTTCCTTTGCAAAACGCCATGCCAAGTGGTTTATCCAAAAACATGAGTCGGCTTGCAGTCACTGTTATAAAAGTTCATAAAAATGCATCAGAAATCTGCAACTACTAAATGAGCATTCTTTGTGTGGAGAGGACCTGGCACTAAGCTAGTGAGGTTTCCCATCAACTCTGGAAATTTCACTGAGCTGCTGCAGTTATGTTCACTACTGTACTTTACTTCTCCTCCTAAAATTCTGTGACACAAGGCAGCTGAAGCAATTACCCCAGAGATGGCCCTATTTTACAGCAGCTGAAATGGGGCCTGGCATATAGCTTGTACCTGTCTGTGTTTGGGGATTCTTTGAGCTCAATGGTATTTATATACAGTTAAGAGCAGGTATTTGTAGAAGGAAGCCGATATAATAACTGACTAAGGGTAAAACTGCCAGGAGAAGTATTAAATTGCAGTTCAGGCCATGGTGTCTGCTGTTTACAGTGCTCATTCAGCTATGTTGTTTTTAGAATGTATTTTGTATGGGAAATACTCTCTATTTTCAATCTAATTTTTAAACTTCTTTTGGTATCTTGTATGAAAGACAAGTTTTTTTTTTCCATCTAGTACATTATCCAAAACCAGAAAATTTCTGTCCATTTATTTTTTTCATATATATAGATGTGTGGAAATACCGATTATATACCTGAATTTTAATTTCACACAATCAGCCTTTTAACTTTTTAATTTTTTTTTTTTTTTTTTTTTTTTAGAAATTGAAATCTTATTTCAGTGGGGAACATATGCTTTTGAGTTCTATTTTACTTTGAAGTCACCAAAGATCCCTTATTCTTCACTTGGGGTTTTTAGCCATAAGAAATATTTTTTTTGCATGGCATTTAAAACTATTAATTCTCTATTTATCTTTCATATCTCAGTCATAGTATGCAAAATATCAAAAGTTAGTGATCACAAAGAATGAAGTATAGACACAGGCAAATATTTTGCCTCACTACTCCATGTCTAGACCATCCACGGATCATCAAAAGTGGCTGTGATCTCCTAAGTCTTTAACTGGGAAACAAAAATGTTCATCTTTTCTAAATACAAAATTCAGAAAATACTTATCTTTGCTCTCTGAAACCATGTATCTAGTAATATGCAGTGTTTGCATATGGCAGCATCCATCTATTTTTTTAATCTAATTTTCTCTTAATATTCAGATTCTTCATTATAAATGATCTTTCTTATTAGCATAGGTTAGACATTGAGATTTGAGAAAAAAAGAATAATTTCAGACTTAAAAGTGTAACACTAAAAATAACTCCCTTGTCTGTCCTTCAAACTATCGTTGCTATCCTTCATATTTTCCAGTCTTAGATTAGACTGAGCTGCTGCTGTCGTGTGCACTTCTATTAACACCTTATTTCTCAAGTTATTTAGTCAGTACTGACCTTTGTAATAAAATTGTTAAGATGAGAAATATAGCACATATTCAAACTGCAGAACCGTTTTTTGTAACACTTCAGTAACCTTATTCAGAGATTTGTAAGGAGCATGACAGCCCTTAGATGGTCCAGCATGATTAAATAACACACAAGATCCAGAAATATTAAAACAAAAACAAAACAAAAACAAAAAACAAGCAAACAAACATTTTCTTTGAAGATGACAAAATAATATTTTACTTTCATTTCAATGTAGAGGTAAAAGTTTCGAATTTTAAAATCATTGTAAATAGGATAAGAATCAATTTACATGTGAAGAAATTGGAATATAAAGAAGCGTTAATATAAAGGTAACCATAAAACATTTTAAGGTTGATTTTTCATAGATTTTTTTTCCATAGATTCCATAATTGAAAGAATGGCAATTACATGGTAGAAGTAAATAGATTAATTGAGCATAGTCTGTATTCTCAAAATGTTGAATAATAACCTACTCTAAGCTTCATTAAAATTTTTTTAATGAACAGGAAAGACTTGTAGATCCATCTACAATTTAATGTACTTCATTATAATACCTTGTGTGTTATGTAATTTGCTTGAGCTTTTTTTAAAAATCCCTATGAAAAAAAAATCAATAAAACCATTTATATATCAGTATTCTATATTCTGAGATTGAGTTTTCTTAATCAGTAACCTGTCCAGTAAAATCCATGAGAGTAACATGACACCAGAAGAGAATGTAAAATTATGAAAATATTTCTTAATCAGCATGAGAATAGACAGCAGAAAAAACACATGAAGATCCTTGCTTTTAAACTCAGCAGTACTGATGAGATTTAATCTGTGCCTTCCACACGGCTTAAGCATTCCTCATAGGCACTCTTTCAAGTGGGAAGGCGTGCCCAGAACAAATACAAATCATACCAATAGCTCTATAAAGCACAGACATTGGAGAAGAATAATACAATTTAAAAGCAGAATTTTTGTTTAAGACTCAAGCAATATAGAAATGTTTCTCTATTAGTTTATTTTATAGACTTAATAAGATTTCTTCTGCTAGTGTTGCAAAAGCAGGGGGACCAACAGTGTGACAACTCACGTCTTTTACATTTATTCAGCTGAAATTGACTGAAAATTTGACAAGTTATGACCAAGACAGGTAGATTATTTTCCTTTTGAAACTGTTTGATTTTCAGTTTCCTATATATATATGAAAACACTAAAGTTTTGCACTTTAAATTTGTTTATCACATAATAGGCAAAATCAAAACATGGAGGTGAAAACTGGGCAATTTTCAAGGCTTACTCACACACATTCCAAGTAAGAGAAGAATTTTGTCCTGAGTTTGTCATATAGCTACTCATATACTTTATGTATTCAGTTTTTGGTTTCTCAACATGATTTAAAAATGTTGTCATCAGCATTGTCTATAAAAAATAGGGAGAAAGTTTGAAATTTCTTCAAATAAAATGCAGACATATAATTGATGACTTTGAGCTCAGCATGGGATGAGGAGATAAGAGCATGATGATTTCAAAGTTACCTACTGTTTGCACTTAACTTACAGAATTAGCTTTCTGTTTGACAGTTAGAAGACAGAGGGATAGGAGATTCACAGTAAATTTGTTTACTTTCTTAGATTTTTCGGATTATTTCCCGTTTAATTTCCAGACAAATTCTACCTACAGGTAACATTTAAGGTACAGAGCAGGATAAGTAGTCTGGTTTGATCTGTAGCTCAGCTAGTGTAAGAGAAAAAGCCTAAAACTTCCAAGAGAAAATTAAAGCTTCCAGATTCCTGTGCATGCCTTTATTGATTGGATTGGGGGGGTTTTTGTTTGCTTTGGTTTTGTGGTTGATTTTTTCTCCCCCCTGGCATCAGGATTGCTGTATACTGTCATTACTCACTTGTCAATGCAAGAAGTTCTCCTGGTTTTGACTTGACAGAAGATTTCAATAATGGAGACATGTGACAAATGAGCCTTTCTCTTTTTTATGTGCTTGGCTGTTTTGTTCCACCATAAATATTTTTTTTTTTTTTTTGCCAGAGATTTTCACCACCTGAAAATTTCTTGCCGTGTTAACTAGTACCAGCCTTTATTCACTGAGGATGGATGCTTGGTTGCTTTTCCCATGCAGTGAGCACACAGTGGAAGAACATATGCTGTATGGTGGCTTATATGGGAATTACTCTGAGCTAAGGAATCTTAGCCTCATTCAGTTCCTGCTCAGCACAAAAGGCACTTGTGCTTGGTCTGATACCAGGCATTACAATACGCTACATGCAAATAAGGTATAATACCTTACTGATACCTGTGTAAATGCTATTAATGTAGCATTTCGAGAAATATGTGTATATATATATATGCGCTATTTAAACAACAAAATATTCAGAAAAGAGGCCAGTTAAACAGGTGTAACAGGATACAAAACTCCAAAGATTCCATGAGACTAAAGGAAGCCATCCTATTTCAGAAAATCTTCTAGGCAAGGTGCTAAAAGAAAATGCTCTAAGAAAATAGATGCTTGTCACTGCTAACAACATAATAAGGTATAATAGGAGACTTCTATTTTTATTTATAGTCATTTATTGTATTATTTAAATGAAGGAGGAAGAGAGCAGGGAAAGACAGATAAAATTGTGCCAGCAACCAAAATGTCCCAACCAGCTCTGAGAAAAGACATTTTTTACAGCTGAGGTTTGTTGCAGCGTGTTCGCTTGTTCAGCAGACCATACAAGGCTGTAAATATGGAAAGAGAGAACACAGCAAAGGAAGAAAAGCTGCTAGCAGTTTTGTCTTGATGAAAAAACTAAACTCTTGGTTTGATTTTTGGGTAAAAATACCCCACAGTCTTATTGCTAGCTTTCTGTTTTCTGAGATCTGTGACCTATGAAAGTGGTTTCCAAGTGGTGTCACAGACTAAAAGCAAAAATGAAATTCCAATGAACAGCACAGGATCCAAACCTAATCCAGCAGACAACCGCATAATATCAGGGATGCATATGCATAGTGTAGCAACAAATTTCAAGATTCTGGCAAGAACTTCTTAATAGTACTTTTCTGTAGCTCCCTTCTTCAGAAAAAATAATAATAACAGCAATTGTATTAAAACAGTAATTATTTTAATCTTCTAAGAATCTTACTGTCAGTGCTTCAGCATGTCTGACAGTGTTACATAAACAGACTGTGACTCACAGAAATATTGCAGCACTGACACCTGATGGCAGCTGGACCATTCACCCTGACTTGTGCCATGCCCTGGAGATTTATTTCACTGCCATGGTTGTTTCCTCCCAGTTTCCAGGTGATGCAGCCTGCCAGGAGTGAGAGAAGGCATCTGTAGCTGGAGGACAGCATTAGATTTCAAAGAGGGGCACCAGCCTCTGCTCATATACCCTCAGGTCTGTGCTGTGGTCAGATTTCTGACTCTGGCACGAAGCAGTAGGGCTTTGCAGAGATGACTCTGTCTGGAATAACCTCTTGGTATAATTGGTCTGAGGTCATCATAATTTCTGGTTTCCTGTGTCTCCAAAGTGGGAAGATCTAATTTCATAAGTGCCAATGTCTTGGTTTATAATGTTAGCATATGTCATAGGTTTACACAAAGTGTATGTGGTCATTATTCATTCCAAATTTTGTAAATGTGTCTTTATTTTCAGATCCTCTTCATTCTGGAATGATCTTTGTGAATGCTTTTTGTTTCAGTGGTCCAAGAGATTAATGGATGACCAGAAAGAGAAAGGTAGAAATCCACTAAGGTTTTCTCATTTCAAGGAGAATTCTTTGCTTATCGTCTTGCATGTGACCTGACCACAATACAAAATGTGAGTTAGGTGGCATAGCAGTTAATGTCCAAAGAATATACAACTACAATGACTTGCATTTGAACAAATTCTGGAATGCAGGAAAGCTATTACAACTGATTAACATACTCAATAATATAAGTGAAATGAATCATTACTGTGTTACCCATCATGGGATGATTAAAGGCCAGCTAGTAACATTTTATATAGACTTTGTTAATCAATTAGTAAATTAGTATTATTTTCCATAGCCACAGGAGCATAAGTAGTAATATCTAGCCACTTGAAAATACTTAAATAAACCAAATATAGAGATGTCGAATCTTTAAAGCAAGGAAAGATTTTCAGAAGTACCTACTTTATCAGTTAAACAAATGTAGTTAGACAAACAAAAAAAAGATTGAAAAAATTCCCCTCTCCCCAGAAAACCTCTGCCAGGTTTTTTGAGCTAGTTGAAAACAAGCTTTTCCTGGTTGAGGTTCAGGATTGTGGTTTTTTCTTTCTTTTTTTTTAGTGTTATTTCCCATTTTTTCAAATAATATTTCCTCTTTTTGTTTATACTCTTGACTCTCCTATTTCTTTACTTCTGGTTTTTTTCTTTTTCCTTCTCCTTTTTTTTTATTTACTTTCAGGTGGGTAGTAGGAAATGGTGGTATTACCTAACATGGCATTTTGGTGTACATTATGTCCTATTGAATGTGACATAGGAAGTATAGTTTTATTTTGGTAACAGGAAAGATGACCTTTTCCTGATTGCATGGAATTTGCAATGAAATATAAACCCCCCCATGCTGATGTACCATAAAAATCTCAAATTGTATATTGCAGGGTAGACCAAAACTCACTCTCCTATATATGTATTAATGTGATAAATTTAATAGAAGCATAGGAATAATGGCTACTAGTCAAATGTGTTACTTGTAAATTCGAAATTATTACAATATCATGGAATATTTTTAATACAGTTGTACAGATATGTGTGTGCATATACATATATAATTAGCACAATTTCACTTTCTTCAAGGGGAGAACACTTCTGAAAACAAGTCAACAGAAATGGAGCAATACCTTTGGACATAAACAGATTTTAAAAATTACGTTGTAAAAGATCTTTTAACAATTACTTCCTCTCTCTATGACACTAAGGGTCTTCAAACCTACAATTGTATTTATTACTTTCCTTTAAACTTTCATATTTTCTCGCATAGATTGTTTTTATTTTTATTTACTAGGAAAAAACTCAAAGCTGTTTTTTGAAATCAGATGATTATATTACTCAATTTTTTGCTCTGTGCTGGTTTAATTCTTCAAAGTTCTGCCTTTCCATAATGTGTGATAAAGGAGAAAGAAACTCTGGTCTTTTGAAAGCTTTATCTTAGAAGGATTTAAATCCTTACTTTATATTTTGCATGAGATTTGCACACAGTATAAAAGCTGTATCTCTGCCTCTGCTATTGTCCCTTTGGGCTTTTACATGTGGACGCTGAAATTTTGTAACTTACAAAGAATCATTTATCATATTTAAGCACAGAGCAGCTTCCAAACGTTTTTATAAAAGAAATAGGGTCACTGCTGTAAACTCTAAAGCCTTATTTGATTTTTCAATAGCTCTATATTTAATTTTATTGTTGAAAATTTCTTGTCCGTGCTTTCTGATTATTGTTAGGGATAAATGCTTGCCCTCTTGAGGTTGTAGTTTTTATTTTCTATTGTGCCAATTTTCCTTTTCCAGCATGGTCATCTGAGAATTTAAATCAATGAACAGAGTGCAACATTTTCAAGTCCTTTTTCCCCATTGACTTGAATCCTTTTTTCCCTGCAGTTAAGGAGAGCTGCAGATTATCTCTTGGCACTTAAAACCTCCAAAAAGGTCCCAATACATTTATTGTCATTAACGGTTACCTCTATCTTCTCTGTGTTATAGATGGCCTGCTAGCTGATCCTTCCTTCCAGCTGGCAAGTTCAGTGAGAAAAAGCGTCATTTTCATTATTTTTATTCTGAACGCTACTCATTTTATTTATGAATAGTTCCCACAGAAGTAGTTTACAAATGGTATTGCCTATAGGACATGTATCCTGTTGCTGATTTTGAGGACTCACAAGTGACTTAAAGGATCCTATTTTTACTGCCTTTTCCAGCAATGTTCATATCAAACATTCTCAAACTACAAACAAAAATCTGCTTAAACTCTTTGTCTCCTGCCACCTCTACTTCAGCTCTGATGGTTGAGCTGCAGTTTCTCTCTATTTAGTTGTACTCACTAGTAATAAAATGTTAACAGTTTTACACCTATTTGCAAAGTTTAGTTGTTCTGTTCATATTTATGGATTTCAAATTAAAGTTTCTAATTTATACTAGTTCAAAGTGGAACAATTTTTAATTCAAGGTACTTGTATACTTGTGTTCACATCTTTAATAGATTTTTTTCCTACTTCCTAAACTTGACATCATGAGGTAATTTAAAAAAGAGAAGGAAAAAAAGAGTAAGGAAAGGTTAGTCAAAGATCCCAGAAGCATTTATAGAAATTCCTAACTGCAGAGAAAGAAAATAAATGCACTTGCTTGGATGTTCAAGGGCCCACAGCTGATGGTGCCTTTCAGGAAATAAGCAGGATCAACCACAGATACCTAGCCAACAACAAGCAAAAGAGCATTAAGGTCTCTACTTCTGTCTGAAATTAGGCTTCACTAATCAACAAGTTCAAATATTACTGAGGTGTCAGAATGGGAGGAGGCAGGCAGCCTATGTTGACTATATTACTGCATAGGTCTTATTTTTATCCAAAAAACAGGTTCTTGAAATGGTAAAAGTATTTGTTGATACAGTGAAAATATATCAGACAACCCTCCCGAAAAGGGGAATTCGCTTGAATTGAAGAAAATAGTAGTAGTCCATTGCACAAAGATAGCAAAGAGAAGGAAACAATTTTCATGCTTGCTTGAGACATATGGCTTCTTAGTCTGCCATAAGCACACTTTATCACCTGAATACCTCTTAGTAGTCTAGTGCTCTGTAGAAGGAAAGTAAATTTCCTACCACTCTTTTTAAAAATCTGTAGTTATGGGGCTCTTTGGAAAGATTGTGATACTTTTTGAATATAGAGGAAATGGTTCGAGACAGTTTTTTCTAACCCAAGGATATATAGCATAGTATCATAAACTTTGTTTCCATAGGGCTTTCTCCCATGTTTCATTAAATCACACATTCCTGTTTTCTTAGAACCTTGTTTGGGTTTCTAGACAAGGATATTTTTTTTTTCTCTTAAATTAAGTCCTCACCTTCTCTGTACAACTGCTAAGTTTATCTAGTTTCTGTTGCAGCAGATTACCTCTTGACAGGAGAATTTCATTGAACTGTCTCTGAAAGCCCCTCAGAGATATAACAGAAAACGTCAGTTTGACTAACAGAGATCTCTTCTCATGTTATCAGCTGGGCAAGGGAATATCTCATGGCTTCAGATAGCTTTACAGAGGCCACTGAATGCTCAGCAAAACCCTCAATTCTCTTCTGCCTTAGAGAATTAACAGTTACAAAATCTGCCTGAAATTCAACATCAGGTTTAAACTCATAAGTTTACGTGTCTATGCATAAGCTCCCACATGTGTACTAAGCATCTAAGCTTCTGTTACAGTTGTTGTAGATCTATTTTCCAATGTTTTGAGCTTGGTTTGTACAAAGGAAATAGGGATTTTATTAGTGAGACTACACTGTAAGTACCCCTCAGAGCCATTACGCAGAGGATATAACTTCTTATAGCCCCTAGAAATAACATGTTGACCATTTTGCTAGTAATGTAATAGCTTTTGCTTTTAGTTCTGGAGTTCAATGGCTCAATTCTTATTATGTCAACTAAATGAGCAGCTGCCATACCTGCATTTAATACGGCTTATGAATATGGGACACAAGCTAAAATTCAGCAAGATTACTGATAGAATCCTGTATAATCAAATTTAATTTAACAGAAACTCATGGTTTATTGAAAAGGCAATCAGCTATTATCAGAATTTCTGTTTAACTGTTAGTTTAGGCATCCTAGAATTTCTACTTTTTATATAGAAGGTACATATATTATTTTAAATTTTAAATTATAGCATTTATTAAATGGGAGGAGAGAATTATATCATGATTATGATGGTGACTCAATCTCTCTGAAAACTCAAGGCAAACTTCTGATGTAGTTTTTACTTTGATTTTCTCTCAATATTTGTATTTCCTAGATGAACAAAGAAATAAAGATTTGTAATCAGGTTCCTAACTAGGGCTAAAAAACATTGTGAAGGTAAGGTCTCTAGTCATTACATTCACTGTTGGAGTATTCTCTGTTAAGTGCAGGTAACCATTAACATTTTGGGAACTTATTCCATCTCTTTTAACTCAGCCTTGATGTTGTGAGATTCATCCAGCCTTCATCAAATAAGTCTTTACACTATGCATGAGGATAATAATCTAGCACAAAAATTGCAGCAGAGCATTTTTGAAGGGAGGATACAGACAGTAAAATTACCTCAAGTGTTTACAGAAACAAGTTATCCTCATGGCACTAATAGAGGCTATGATATAGTCAGAAAAAGAATACCAAACATTTATCAGGACCTAAGAAATTTTTAAAAAACCAACATAAATACGCTTCATAATTATTAAATGTATATTATTTACACATATCTTTGCAATGTTTTGCCTATAAATGTTATATCAATGGATGTGTTTAATATTATTTTATAATCAGCAATTAAACAAAACAATCTCTTCTTAATAGCAGTCTACTCTATTTCACATTGAATTGTAATTATGTAGTTAGAATACCACTGCACTATTTTATGAGACTGTAATTTTGTTCCAGAATGGGTAAACTATAAGACCAAGGTATAAATAGGTCCATGTGATGAAGGGATAAAAACTGTTTCCTCATAAAACAGCACAGACAAATTGGTGTCTCTACTACACTGAGAGGCCTTATTCTTTTAAAAAGTATGTCCCTGACAGTGCTGGGTCCTTTGCTTGTAATTCCATACTAAGATGATCGACATATGTCCTGTCACAGCTCTGGTGGAAATGTTGGGCACTTACGAGGGCACTGTGTTCTGCAATTCTGGGGTCTGAAAAAGAAAGCCCAAGGGCCTGAACACCTGATTGACTTCTTTCCTCACTCTTATCAATTATTTTTATAAGAGATATCATTCCTTTCAAACTTGAAAAACTAGCACTACAGTTCAGGCATACATGAATCAGATCCGATTTCCTTTAGGCTAGATAATAAACAAAACTAATGCAAAAGTAACCACCTAGACAATTATTTTAAAACATTAAGGTAATTTATAAAATTTAAACTTTCCTACTGCAATTCGGAAAGGGGAAAAAAAAAAAGGAGAAAAATCTAGTCTTCCAATGCTGGTTTTTCCAGTGCTCTGTATTTCCTTGTTTCATTGTTTCTGTACCTTTTTATCATTGTTATGAAATAAATTATCTTATTTTGAAATACCTTTGTCCTCCTTTTATATCTTAGAAAGCACCGAAATATAAGTTTCTTGTTGCATTCTGGCTTCTCTTCAACACAAAAGCATTACAAGACACTGTATGGTTGAATTAAAGATCCAGGGGAAAATATGCTTTGAATTCCGAGAGACCACTGACTGTGATCATTCTGAGTGTTTAGATAGCTGAGATGTTCGGGCAAGCAGAAATGTTTATTAGATGTAAGGCTGTTTTCTAGCAGCAGAAAGTGAATAGATTTTTCAGGAAAATCTATGAACAAAAGTTCTGATCACTAAAAATGTTTTGAGAACTCCACTCCCATTAGCTGTATACTGTAAGTGTCAGGAGTAAAAATTCACAGAAATAAGAAAGAGCTGGAGCTGTATTTGCAATCATAAGTTCACATTTTCTGAACTTCATCCACAACAGAAAATACTTTTGCATGACATTTGACCTTTTAGATTTCTGTATTTAAAGGAGAAAATTATTGGTAATGTTAGCACTTTTAAATAGCTGAAAACCTTAAACATCAGAAAACTACCAATTTAGAGCATGTAGGGGTCATATAAAGTTCACTTTTCTCTGTGTTTTTTGGTAGTTTTTATCTTTAAAACTCTGCAGAATTCTTTGATCAGGTGTTTGAACCTATCTGTAGGTAGGTAACTCTTCAACAGGGTTCCTAATTCTGCTGTAAAGCATAGAGAAATCATCTCTGTACTGCTCTGCAGATTCTCCTACTCTTACTGCACTTCTCAGGTTTCACAGGGATTGAGTGAAAAATCAGTGGGTTTTTATAGCTATATTAAAAACACTGAAAGGCCCTCATGAAATTCATTCTGGTGTAATTACAGCAGAGAACTGTAATTCTTAATCAACAAGATTAAAGATAAAACAGTTAAACAAAGCATCATTCATTCTATGGAAATTTTCAGTTTGGAAATTGATGGGCTACTAGAAATGTATTTCATTGCTTTTATACCTTTATGAATGAGAAAATTATTATACTGAATAAAAGCATGCGTAAACTGTTTGTAACGAAGGAAGACAGAAGGACTTTCTTTTAGAATGTTGCCCAGAAATGGAAGTTTGCTTGTGTTTGTGTAGAACACAGGAGGAGATGACTTTAAAAAGGGTCAATTTTTCTAGTTTGAACTAGCTTAAGTATATCTCAAAACTCTCAAGAGAATCCTCAGATTCTCAAAATACTGCTTTGAGTATAATCCATATTTCTAACACAGGGCAAGTGAGGAGGTAGCTTACATGTAATCAGCTACTGAAGGTCTAGTCTTTCCATATAATTTTACTTACATAAATAAAAGACTTGTATTCTTTATAATGCAATAAGTTAACCTTTCCATTCAATGTAAAAAAAAATTCTTCCATTAATTTATGATTTTAATATGTATTTATAAATTATTTTATTTATCACATAAGTGATTTTTTCTGAAAATGGGTTGTGGAGTTTTTTATTTTGACTTTGTTTTGTTTGGGGGTTTAACTGTAGAGTTACTTGAAAATTAGGATGCGTGAAATCTGAGGAAAATTTGCCACATCTGAGACAATGCAGCAGAGGAAAGAGAAACAAGAATATTTTCATCTTCGCTGATTCCTATTTTTGGATGATATTCCAAAAGATCACTCCTTTAAAATATATTTTACACATTTAAGATCAAATCCATAAAGCACTGGTATCCCTCCAGACGTATTTCTGTTTGTACGATTTGAAATCTGAGCTGGCAAATCACGGTTTCATAAAACGGCAATAGTGCCTTGTTTCAAGAATCAGCTGAGCACAGAGCAAAACTCCCTCATTGTTCAAAAATCATAGGAAAGAATGGAGGAGTAGAGAAATATAAAATGGAGATATGACATCTGAATACTTACCTTAACGTTGTCAAATAGAATATTATGATAATTGCCTTCACTTAAGTACTTGTTGCATTGCCCACTTTCAGCTGCCAAAATTCACATATTTCTGTGTTAACTCATAGGAGAAGTTGTTTCCTAAAGTTAAAAAAATAAAGGCTGAGGACAACAATAAAAAAAATAAATCCAGGCTTGTGTTTTTAATACCAAATACTACAAAAATATAAAAAATGCTTCCTTTATGATTGTTACTCGAAATGTTGATTTCATTCAGGCTATTCTAGTTAGAAGAAATGCAGATAAAATGTGGGTCGATGCTCTAAATGTTATATCACTAGAAGATATATACACTTCAAGAAACAAATACTGGTGTAAAAATCAGACCAGAAAATAGCTCGTGATATTTTAAACTACCTTCCAGAATTTAGAAAAAATAGTCATTTATTAAAGACACATTACATTAGCAATTAAATGGCTACTACAGAACTCCAAACCCCCTCAATTATAAAGAAGTTATAGAAGTACACCTAATCCAAGGTTATTTAAGATAAAAGTTCATCATATTGAACTAAGAATTGAACTTTAAATTAAAAAATAGTGACTCTTGGGTATATGTGTTTATAGTTTATTTATGTTTCCAATATGAAACTGAGATACAAAACATAGGAACCCAAGTAGAAGTTACTATAATGTTTTCCAGGAAACCTTTATAAGACAATTCTAATGAAGTCACACCTAACCCTGCCTGAAAAAGGGGAGTTCAACCACAATTGCGATTATATATAGAGTCTGAATGATGACTTTTACTTTATTTCAAAGTCTGTATTTCTATCCTCCATTCCTAAAGACGAGAAATTTAAAAATTACCAAATAAACCAAAACAACAAAAAAAGAAAAAAACTCAGCAAACTTTAAAACCACGAAATTTACTATACATTTAAGAAGATCAAGTTAAAAAATTAAACTTTTGAATTGTGTTTGGTTTGAAGCATCTTCCTAATAAATGGCATGAACTGTTCTTATGGCTGAGGAGTGAAATGGGTGCAAAACTCAGTCTGAAACACTTTCATATACATAAGAATACCTTGGTTTTATCTTTGCATCAATCCACCAATTTTATTTCTTTGAGGCCGTGGGCTGCAGGCTATGTTATAATCTTTAATATATGACATATAATAAAAATATATTGCATTAATGATATAAAAATAAGATACGTATAGAGAACTTGGGTCTCAATAGAAATTTTATTACAGAAATATTGGAATTTCTGTGCTTGTACTGCTCATTGAACAATATTTTTTCACGGCCTTCTAGTCAAAACTTATTGTTTTTCCTTATAAGTATATAAGGCAAGCAAAGCTAAATATAGACTTTTGTGTTCTACAGTTTAATGGATGTCAATGACATTTTATATGCTACATTGTATCAGTCTTGAGATTTAAAGTGTACCCTATGTTTTATGAGTAGTTAATTTAAAGTGAATAGTGAAATTGCAGTTCTCATAGTTTCTCTAGTGTTTCAGTTTTTTACTGATTGTACAAGAATTATGAACTAAACACACACTTTTTTTGAACTTGGATATCTAAATTCAAATATTTTCTTTAGATGTTTAATACGGCCAAACTCCTATTTACTTTTCAGCATATATATTTTCCAGCACTGTTTTATGCTAAAGTACCATCCCAGCTGAAGCATACATGTCCTAACCATGATATCTTCAATTATTACATAAACCCAGAAATTAATTTTAAAAATAAAAAGTGTATAATCATAGGCCATCCTAGTTCAGATTTTATCAGTTGACCCAAGAAAACTAGATTTGGCCTAATTCAGGATAAATCATTTTCAGCTCTGTTCCCTGCCTTTCTGCAGAACTACTGTCTTCTAATTCACAGTAGGAGTCACATTCTTTCTCTTTTCCAGTCAAATCAGCTCTTTATCTCTTTCCTTTAGTTTGCGATATACTCTTCTCTGTCTATGATTGTAAGGCCACTTGCCTATTCCTATTGTTCTTCCCTCCATTTCATATGTGTCAAATTTAGATTGTTCCTTCTAACTTACAGAATAAGGACTGTCAACCATACTGAACTCTTGATAAGTTTGCATTCTCTGATATGTTGGAAACCCACTAGAAGGCTACATGAAGTTAAAGATGGATTTGTTATGGTAGAATTTATGGAAAAGACTGTTTCATCTCTCTATATAAAAGAAAAAAAAAAAAAAGAAAAGCTTAGATTCCAACATTAAGTAATTAGAAAAATAGAGAACTGGAAACACTTTTGATCAAAAAAGGGGAAGGGAAAAAAGGAATGTGACACAATCATCCAGAATTTTTTATTAAAAATATTTGGATTTAGATTCACTGTAAAGGAGTAATAGAGAGAATTTAGTAATAGAATTTTATGTGTTTATGTATCCCCTGATTTGGAATTGCACATTAAGCAAGTGCAAAGTTGAATATTTCATATTAAAATGCATATCTCTATAGGAATTTGATCTCAAGATTGATTAGGAATATATATGTGCAATTATACATAGTCAACACACATTCAAATATACATACACTTAGGTTTCTTCAGTGGAAGAAAAAAATCTTAAATAATTTAAATAATTAAAGCCTGAAAAATGCATGATATGCTAACACACAGAGAAAACAGGGAAGAACATATTCTCACTGAAAATTCTGAAAAGATTATCTTACTTGAAAAGGCATCCTCAATCTGAAATACAGCTATTTAAAAATATATATATATAAATTTTTTTCAGGTATTTTACATGGTAGTTAATCTCCCCTTCACCTTTTGTGATTTTAGAGTGATGATTTCCACCTAAAATAATATTTCTGCCTATACCAAAGAAACAGGGGAGTCTGTCTAGCAGACATTACATTGGAAACTGAAACTGACTGTAAAGTGCTGTGAAATGCATATAGTAAACACACTGAAAGAAATTAGATTATTCTCCAATCACCTTTCTTTATAGAAATATGGTATGTTTCTTGTAAATTATAACCAAAGCAAGCACAATGTTTTCAAACTGAAGTAATTTTTGAGATGATAGTATTCCTTAAGACACTGATCTATTTGATTATATTATCTGACCAGGAAAAACAATCTACCACTGCTTCAGAACTGCAGATGAAAAACAGCAACATTAGAAAATAAGAGTGGACTCAGGAATAATAATAATAAAAATCAAAACCAAAACACAAACTATTTTTCTATGCAGAGAAATCCACAGGAGGCCACAAAAACTGCTTTGCAGCACAGAAAACACATGTATACTCCACTTCTTTCTCCTAATAACAGAAATCTAATACAATTGAAGAAGAAATCAACCTGTTCTTCTTTTACAAAGAGAGTCAGCAGGACCTATATTAAAAAAAAAAAATCATTTTTGCTACCTAAGAAAGTTTTAGAATTTTTTTTAAAAGTAATGAAGATGGAAAAAGTACAATTAGACAAATGATTCTAAAAATCAAAAACAATGCTTTCTTTCAAGTCTTTAATTTCCAGAACCAGATTCTTTCTGCCTATGTAATCACAATTACTTGTACAGAAAATCAGAATTATAAGTTCTTTTACTGGAAGTACTGTCAGCCTCATTTGCTGTCATGAAACAGAATGACCAGAAAATAAGATCATCCAGAACTGAAAAGAAGTTTGTTTTCTTCTCTACTTTGTTATTGACTCTTAAGTGCTGAACCAATGTGTGAGCAATGCTAGAAAAATGAAGCATTTGTGATTTAATAATCAAAGACCCAAAGTTCAAGAAGCTGAGAGAAAGGAAGAAACTTTGTAATATGTGAGGGGGAAAAAATAGTGGTGTGGAAATCTTTCTGGAAATATGGGAAAATATTAACAGTAGAGGATAGAAAACTGACTGTGAGACTATTACACTTCTTAGTGGCTTCTGACACATAAAACTGTTGTGGGGGGTATAGATACATAAACTGCTAACACTTGTGAGCTGCAAGAAAATAAAATTAGAGTAAGTAGAATACTATTTTTGCAAGATAATCTATATATTAAGAGTTTGAGAATTAAGGTCAGAAACCTTATTCTCAAGCAGTGTACATATCTTTAACTATGCACACAGCCTCATTTTATATAATTTATAGTAAAATCAGAAAAAAGAAAGGTGAAGAAAATTTGTTATACTACACTTTTGGTTTATGACCCTTTTTTTTAAGCAAATTTAGGCAGTTCTGTGGAATCCATATAAACGACCGGGGTGTCTAGGCAGTCTGACAGCATTATTTATAGACAACAGCAGCAACTGGGGACCAAATTATCTTGCTTGATACGTCTCTGTCTTCTACTGCTCTGAGTGGTGACTAATAACTTAGGTTAGTTAAGTTGCAAATGCACTGACATTAAACTAGAGAAATGACAAAAGGAAGGAGAAAGGCATACAACAACACAAAACAAAATAAAATGAAATGTGTTCTGTAGGAAAACCATAGCACAGCACAATACATTGTAGCTACTGTCTCTGAACATTCTGAGTCTTGCATTTTCCATGCAAAGTGTTTACACCGTCAGAATCATGCTGCTTTCAGCTTCCCAAGCGAGCTCTGCAAAAGTTTACTGTACATAAGCATTTAAATTTTTTCATTTTGTAGCAAGACCGGCTCTTCTGGAATATTGATCATGGCAGCTGTGTATCACTTCCTGAAAGGATGTGTCCATTGTCAAATTTGTGTTAGAAAATGAGGAAGGTTAAACATAAGAAGCAGTGAAATTCCAAAGCAGTATAAAACATATTGCATAGTGCTGTCAATGGTTTATCACTGGTTTCCTCCATTTGACTTTATAGGGAACAAGATAATCTAATAAAAAATAAACTTCCTTGAGACAAAAATCCCCCAAGAGAGAAACCAGGGATAAAAATTACCGTATGAAAACTTTTGGTAAGAATTAGAATTTTATGGCGATTAGATCTTTAACTCTTTCAGAAAATTTTCAAATTAGTAAAATATTGTTATTTTGGGAAGAACACATTAATACATGTAGTCCAGTGGAAAAGGAAGGGTCAGGGATTTTTAAAATTTATTATTAGACTCAAGGGTTAACATGAGCAAACCTAGCAAAATCACAGCAAAAAAATCAGAATCCCAGAGTGACTGACAAGTGTCTGCATCGGTATGAAGTTTGAATCTTAATATCTGCTTTTTCTAGCAGGTTTACCGTGGTTCGTGTGCAGACAAGAAATCTGCTGCCCTTTGAATATGACATTAAATATCACAGGAAGCAAGCCGGCATTTTGTTAGTTCTCTTCTTATCCCTCCTGGATGTTTGCTAATGGACTGAAATCCTCATGACAACAGCAGTAGGAGAAGCTACTCTTCTCCAGATCTCAATCCAGGGACTTTGCAATTATTTAAGCAGAGTTTGAAACACTCAATGTGCACAGTCTGGGGGAGATATTACGAAAAACTGATGTCTTCTGAGACGTTGAACAGTGATCTGTATGCTGAAAGCAGGTTAAAAAAATGAAAAAGTAGAAGTTGAGTAGTTGAGTTAAGGCATGTAAGTTTAACTGTTAAATAGAATGGCATAGTATTTTATAAAATGAAGGTAAGACGATATTCTCAATTTTTTATTAAACTAAAACTTTCCTTAGGCAGTAAAGTATCTTATTCAAGCTGTAGATTTTAGGGCAATAAGAAGTTATATTCTCCTTTCTGAAACCTGACATATTTAATTGTTTTGGAAGACCAGTCTTGAAGAATATATTTACTAAGATCCTTACATCTTTTTATGCCAGAGGAATGCATCTACCTTGATATATCCTGAGATGCTGGTGGAGAAGAGTCTTATATTTTCCTTCTAAATAATAAAACATAATAAAATTCATGTGGTTTTATATGTACATGTGTGTCTGTGTGTTTTGCTCAGTATGTCTAGAAATTTAACTGAGTGTTGAAGTGTCAGTATTTGAGCATGGAAGAATCACAACAGAAAAGGCTGGATCAAAGAATTTTCGGAGACATCCAGGAAATAAGTCACAGTCCTTCCTGTCCTGATTGCTGATTCTATCATTACCATGAAATGCAGTAAAATTTTCTGTGTTCAGAAATCAATATTATTCGCCTTTTTTAATGTGCACAAACCAGAATTTTAAGCCTTCACACTGAAATTTCCATGATTTTTTTTTCTGAAGAAAAATTTCCATGTTTAGTCTGAAAATACTACTTTGGAAAATATCTCTGCATAGTAAGTATATGCACAAAAATTTAAAGATTAGAAATTTATTAAATCAGGTTAAAATGAAATTGCTCATGAATTTCTCCTTCTTTCTTTTCAGTATTGGCTGCAGTATAGTTAAAGCTTAAAATGGCTTTGTATACTTGGGGTAAATTAGGAAGAAGGAAAAATATGAAGAACTTTGTGAAAGTACTTATTGTGTAAGATGCACTTGCTTTGAATTTTAAGCATATTGGTAAACTTGTCTACAGTGGTCATTATCTCATTAAATCACTATAAAATATCATATCCCATTGATCACTATAAAAAAGAGGAAGAAACGCCTTTAAAATTTTCTTTTCATATAGAAGTGCTGGACAGATGCAGAGTTTTAATTTCTAAAATTATTTTTGAGGTTAAAAATAAATATCAGCAGTTTGATAGGACTTGGGAAGATTTCTATAGGTTCCCATGAATTTTAAGAGCCATCAGAGCTGTCCCTTGGTGAGAGAGATGTAAAAGAGTAAGTCAGAAGCAGTGGGCCATGAGAAGCATAAGGTAGGGGTTTCCAAGAAGCCCTTATTTCACATTAACATAGTGTAGCAGCAGTACCTGAGTAGCCTGGGTTCTCTGAAGGAGAGATCAAATAAAGGAGAAAAAGTCTCTGTGAGCCATTAAATCCAGAGAAAAGGCAAAAAGACTAGAGCCAAACTGCTCAGAATAAAACCATAGTTACTCTCAAGGCATCATATCCTATGTCCAGGGCAGCATTATCTGTGATAACTCTTGGCTGCTCCTTAGTTTACCAGGATATTTAAAGTGGCTGTAGGTGCAGGATTTACCTACAATATGTTACATAAAATGGAAGGCTGTGATAATCCTTTATCATATACAGTATAATAAACTAGGTGGGATTGAAAAAATAATTAGTAGTGAGAAGCAAATAAATAGCACAACAAATATTCAGGGTTCACTGTGCCTTTAAGCATAGCATGCTCCCTGCTGAAACAGCTCCCATTTAGTGTTTCAGCTGGGAAGCAGCATATTACAATTCCTCTTTTGCTATTTTCTTGTTTGTTAGTTTTCCTCAGTCTAGAATAAAAGTAAATCAGTCTGAATAAAAAAGAGGTTTGCTGTATATGTATAGCAACAAAACCATGACAAGAGAGATTGATGTGTCTATTAAAGAAGTAAGTGAGGGAAATCATATCTTAGTTTTGCTAAGGCTGTGCTTGCTGTTTTTTTCTAAATGCTTTGGAGTACAATTTTGTGTTAAAAAAAAAATTAATCCATTCATCCAGCAAAATCAGGCAAATAATAATTTATCTTCCAGGATAATATTGAAAATAGTAAAGTATTCATGTCAGCACCCTGGTTCCCAACAGACTATCGGTTCAATGATCAGAAACTTTCCACACAATTACCTGACAGCTTCTTTGAGACATAGCAGAGCATAAAATAATGTTGTGGGGTTTGTTTGTTTTGGGTTGTATTTTTTTTTTTTTTCAGTGAAGAAGATTGAGATTGCCACACAGAAAGCTGCAGCATCTGACATAATAAACAGCTGGAAGATCCTAGGTATCAAAAGTTTTTAAAACTACTGATAAAGACATTCGGAAACATCATGGTGTGGTTTAGTTGGTTACAGATACTCCACCTCTTTTTGTCACTGTTTCAGTTTTGCAACAGCCAGTTGTTTACTATCAATGCCCATCAAGTCAGAGAAGTTATTCGACTGTGCAAAAATTGGTGTCTTATGAAGCAGTGTTAGGGCCATGTAGGATTAATGGAAGCTGATGAATGCCAGTAAAACTTAGAAATAGGTGAAAGCCTGTAGACATTTTCACAGTTTTCATTTCCATTTTCGTAGTGTTTCATTCTACATTTTAATTATACTACTGGTTACCAAAATCCATTTCTGTGCAATAGGTTTGGAATGCTGCGAATGGGAAAAACTTCTTCATGTCTATGATGATGATGTAAGCATCTTATTTAAGAAATATTTCCTCCTATTCCTGCATAAACCCCTATCTGCCTATTATTTATCTCATCTAATGATATATATAAATGATAATCACAGGACTTCCCACTGCACTTAGTATTAATAAACCTCTTGAGACTGCCTGAAATAAATCAAATTTCAAATGAACCTGAAACCTTAACTAACTTGCCAAGATTTAAGACAAAGACCATAATAGCTCAGAAGTGGAAGACATGGAAACTTCACTGGATTGCAGAACTTGGTATTACTTCTCAGTTGTACCCTGGCAACACCTCGGGGCAAGGATAAAGTGAGTACTGCCTTGTCCTTTCATCCTTGTGCTTGGAAAGAAAAAAAAGGGGATAATCCAGATCTAGCAGCAAACTAGCGTATGACACATGACTGGTGTACCTATGTCTCAGCAAATATAGAGAGATACAGTGCAAGAATGGTAAACAGCCTGTAGTTAAGAAGAAGATCCATTCTTCTTGACAACCTCCATTTTTGTGATTGCAGAATAGCTATTGAAGTCCAAGGCAATGACAAAATCAACCCATAAGAAAAAAAATTGTAGCAAGTATTTTGACGGCATAACGAAACTGGAAATAGAATTTAAGGAAAAAAGGACTAATTTCCTTGGACTTGCAACTTTTGGTATTGTTTTCTCATTGACTTTCAAACTTTCAAATTAACAGAAAGAATAAAGCCCTGGTTTTGGGCAGGTTCTTCTGCAGTGGAAAAGTCTTTGAGCAACA
Organism: Callaeas wilsoni; assembly: GCA_013398955.1. Classification (NCBI taxonomy): domain Eukaryota; kingdom Metazoa; phylum Chordata; class Aves; order Passeriformes; family Callaeidae; genus Callaeas; species Callaeas wilsoni. The sequence goes on along the minus strand of VWPU01004148.1, from coordinate 132,129 downwards.
GTGAAGCAAACCAGTATGTCAGGTTCCCATCATCTCATCTGTGAAGCTAATAATAAGCTCCAAAATGTCAATGAGAAAAGATAAGTTGCTCAAAAAACAAGTCAGAGTGAAAGCCCTTAAATAAGATGCTCCAGCATGATTTTTATGATACCATCCTATCTTGATTTTCATTATAATACCTTGGTCTTATTATCCAAATCATGGATGTAAGCATGTATATTTAAGGAGTCATGGGATTCCATCACTGGGTGTTGGTCTCTGTCCTCCACTACTGCAACTGAAAACATCAAGCTGAACACAACACCTCTGCAACCTTGTGTGCCAAAATTTAGATTTTAATTTCCCATCTGGAGGTTACCTCCAGAAATTCACCATGTCAAGTTTAGAATAGAAATTGAGAAGTTATTCCATCTTCTTAACTTTGGATGCATCTGACTTCCAAACAGGGAACACAGACATCCTGAGGCAGATCTCCTTACAGATCTCAGCTGGTTTTCTTGCTATCACAGCGGCCACGGACAGCTTGCTTGGACACCATGCTGAGAGATGAGTCAGACCTCTCTGTGCATCAGGAAGTTTCCTCATGCCCAACGCTTCTGAAGACTGGACTGAATGATGCAGATGGGGTGGTTTGTACCAGAGGAGCTATCATATTGTGACACAAAACTCTGTAGATATTTTGGAAGGAAAAAATTGCTTCTACCAAAGTGTAGAGTGGATGGAATTGCTGTCAAGCATGTATCTAAAATGTGAGAGCCTCCAGGGTCTGAGATCTCAAGTTTGAATTCACTATCTTGAATCATAAATGCCTGACTCTTTTTATTGACTAAAAAACATAAGGCTATAATGGTTTTACCTTAGATACCTTCTGACAATTAAGAAAGCAGGCTTCTAATTTAGACACTCATAAAGATTTTAAAACCCACTATTACTCACAGTTTAAAATACCATTCATGCAAAACTTATATATAGCATGTTTGCTGTCTGCCTAATATTTATTCAAAACCCTTTCCCATTGCAGCTGGGAATGCTGTTTCTAACCACCGAAGACAAGTGCAGAACACTGGGGATGTAGAACAATTGGCATTGTTAAAGGCAACAGGGAGAGCTTTCATCCAAAACATACTACGCGTCTCACAGATGCTGGTTATCTCCCAGAGCTGGTACCGATAAATGATGTACAACACGAGTGAATGCTGAGACACAGCCAAGCAGAGAAAAGGGTATCTAGGAGGAATTCCTTCACAGAAAGAGGCAACTCATTAAATGAAGACAGCAGGTACAGCATTTATTTTTCCTTTGCACATCTGTCTTCCTTCTCTCTTAAACTTGGGACTTGTTTGTTTGCGTGCTCTTTTTCAAGACAGAATATTGGTCATGGCAGCAGCAAAACTTTTATTTCTTTGTGCCTGGGATGGGTTTATATAGGTATAGATGTGATCAAGATTATCTAAAGGATGTCTTGAAAAGGTGTTCCACGCTTCTGAGAAAGCAGTGTGCAAACTTAAAAGGGGCTCTGTGTTTTGATATGCCTTACTCTTACTCCCCCATAATGGACAGCAGGTTCCTAGTTTTCCTCCATTCACTTTAATTTTTCATGGTTTTGTTTCCCAGTTTCAAAATTGTCCTAAAGGTCATCTCTATTGCTTGAAAGGTTGTACAGTTTTTTCTAGATGTCCCGGTTTTGATTGAAGTTCTTCACAGTGGCTAGTATGGGTCTGTATTTGGATTTATGCTGAACACGGGGTGGGTAATAATTTTTTGTTATTGCTGAGCAGGGCTTACACAGAGCCAAAGCCCTTTCTGCTTTTTGTATTGCCACACTGGCAAGGAAATTGGAGGTGCACAGGAGGCTGGAAGGAGACACAGGTGACCCCAGGACAGATGACCCAAACTGACCAAAGGGATATTCCAGACCATATGACGCCATGCTCAGTATAGAAAGTGTGGGAATAAGGAGGAAGGAGGTGAGGTTTGGACTGATGATATTTGTCTTCCCAGACCACTGCCATGTGTGACAGTGCTATGCTCTCCTGGAGGTGGCTGAACATCTGTCTGTCCATGGGAAGCAGTGAATTAATTCCTTGTTTTACTTTGCTTGTGCACTTGGCTTTTGCTTTGCCTATTAAACTGTCTTCATCTCAACCCATGAGTTTTCCAGCTTTTACCTTTCCCATTCTTTTCCTGATCTCACTGGTGGGGGAGTGAGTGAGTGGCTGCCTGGGGCTTCATTCCTAGCTGGGGTTAAACCACAACACCAGTCTAACCTGTCTCATATATTAAACTGTGTAAAGAACATTTGCAACTAATTGAAAACATGCACACACTTCACAGATGAATGCCTCAGTCATTATCTTTCAATTATGAATCTTGGCTCTATCTATTCTTCAATATCTGGTTTTGAATCCACCTTCAAATCCTGACCTATAAGCTCAGTAGCTTGTGTAAGATCTGGGAGATAAAGAATACTTTGAGTTTTGGCTCTGCATTATGTCAGATTCTATTTATGGGGAAATATAAAAATTACAGTCTATAGTGACTATGGTGTGGCACATATTTAATAGAATAGGCATAATTTTCTCAGAAACATCAGCGTTTGAAAATAGAAATCAAAGAATTTGCAATGTGTTATACCCGGTTCTGATCTACTTCCAGCAATAATAGGAGAGTTTTTAAAAGAAATCATACACTTTTATCCACTCAGCTCTTAGGTTCAGAACCAAATAGTGCTAAGTATTAAAGTGTGACTCACTGACACTGATTCAGGAGTCATTGAGGACATTTTAAACTCACCCCAGTGTAGATGATTGTAGATCAACTTGAAGTGGTATGATCCAGCAACCATGAGAACATACAGATTTCAAAACCTACAAAAATAGCTTGTTTTCATTTGCTTCTGATATTAAAATGTTTTATTTTAAAATTGTTTCTCTTTAGGCAATTGCTAACAGATATGGGGGAATGTTATAATGAAGTTTTAATTAAAAAAAAATTAAAAGCAATATGAATAAGTGAAGGAATTTAAGTATTCACAAATTGCTTTTTCTTACAAAGGAAAGGAAAAAAGACTTTTAATTTATTAAAATACTACAATTTAACAGGTTTGAGCTGCTTGTCCAATTCTTAGTTCTTTGATTGACATGACCTTCCATTTTGGAATTTATTTCATTTTAGGAGAAAAGAATACAAATTTTAAAATTAATTTTTTATTGATGAGAAAAAAATGCTGGAGATTAAAAAGTTATTACCTGTTATGCTTCATTTGTATTTTCATTGAATTCAGAAATCTTATGGGCCAGAGAAACAATATATAGATATATTTTAATAGTTTACAGCTATGAATAGAAAGGTGAATAAATTAAGCAATTTTTCCCCATTTATTTTCATAGACTTTATTTCTTAGTTCATCTTCATAATAAAAACACAGAAAATGTTACAAGTCCTGTCATGTTTCCCTTGATCATTATCACTATATTCAGTTCAAAACAAGATTAAATAAGTACAAACTGGTCAGAAAGTAATTTGGCTGGTCACTGGAAGAACAATATTAATCATCAGAAGACAATGTATTCCTTTAGCCCTATTCATTCGCTCAGAATTAGTTCTAGAGCTTAAAATTATTCCATGGCCCAAGTAGTCTGGATTTAAGCAACAAAATCAATTAACCTGATTAATCACAAATCCATTTGATCAATGGATGGTGAGATATAACAGCAGACTATGGTACTGAATGATTCATGAATTTTCTTTCAGTCCTGAGAAGCCACAAATAGGAGTATGATTTTTCTGTTCCATTTCTAACAATAATTATAGACCTCTATGTAAAATGTCACACTAGTTTTATAATAATTGACAGTTTTTGCTCCTCTAATGCATGCTAAGATTGTGAAGAGACTCAGGTATTTACCCATTCCCTTCTTTCCCTTCAGTAGTGGTAAGGCCGACTAGACAAAGGGACATTGCATTTTGGGTTTGGGTCATGACATAGTAGATGGCTGGGTCCAATTACCTCTCCTAACCTGGCCTGCTTCAAGAAGGGTCATGTTTTAAAATGTAAAAGAAAGAAGTAAAAACTTCTCTTTTCCCCAGGAAAAGAGCATGAAGGAAGCTAGGAAGAGTAATCAGTATCCACATCCAGTCTTTCTCTTCCTTACAGTGGAATCATATTTTTATCCTTGCATCCCACAGAGCATAGAGATTTGCAGATTTTTTTAAGTCTGGGATACATTTAACTCTTTTTCTTCCATAATAGTGGTACACAGTCCACATCACTACAGTAAGTGTTTATGATATCCTAAAGAAAATCAAACAATGAGTGAAAGTTTTATGGCTGCTGTGAAGGATGAAATCTTTGTATGCAGACAGCATGGGGTGGGAAAGGTTGTTTGGATATTTTCCTATGGACTGTGCTATGAAATTGCAAATCTAACAGAATAATTAACTATACTTACGTTTCACAGTCTAATAATGTTCTTCTGCAGTCTGCACCCAGAGTTATCTGTCCCATGGAAAAAAACTGAGTTGCATTTTCCGTTGAAAAAGTGATTTTCTTCACTCTACCTGCCTAGCCGTGCTTAATCTTCGGTTGGATGACTCAATTTACTTTTTTATGAGATACGTACTAGCCACAAATATTTATTCCTTGTGCCTCTTCAGGAGTGTAAAGAAATATTCACATTCCCCTTTATCAATTTGTTAAAGAACAAGATGGCTTAGTTGCCCAACTGTAAAGCTTATTTGCCTAAAACTTCAGTATATTACAGTACACAAAAAATGTACAACTGATTCTACAAGTGCTTTTGTGAACAACAGTGCATACAGTGGATGGGGTATAATCCCAGTCTTCCTAGAGAAGACAAACGCAGCCATTAGCAGAAGAGTTCAATCTGATGCTGATGCACACAGATCTGAACACTTTGACTATTTTCCTCACAATAGACTGATGTAAGTCATGAAAAGAAATAGAAGTCTTTGCCTTTTCAGTCTGTCAGGTCAGTGATCCACGAATAAAGAAGCCTTCATGCCAAGAATTAGAACAGATTGGAGATCTGTTACTTTTGTCTTCAGTGTACTTGAAAAATTAAGCCCATTATGAAGATTTGTGTATGCACTGGTTTTCTTGTTATGTTTTGCTTTTTTTCTGATTATAAATCCATTTTTCCAAGACTTTCTTATATGCAAAGACAGAATAAATACATCAGTGCAGCTCTAAAGGAGATATTGAAGTATGCCAAATATACACGATAATTTAAATATTAAATGCATGTTTACCAATTTTGTAGGTAAAGTTTTACAGTTATTTCAATGATTTATTAAAAATCATATCTTATACTTGCACAACATATTTATCTGAGTGCAACTGAGGATAACCAAGTGAGATGAGAGAAGACGAAAATTCTCAGCCAGGATAAGACTGTCTTTCTTTAAGTTTGGCCACGGTTGCTATTCTGCTGTGCAGTTACATATCCAGGACACTGAAGATCACTTCCTGATAGTATAAGCCAGTAAAGTGAAGTCCTGATAATATAAGCCAGTAAAGTCTGGTATTTCTTTGGTATAATTGGCTACATTTACAAAAGTTCATGAGTACATCCATATCAGAGGAGGATAACAAGGAGCATAGAGAAGTTCTTGTTGGGGATTTTGATTAAAGCATTGATGACAACTGTCGTAAGTAAAGTTATATTGAAAAAATTAAATACTCAAACAGAAAAACAAAGCAAAACAAAACTATTCAGACCTTTTCTTCAAGTCCACCAAAACATTTCTAGAGCAATATTACCCTTCTTCCATTCTTCCAAAGCTATAACTCTGCTTCTGTGCTGCAAGAAAGAAATGACAAAGCTGTTGAAACAAACATAGACTATAGGCCTTAAGTGATTATCTTTCTATATTTAAACAAAATAATAAAGGATGACTTACCTTTTAGCCAATGATGACAAATCTTAACTGGAACAGTTTGCTATATTTAACTCTGCTAACTTTCAGTCATCAGTTGAAAATTACTGTAAAATCATATTTCTGTATTAGAAGTGGTTTCCTTCTTGGAAAGAAAGTTTGCATATTCCATTTCCTGTTATATAACTTATTCAGACCTTACTATTTCATTCTAAATTCATAGACTCATGGAAGGGATGTAAGAGATCCAACAAAAAAAATAAAAAAGCAGAGAAGACTTGAAAGATTTTGTTGTAATAGAACAAAGCATCTTATCCCAGGTAAATAGCAGGCCAAATTGCTTGAACTATCTCCTTTCTTGAAATACATACTGCTTTATTGAAATACATACAACACTTTCATTGTGTTCTATGAAATAATGTTTCGGGAACATAGTTTTTGTTTGTTTTTTCTAAAAACTGAGTCTATATATGTGTGTATATGTGGGGGTTTGTGCATATATTCTTTAATTTTATCAGTCCTACTCACGCACAGAAATAATATTTGGACTTGTGATGTTGTAGGGGAAAGAAAGGTACATCTACCCCTCCCAACTTTTTTAATTCTTTCAAATTTTAATTTTTGAGCTAAAAACATTATCTAAGTATCTCTCATTAGGCTACAAGCAAAATAGATATAATCAACATAGGATTTGAGGGTTTTTTTCATAAAATTCATGAAGTTTGTCAGAAGACACAAAAGCAAAATCCCTAGGTTAAGCGAAAGAGTGAGATGTCAAAGTTTGGAATATCCAGGAAAGACAAGGTGATCATGAGTAAAGCAGACTCTGACTGGGACTTTTCTTAGATTCTGGATTTCAGAGGAGCTCTTGATTTGTGTGGTCTCTGTTATATCAGATGGACAATTTGTCTTATCATGATTTAATTTGTCACGTGCCACTTACTTACCAAATCCAGGGAAAAGAATAGTCTTAAGAATACATATATGTGACTATTTCAGTATGGAAAAGAGGTTTTTTATAGGACACCCAGTGTCTTGTCCTTTTAATTTGCAAATATGAAATGAATAACCAAAAGTGGTGACAGGTGAAGTCCAAACATTCATGATTAATAAAGTTGTTTAAAATCCAACTATAATTTCCTGTGAAGATAAAAAAAAAACTAACTTATTTTTTCTTTTTGAGCTCAAGGCTTTGAAAATTTTAGTACTATTTTTAAAAATCATAACACAAAGGAATTGTAGAATATTCAATTGAAGGCAAGGAGTACTACAGAAGGAGAAAAAGGTGAAGCAAAAATTTGATACATGTAAGATTGGTAGTCAACAGAGTTTTATGTGTGTGAAACACAATAATCTCTATGGCAAAAAGCATCAAGCTGCAGCAAAATAATGTTGATGATTTGCCTTGGCTATTATAGGACATTTATTATCTCATTCCCATGCACGTGGTGGTAGACTCACTGGGACTTTAAATTTAATTACTTCTATTTCGAATAAAATTTAGAGAAAAAAGGAGGTAGAAAATAAAAAAAAACATGTTTCAAGACCACAGATGAAATAAACAATTGTGAGGCTGATGTTAATCTTTAAATTGTTCAATGTATTTTAAGTTAATTGTATTTAATAGATTTTATCATGCTTTGATCTTTTCAGAATGTTTCTGGGTGACTTTTTATACTAAAGATAACAAATGTTATTCCATGTGTGTGTGTGGATGTGTGTATAAACATACTTATATATAATAATAAAATACGCTTTAGGAATTCGGGCTGCTGACCATAAGTAGAAGTTAATAAACTGGACTGACAACTGTAAATGAAAGATATGTCACATCAAAGGTACAAATGCAGTGTTTAAGTTACTATGTAACTTCTAAAATTATGGATTAATTCCACAGCATAAAAAATATTTTTCATATACCTTTTTGGAGATAGATATTACACCCAAAATAATGCATCAGCCTATTCATCCTTCAGTATTTATTATTTTATTTTTTATAACTGTATGAAAAATGGAATTTAGACACAACTGAGATGTAAAAATGTCAAAGTCAATATAGTTCTACTTTAAATTGTATTTCGGTTACCTGTATTCACTATTTATTCCTCTAATTGCTGTGATCTTAATTCTTGAAAAAAATCCCAAACTGTGATGAAGTAAGAAATCAGACTTTCACACTAGTGCCTAAATGGTTCATTGAAGCGGTTGCAAAAATTCAGCTTTGAAGCTTTTAATCTCCATGTTAGTTTCATACATTTTGATGTAGTGATTGTGTGATGTCTATAATAATCTCTCTGTTGGCAGACACTGGTTACGTAAAAACAACATTAATTTCACTGATATGAAGAGACCACAGCATCACTGAGCCATAGACTAACTGTGAATGTTTTCATCACAAATCTATAACATGTCTTACAGATGTTGCTGTGCGTATGTTTAGTATCCAGAAAAAAAGAAGAAAATTACCACACCCATGCTTTAAATGTAACGAATCAAGCACTCTTGATTTCTCTCAAGGAATGTAAAGTATGATTTTTATTGCAGATCATCTAACTTTAGTCTTGATTTTCAGTTTAAAGGAAGACATGTAATATGTCAGGAACAGAATCTTATTATGGAAAGATCATTATGTCCTCTGGCACATGTAAATCTGCCTAAAATCAAAAGAACAGACAACCTAGAAGGTGGGATCACTTGTAATGAATCACTGTAATTATTGATAGCTACTTTCAATTCTCACTCTTGCAGAAAGACTGTAATTAACATTTCTTCAGCATAAGAACTTCCTCAAAATAATCAAATATCATTTTACAGTTAACTAAGTATGATATTGAAAAAGAAGTGAAATAGTTGGAAAACAAGTTGGCAGCATTTTAACATTACCTATCAAGATTTTTGCCGTGATGTTGCCAAATTAATATGCAAGCAGGGACTGCATTGAAGTTTCAAACATTTGCTTTTGGAAAAGCTCCTCTCTATGTGTCAGAGGTAATTCAGAAGACTCTGTATTAATACGCCGGAGCGCTGGCTGGGCCAGGAGAGCTGCAGCTTGTCCAGAGGTGCCCAGCACGAGAGGAGGACACTCTGTGGCACTTGTGTGCCTTGCTAGCCAGCTTCCTTGCCCGTGCGGTGGAAGGCACGGAGCCACGCGCGCCCGGGACTTACGGATTGCCCAAGTGTAACCAGAGATCAATGAGTGAGGCGGGTCCTTCAGCTGGTATTCCAAGGGTTTATTGTAGAAACTACCTTGAAGGGGTCTGGACATGAAGAAGGGCGAACTTCTGTCCAGGATGCACTTAAAAAGGGTACAGAAAAGGATGCGGGGATGACATAGCAATGACGTACAGGAAGAAGGGAAGGGAAGGGCAGGAAAGGTTTGGCTGCCTTTTCTTAGGAGATAAAAGGGGTGTCTGTCAGCTGTCAATCAGACAGACCGAACCCACATCAGATCACAGGAATTCAATGGGAGAAGCCATTCTCACAGAGGGGCATTTAACCTTTGGAGCCAGCCCACCAAACCTCTTATCGGGGCTATGTGGCCCCCTGGGCATTACTGTGGTTGGTTCAGTCACCACAACAACTATGTCCATCGTTGTAGGAGATAATTTTGTGAAAGCCCATGTTGCAGCCAAGACATGAGAGCGGGTCATGTAGATATTATTCATCCATTTTTCACTAGATACCTTGAACACTGTATAAAGCAGCTAAAACAGCAAACTCAGCTGCATAGGCCTCCAAAGCAAAAACTAATAGCTGTTTCCCAGAAATCTCAGTGCTGCCAAAACTACACTGCTACCAAGATATACAGCTTAATTTTGATGTGTCTGTGTGACACATATCACCGTATTTGATACAAGTAACCTTGAGCTACTACGGTTATTCAATCAGTACAATACTGATTATATTTCATAGCTTGCACGACTTGGGCTTTTTTTAGTGGTAGAAAAAGAAGTAGAGGAAACACAGCAACTATGATCAGCACCTGAAAATGCAGAAGAGAAATATTTGCTTCATTGAAAACTTGGTGCAAAATTTGAATTAAAGAATAGTTTAGCATGGAAAGAGAAACAAAATAACTGTGTTGCAGTTTTGATATAATGTAATTTTTACTTATTTCTCTGCATTCTTTCTTTGTTTAGAATGCAAAATCCTGAGATGCCAGTGTATTAAAGAGTATGGATGTGCACACCTATGTCATGCAAGAAGGAAAGAAAACATGAAAGAAAAAAAACTATTTCACAGCTAACATTCATAAGCTTCCCATAGCATAATTTCAGTTGCATAAAAGGGAGATTTTGTTTATTAAGTTTTCTTTGACATTTGAGTTCAGTTACTGCCATGGCAGAAGACAAGTTGATTAGGTCATTTGCATCATCTAAAAGGAATTCTGAGTAATGTCATCATTCAGTGGGTCATTGAGAACAGAAAAGTGATTGTATCCCATCAAACCAGGCTTTATAATCAAGCAAATAATACTTGGAATGTATCATTAGTCTGTACAGATACAAAGTCTGATTGGCTGATATTCAGATAAGGAACATGGACTTTGAATTGTAAAAGGGTGCTTAAGAGTGGGAAAAAAAGAATACATTAAGAAGGAGGAGAAGAAAAACACCTTTCAAGTGAATCCATGTTTGCGTCTAAACTTATTCACATTAGCGGGATTTGAAATAACCTTTAAGTGTGCTGTGATGCAGCCATTAAAAAAGAAATATTTTCAGTAACAATATAATTTTATTTATAGGTGTGGTTTAATCTGATCAAAACTGTTTTTCTATAGTGGATTGTATATTTTATGATGTACAAATGTTCAAGATATCCCCACTTTTCAAGAGGAACAGTAGGTCTTACTATCTAAACCAGCCTTAAACAAACTTGTGTAGAAACATTTAACTTCAGCTGCCTGAAGCACTTGACATTCAATCAGCCCCAAATGGCTCAAGTTAGTCCAAACTGTAGAAAGCACTTTCATTTAAAACACATACCACCACCCGAGAGGTGTTGAATCTGCTGCGTATTAAGTTAGCCTTTGTCAGCAGAACATTGCAGGGATTTAAACGTGTGTTAACAAATTACCTTCATTCAGAACACCAACTTGACCCGAATCTCCTGAGCTATAAAATTCAGCATGATCAAAAAAGAGAAAGGAAAGCGACAGTCTAGCTTAGACTCTTTTGGAATTGTAATGTTTTCACTTTCCATACAACTGGCAAGAGTTTTAAGAAACTGGAGAATATCTTCTATTGAATGGAATATGAAAGAATCTGAGAATAATACTGCGTTTAACCTCTATACTACAAGGAACATATATTCACACGTGTCTGTATATCTTGCCTTAGGCCAGTGTCAAAGAAAAGAGAGTGTTCAATCCTGCAAGGTACTGAGTACTCTGGCTGTGATCCAGCAAAGCACTCAACTATGCGTTTAAATTTAAGTACATGGATCATGCCACTAACTTCAATGGGATTATGCTTAAAGATAAACTAACCTTAAATGCTTTGCTGGATCACAGCCACAGTGCTCAGTATGGAGTGAATACAAATCCAGTCTGAGAGGAGCGTTTTCTTCTCTGTTTCCAGTGAGAGCTCACAAAATACATAAAAAAGTTCTTTTCAGGAAAGGAAGTTCATGTGATAACCAGACTGAATAGATTCAGTAGGGTGGGATGGTTAATAAAACTTGGGGTGCTTGTGTTCAAACAAATAGGCAAAGCAACAAACAAAAACCAAGCTTTGCCTTTCCCAGGCTCAGATATTCATTTTTTTCATGTAACATAATGACTGAGCACGGACTGGGATATAGATAAAGCAGAAGAAATCAAGTGAAAGAGTAGAGATAGAGGGAAACAATGTTCCCTCTTATCCGTTGCCAAATTTCTCTCCTGATTTTAGCTGTGGCCTCTCTTAATTCTGTAATTGAAAAGAACAAGAAGTCTCTAAGTTTAAGCATGTATGAATACCCTCACAGAACACATGTCAATTGAAATCAGACAATACAGTCTATATAATTAGAGGCAAGTGACATTCTTATGGGCCTGATCCTGTTCCAGATGAAAACAATATGAAAGTAGGCTTGGGAAACAAAGAATATTTCAAAGAGCAAAAGCAAACCTGTGCTTTTCAGCATTATATGTAAAGACTACTTTTGTATACATGTTTTGAACTCCTCTTGGCTCCTGTCAGTGTAAAGAGGACCTGGTTAGAGCACTGGAGCCTACTGAAAGAAGTCAAATGAGCCACAATTGTCTTTCAAGAAGTGAAGCAAGTGAGAAGAGAAAGAACCTATCATGTATACACTTCCACCACACCTATTCTTTATGGGCAGCAAGAAAGGCTTGTCTCCAATTTTTGTTTTCTTATTATCAGGCCAGGTTGCCAAAACCTTGGGCAAACCTGCAAATTTATCTTCAAACAGTAGTTGTCACAGCAACTCAGATGGTGAAAATGGACTGTGCAACACCATTTACCAGGGTGATAATGCGACTTGAACAAACATGTAACAATTGCAAAATCCTGGGCAGCCTGACTGACAAAATGACAACCAAGTCACATTAATCTTCCTGTAAAAGAGAAAAAGAGAACATGTCCCCTAAAATAGCACACAAAAACCGAGGACTGCCTCAGCAAACTTGGCCACATATGGCTTTCTCAAAGGCTTGAATCTTATTTAAAAATAATACACAATACATACAATAGGGCTTCATATTTCAAGAAAAATAATTAAAGACAGCATCTCCCTTTCTAGCTAACCATTCTTACTAAAGCAATGGGCAGCTCTGGCAAAAGTCTGCCACAGTGCACCCTGAAGTACAATCAAATCATACTGATAAAGAATTCTATCAGAGGTTAGTGAACATGAAACACTTTTGAACTACAAAGCGCCCAAGCAACTCAGCATGTGTATTTTTTTCCCCTAGGTTTATCTTATTCCCACAATTCAACTTCTCACCTTTTCATCATATCCATCAATTTCTTCCTTGTTAAGAAACAATTATACCCTAGGACTCTCTTGAACTCATTTATACTCTATTCTTGAACCTTGAACCTTGTTCTATGGCTTTATTATTTTTTTTAATAGAAGCCCTGCTCTGATTTTCTATTTACTCATAGATCCTTAATGTTACAAAATATTCTTCAGATTCAAAATTTGTCACCATCATCTATCAGGTTTTTTCACAAACTGAAAAGCTTTTGATTCAACACTTGAAATTTGAAGAATGTTCTCTGTTTATACAGGTACATTTTATGTTTTGACCAAATATGCATAATGTTTTAAAGGAGGACATATTTTCTTATCTATATTCCCATAGATCTACTTTTTTAACTACGTAATCAAGTCAGAAAAAAACCCCATAAACATTGAACTGCTTGATAGCTCTTTCCCATCACACACAGATTTTTATCTCTCAACTTATGAAGAGAAAAGAGTTTACTAGTTGCATGCAGTATAGGAACTCATTGCCTAATCTTGAAATGCAAAGAGTTTACTAGTTGCATGCAGTATAGGAACTCATTGCCTAATCTTGAAATGCTTTCGCCTTTTTCACAAAAGCTTAATTTTGTTTGACTGAAAATTCCACTTGGCTCCAATATTGGAAAATATTTTAATCTGTAGTTCATTGATGCTTATCTCGCTCAAATCAAGAGATACTTACACTTTCAGAGCTCAGTATCTCTTCCATAGAAACTGTAAAAATCACTGCAGTACCTGTAGCAGTTCTTTTCCTTGGAGGCAAGTGTCCATCAGGAAATTTATCATCAGAACTAGAATTTTTTGGGAACTTCATCAAAGAGACTGAGAATTAAAGGCATTTGGAAATATAATTTTCTTCCCAGATTAGACTTACTTCTCTATTAAGGCATTTTGGTGAAGTTCTCTACTGGTTTTTGACTATTGCAGTGCCCTGCTGAGGCCCTGGTAAAGTTTAGGGTGATCTCAAGGTCAATTCTTTATCCAAGCTCTTGGTTTGTTTCCACACTGATGCTAACTCAGGTTTTCAACTCTTAGGCAATCTCCTTTGCAAAGTCACTGCTCAGTGTTCACAATATGAGCATGCAACAACTGAGCTCTTGATTTTGAACCTAGAATAACACATTGGCAGGCTAGCTTGAACTTCAGGTGCTTCTTAGCTCTAGGGAGAAGTGTCCTGCTTTGAATATGAATGAAGTTAAGATCTAAATGAAAGGTAAAGCTTGAGTGTACACTTTAGCAGGAAAAGAGGCACTTGTAATTTTTTACCGTTTATCTTTTATATTCCCAAGGGAAATGAACAAAAAAATCTCACATAGAGAATAGAAGCATGTTTAGGCAGAGAAAAGTAGAATATTTCTTTTATTTTATTGATATATGAATGTTTTTGGTACAGACTTCTCTCTGTGTCAGTCTTGCTGGACTAGGAATCTTTTACTGCAATGTAGTTCTTCTAACTCCAGCAGCACAAGTAAAATAAAGCTCCATTTCCAGGAAAACCAGCAAGTGCTTTCCATTCTGGGAGACAGTGGAGTTATTTATATTTAGTGTCTAAGTGAATTAGTGACTAAGCATAAGCACTATTCAGACTTCTTTCTATTGGTAGATAAGTGCTTTGATAATTGGGAAATAGGAAGTTACACAGTAATTATGATGTGTTACTTATGTGGTAATTTAAGCAAAATTTTAAAACATTTTAAAAACATTTAAAAACAAAACATTTAAAAACATTTTAAAACTGAAAGTGGGAAAAAATACATATGACATAAAATAAGATTTTATCCCTTCTTTGGATGTAGCTCAATGAGACAACATTGCTGCTTCAAGTGGTTGAGGCATCTCTCTCTTTTTTCTGCTTCAGTCATTTCTCTCTCTTCTCTGGTTCCTTCTTTCCCACTTCATATTTGCATTCATCTCTGTGCAGCAATCTCACTTCTCTTGTGTCCTCTCTGACACATTTGCTCTTGAAGTCAAATGCGCATTAGAGTCTGTGAAAACAATGGGTTGATAAACCTATTCTACTTGTTGTAACAGTACAAAAATGCTCTCTTGTTTTCGTTGGAGGGTTTTGTGTTTTGAGGTTTGTTGGGTTTTTTTTCAGCCAGATTTAGTTTATTGAACTGCACAGACTGTGTTTTGGTGGCTCAGGGTTGGGAAGGGCTGTACAGCGAAAAACACTGAAGCAGTAGAGGTAGGGGAGTGGAATATTGCTTCTTTCCATTTGAAGAAATTCTTAAGTCATCTCAGGTTTCTACATAAGTGCACCACTAGGATATGATATTTTGAAAGGGATAACAGGGAAATTTAATGTGGTATTGCCATATAAAATCCTAACTTATGGTCAGACTGTAAATCTAACTTAAAAGACTGAAAATTTAATTTTGCCTTCAAATCTGTTAACAATTTTTTTGAGGAATGATTCAATATTCAGCAAAGAATCTAAGAGCCGGTCAACTTCTAAATCAGATGCCCAAAATTAAATGGGGTTAACACATGAATATTCATCCTAGCACAGCCCTGAGGGCCCAGTACAGGAAAAGGGATCTTGACCTTTCTCCCAGAGCCCATGTTTTTTAGTTTAGGAAGAAGCTGAAGAGATTGTTTTTGACCTTGTAGAGCAAACAGCTGCAGAGGTAGGAGTCACTTACAGAGAATACTATGCCAACAACCAACACGTTTTTGCTGAGAGATGAACTCTTTTGCCGCAAACAAAATGTGATGCAGCTGGCTGTCTATCTGTACTCTGTGGTAGCACAGGATTTAATGGAGCTTTGCTGACACAGAACTTGGAAAATGTAGTACAAATCAGTCCTGTCCTGAAAATGAGTGTCAGCTTTTACCAACACACTTTCTCATATTATTCTCTACTGTCTCATAATTAAATAAAAAATTTTTAGCTTTTCAGAGCACTTATTTGCATTGAGAAACCAAGTTCGACATGCTGCCTGTGTTGACACATTGATCTTATTTGTCTTAGATTAAGACAAATTCTAAATCTATTCATTTGCATGGATTTGCTTTCCTTCCTTCTAGGTGCATTACATTGCTCTAGATTACAATGAATATAATTTCCTGTCAAGTGTCTTTGTTTTTGTTTTCACATGCTCCCTCTGCTTTTCATTAACATGAACATGGGCTAAGCTCATGACAGTTTCTTTGAATTATATTCATCTTCCTCAAACCTCCTAATTGTTTTTCATCTCTGCTTTAATTGTATAGTTCCACAAAAACATTTCTCTCTTCTTTTGCCTATAGTCAAAAGAGATCCTCTTTTTGAGCTGCCCTCAACTTGTTGGTTCAGTTGCTGGGTAGAGATACTTAAGTTGCCTCTCAGTAAGACCCTTTGAATTTTGTTTTGTGCACATTTGGTTTTCCTTTGTTAGGAGAAAAGAAAGGAAACAAGTGTGAGTCATGTGTCAGAGCAGAGTTTTTATACTCTTACACCATCCTTGCACTTACTGTCTAAGGCCCAATAGCACAGATATCAGAAATGTTATACCTTGCAATTTTATCTGAGAGGAAAATCATTCTTTCAGTATGTGTTTTGATACTGCACTATCTGAGGGTATGACTGCATTAGCTCCAGTTTGGAAATAGACTGACATTCAGACCACCTCTTACGAAAAAAATGCAAATGTTTCTGTGTAAGTAAAAGCTCAGATATTTATGGTTTGAGGGTACAAAGGAGTTGATCTCTAACTTAATCTAAAGCCTACTGAATCAACGAAAACACTTCCACTAGCAGCAGCTAATTTTGTAGCAGGTCCCTTGTGCAGTATCTGTCCTCCACTATTGGCCTAAGCCTTGTTCTGTGACTCTCTCAGAAAAGAAAAGGTAAAAGCATCTTTCTTAACAGCTGACATAGGATGCATCCCTGCTAATCAGAGACAAAAAATAGCAATTCAGTAGAAGATGTAAATGTATTTATAAAAGCAAGACTAAAATTACAGACCTTTAAAACTAATTTATCACTGTTCACAGTTTCCAGTCCATGGCAAAAGAAATAACTATAAATATTTACCACAAGAAAGTGGATCTGCATTTAGAGCATTTTAATAAATGTTTAAAAGAAAATCGACATAGATCACTTGGCTTTGGCAATCACTTTTATCTTCTATCTGTCTGTCTTTGATGGATGTTGTTCATGCTCTTTAGTTTACAGTAACAAGCAAGTTTTTAATTTTTCTGTCTTCCTTCTCTCTAGTGCCAGGCTATGATGGATGATGTGACAAAAATATTCATCAGTAAATTCTAAATCTTGAATACAAATTAAATTAGTAATATAAGAAGCAGATCTGCATTCTCCTTTGACATTGTTGTAACTGCATCTGCTACTCTCTTGTTTTTCTCTTCTACTTGTTTAATCTTGATAATAATGCTAAATCAGCATTGGGATACCTTGTATTTTGCTTTAAGTACATGAGCATACAGTATTGTTCTAATACACTTTGTGTCATTATTTGAGCTGAGGTGTTTGGATTTTGAATTGAAGCAGCAGGAGCTGAATGACAGACAACTATCAAGGACTGGATTTCCAACCAACCATGTTCTGCTCTCCAAACAGCATGGGTAAAAAACTTCACTGGGTAAAAAAACTGGCTGCCTGGCCGGACCCAGAGAGCAGTGCTGAAAGGAGTTACATTCAGCTGGTGGCTGGTCACCAGCGGGTTTCCTCTGGGCTCAGTGTTGAAGCTGGTCCTACGTAACATCTGATATCTATAATCTGGGTGAGGCGACTGAGCGCACCCTCAGTCAGTTTGCAGATGACGCCAAAGTGGGTGGGAGTGTTGACCTGATGGAGGGTAGGAAGGTTCTGCAGAGGGATTTGAAAAGATTGGATTGATGGGCCAAAGTCAGACCCTGGAGTCATTTAAAATACATGTAGAAGTGACAGGTGGGATATGGTTTAATGGTGGGCTTGGCAATGTTAGGTTAATGGTTGGACTCAGTAGCCTTAAAGTCTTTTATAACCAGAACAAATCTATGATTCTGTGACTCTATTCTATGTTACAAGTGGTTTTGGTTTACTCTCCTGAAGGGCAATGTTCACTTTAACAATTGCTTTCCTCAAGTTTAGGGGTGTCTGAGTCCCTAAAGGTTTGCTGCATGTAAATGGTTGTTTGGAATCTTTCTAAGGTCCCCTATCCTCCATGCAGAGAAAAACCAACAGCTCACAGACAAAAAGAGCTATGTTAGAAGAACTAAGGAAAATTTTGATCTTACTTTTTAAATGTGTTTTGTTTTTACGCACAATTTCTACTTAAGAAAGGAATTTCATTTTAAGTTACTGTTGCATGAGACCTCTGTTAGGTACAAATGAACACACACACACACACACACACAAACAGAAAGAAGATTGTGATGTTGATGTTTTCCTGAGAGAAGAAATCTTCAGGAACTTCAGGAACTTATGGAAGTCAGGGAGGAATAAAATAAATTTATACAACTCAAAATGTTACTAGTTAAAAATCAATAGTGGGAAGAAAGCTGGATGAATTTAAAATTTTCCTTCTTATATATACCGTATTTTTAGTAATGCTATCTTAGCATTGCAGTTATTCTCTCTTGTTGAAAAGCTACTTTGAGGTCAATCTCAATAGAAGTTCAGATCAACTCCAAATAAAGGATTATTTTTATAGGATGGAGTGCATCTTCTGCAGTCTGTTTTACAGTTCTCTTCAAAGGTGAGGCTGACCAGGTTGAAAAGAGATGTCAAGGCATCCTTATTCTTTAATCAATTTCCAGCCACCGGGTTTGACCTTTTGGTCACCTAATCTAACCTTTTCGGGTGACAGATTTTATCCCATAATTCTTATATCTATCTTAAGACTTTACATTTTTATGTAGTATTTCAGTATATGAGCATAGATAACATCTGGTGGAGCTGTAAAATTTATTTTAAAAATGAACTTAGTCTAATGTTAAAGACTTGCAGAGGCAGAGCTCAACAGCATATTGATGAAAGGATTTCAGTGTTTAGTTACTGTAAGTGTGAAAACTGAGACTGATTCCTAGCATGAACTTTCCTCCTCTGGCTAGTGGATTTTGTGATAAGCACAAATAAATTGAAACTCCTTTAAAACAAAAAAAATCTAGCTGCATTTTTTTGTGCTTTGGATGGATAGAAATGAAGTAGAAATATGCCTCTGATGCCATATTTTGAGACATTGAATTCCATGCAACCTGAACATCTAAGAGAACAAAGCAGCCAGCAATCAGAGCTTCAGATGAGTCTCAGCTTCCCCTGCAAAGCAAACAAAACCAGTGTGCCAGCACAGTTTATTAGATCAGATATAGGCTGTGAAGTTCCATTCATTTATGTTTTACCTGTCATAGCATTGAATGTTTCAGAAGGTGTGGAAGTTTCTGTTGGCAATGAGAAGCTGAAACAAATCTTTCTGGACCAGGAACAAAGAGATCATCATTCCTGTGTTTTCATCAGGCAGCCGTGATGCCCTTGGGAGTCAGCGTGCTCTCAAAGGGATTATTACACTATCTGTCTCAGAGGGAATATAACTTTTGTGAGACGAGAACTTGTGCAATGAAAACCTGTAGGACACAGAATGGCAGAAACACATTACTGGAGAAATGAGACAAAATGGGTAAAATCTACAAATTCACAGAGACTGCTTTGGAAAGAAAAGAAAATTACTCATTTATCACATTTGGGAAATTATCTTCTTAAGGCAGAGAAGAGGTAGAATGATTATCTGGTTTAATTATAAGACCAAACACAACAAGAGAAAAATAGGGCAAAGAGGTGATTGAGGGCAGCTCTGTAGAGAAAGATTTGAGTGCGATGGTTGATGAAAAACTCACCCTGAACTGGCAGAATGAGCTCACAGCCCAAAAAGCCAATGGAATCCTGGGCTACATCCAAAGGAGCATGGCCAGCAGGCTGAAGGAGATGATTCTCCCCCTGTACTCCGCACTTGTGAGACCCTGCCTGGAGTACCGTGTCCAGTTCTGGTGTCCCCAACCCAAGAAGGAGATGGAACTCTTGGAGCAAGTCAGGAGGAGGGCCACAAAGTTGATAAGGGAACTGGAGCACCTCCTCTACAAACACGGGGTGAGAAAGTTGGGGCTGTTCAGGCTGGAGAAGAGGAGGTTGCATGGAGAGCACACAGCAACTTTCCAGTTTCTGAAAGGGGCCTACAGGGAAGATGAAGAGGGGCTTTTCGCCAAGAACTGTAGTGATGGGACAAGGAGTAAGGGGTACAAATTACAAGAGAGAAAATTTAGGTTAGATATTAAGAAGAAATTTCTCACTGTGTTTAGACACTAGAACAGGTCACTCAGGGAAACTGTGGATGTCTCAACCCTGTCAGTGTTCAAACCCAGGCCGGAGAAGGCCTTGAGCAACCTGATCTAGTGGGAGATGTCCCTGCCCATGGCAAGGGGTTAAGACTACATGATCTCTAAAGTTCATTTCAACCTCTTAAAATTATGTGAATGTATGATCCTATGAAGTACAGAAGATATTTTATTTTAGAGAATCCACGAAATGCAGAGGATGTGTAAAAGTGTGCTCTCAGAAGTATCCCAGAACACTTCAGAGCAATGAGTTCACTAAGTCAGGGAAATGTGTTTTGTTTATTGGTTTTGTCTGATTCTTCTAATGCAATCTGACATATGGTCTGACAGCAATTTGCTTTCTAGTATGAGAAAAATGCCCATATGTGTAATACTCACACCTGTCACAACTTCTTAAAAACATTTCTTGTAAAGGAAGGTTTCATCTTCAGCCAGAGCTGCTGAAGGTGTCTGGGGAAGGCAAACCTTATTTCTAAGACCTAGTCATTTTGGGCACTTTGGTGCCAAAGGATTATCAGAGTACTAGAGGAAGCGCATATCTTATGTACCTGGGGCAGAGGCAGAGAATGTCCATAAACAGAACCAGAAAACTCATGAGTTATGGGATTCAAAGCCCACAAAAGCTCTCACAGCAATTCTGCAGTGTTCAAGTAAGGGTGCTTAGTTATATCCATGACATATTTTGTTTACTTTGTGCTGAGTTTGTACCATTCACACTTGAGAATTTAGTCTAACTTGGAAAAAACTTGCAGATAATATGCATTCTAATAAAATTTATATTCTGATTGTAAATATAATTAAAACACAAGCATTCTCTTTTTTTTCACAATAGGTATCATATAGTCATATAGAACACCTACATATATCTATCCTTTTTCACTTTCCTTGGAATCTTCTCCCCTCTAAGACATACAAATGTGGTTCTACAACTTTACAAAGTGTTTCTCAATCCACAAAGCAAACTAGCAGAGTTTTTGTCTTCTACTCTGTGTCTCCATCACTGATGCCTCATCATAGTGTTCAATGTGAGTGAAGGAAACTGGGACATCCTATCTGAAAGCACATTTAGATGATCCAATTTGAGTGGAAAATAGACATCATTTCAAGTAATGCTGGGAAAAAAAAAACACCCAAATATAAGAACATTTTTCTTTCACAGTAATTCCAAAGACTTAGCATCAACAGTTACTATAAATTGCAGCAGCTATTGAAAATGCTGTGGAGTATATTACAAATGTGTTTGAATTACTGTATTGATGCTGTGTAAAAGGCCATATGAATACACAAAAAACATGCTGGATAATTAAAACCAGAGGAAAACTAGTGGGATACAAAACAAACTATAAACACCGATTCATCTTTTTATGCCCTTGAAGTTGAGCTTCTCATGGAGGTGAAGCTAAACAAGTACTAGAAAATGAGAAGAAAGGAAACCAAGAAGCGTGCTAAAATGAAAACTTACAAATGAAAAGTTAACGTGCTATTGAAGTTTACATTTACTCTTTCTCTAAAGGAAAGATAAGGAAAAAGGGAAAGGAGAGTACGCAAAAATTTTCAGCTAAGCACTACAGTTTACTTCTACAAACCTGAGGAGATAAAATATACCCACTTATTAAGGCTAATCTTAAATGTGTTAGAAATACATTTAAGATATCTAATCATGGTTTCAGTCTTTGTTATCAAACCGGGTAGGAAACATCTAATTGTCTAACACTGGGACACAGTTAATAGCTAATTATCTCTTTTTTATATATATAGACCTAAATAAATTGGGAAGAAAATACTGCCTATGAAATATTATTACAAAAGTTATACCCTTATTTGCTAAAACCAGAACTATTTTGGGAGACTGAAATTGTTTCTTGAAGGAGCAACTGTCATACTTCTGAGTTTTCCAACATTCTTGGGACAGGTAGATTTAAAACAAAAGCAAACTAAACCCTCCCAAAGGACAGAAACAACCCCCCCAACAACACAAAACTTTGATGAAAAGCTTTATTAGGTTCCCATTGGATCTGATAGCCAATCTCAAAAATGTTTGCATTGCCCTCTTTTTAGGGATTTGAAATTTTCACTTCACTCCGACAGTGTAAAACATACATCATGCACTACTTCCCCAGTTCTGACGCATGAAATTAAAACAGGGAAATGAATTCGCAAAGGACAATGATGGAAAAGGATTCTCATTTTTTTTAGATGTATGAACCTGCTGCATTTAATGAGTGACTCTCTGGATGCCAAAGATATCCATGAGAAGCTTCCCCTAGTCCCATGACTCCAACCAGGCAGTACACAGCTCCTAGATTTAGGGAGCAGTGAAGAACATTTCTGTGACGCATAAACGAAGCAATTTCTAGCATGTAACACATTAGAAGAACAAGTGCCTGAGTCCTTGGCTAGTGCTTTAGAAGCTGGAAAATCCCACTTTTCACTTTTTTCTTGAAGTGAGCAAAGACAGTCTCTCTCTTTCAGTAAGAGCTCCCAGTCATGTCTGAGAAGTGGGACTTGTCTGACTCACCACTACATTTATGTACAGATGTTGTCAGCTGAGAACTGAAGTTTTACGAGGCTTCTTCACAGCACCCAACACTCTACAGACCCTACAATCTACAGCTGCAATCCGAAGGCTAAACCTCATTTTTAAGAAGTATGCTCTTGTACAGAGAAAATTATTTTGAAGAAGCTACCGTATTTTTATTCTAGTGTAGAAATTCATGGTATGATATGTTGGATCTCAGAATTCCAATTTTTTATAGTGAAGTTTCAGTGAAGTATTTAGAGGCCCTGAAAATCTGTCAGTTGCAGGCAAGAGAGAACTTCATATAAATATTAAATTTAGTCAGGATGGTTTGTGTTCTGGATGTCAACGAAGGGCACGAGGGGGAAAGGACGGAGTGGAACAGGGAGCCTTGCGTGAATGACTTTCAGCCTCTGGGTGAGCTCAGGGCAGACCCCGTGCCTATGAAATCATTTTCTATTGTTAGCCTGTACAAAATGTTTGACTGTAAGCCCAGAGGGAAACTAGGCTGGTTTTGTGCCAGACTACTGTTATCAGGACAGTGTAAGAATGCTACACTGCACATACAGAACAAAGAATTACAGATTTAATTTTTCTTCTCTGTGAGAGTCAGCTGAATGACTATTGTGATTTTCTACAACAAATCATTAAAAAAACTTTTGTGTTCAGGCAGATGTATTTCTCATGCATTAGAGAAGGGAAACCTTGACTCGCTGTGTACTGAGGGTGAAAGGAGAGTTATTTCTACCCTCAGAAATGTGACCTGCCCCAGAATATCTCAGTCGAGATTTGCTGCCCTGTCTTTATACAAGTCTTTACCTTTACATGCACAATTATCCTGGTTATCCATGCTGGTGAATAAGAAAAATCTTTCTGCACTTAAAGGCATATAGCTTGGGTTTTCCCTGAAGGAACCAGTGCACTCACAGTACGTAATGGGGGGAGGAGGGGAGGTGGTAATGGGGTGGAGGAGAAAAACAAAATGGAAAACTCTTTCAGAATTATTTCTAGTAATAAGCAATGAGATAATCATATACCTGAAAACATCTTATGAGCCCATAGCTCAGTAAGCTCTGCAGTACAGTGTTGTAGTAAGCATGAGTAAGAGATTAATGTAGAAGTTTATTTAAAATAATTTTATTTTAATACATCATATGTATTCCTTTCAATCCCTGCATTTAGCATTATTATCTGAGTATGATTCATCTGTTGAGTTGTATTTCTGCTTTACTGGTTGTAATAACTGTTCAGGTAGGGAATCTTGGTTTTCTATATTGATGGACAGGCCACTTCATTTTAGATGCAGGTTTCTGCTCACTGTCTTCAGATATGTAGGTGTAAGGCTATAAAAATAAAAAGTACTTTTCACAGGTCATTTGATTCATCTCTGGAGAATAGAGTGTTGTGATATCGATCATGTCAGGATCTCTTCCTCTGCTTTAACAAGACCAGCTTAACATTAATTACAGAGCATTTAAAAGTCATCTGTTTAAAGGGGAATAGCTGGGAGGAAGGCTAGATGAAAGAACTTTATTAAGTTCTATTGTGGTTGGCATGTGTTTTGAACAGCAAAGTGTGTTATCAACCTTGAATATGATTCACATTCTTTCAGCATGCTCAGGAAGTGTAGATTCCTTTGCAGCAAAAGTAGAATGAATGTCATTTTGAATGTGAAACAAATACGTAAAACAACTATCCTGAAACATATTTTCTCTAAGGAAGTTGTCACTGTCAAAAGTCATGAAGTGATTTAGTGTCAGGGAGACTCTAGATAGTTTTGCTTCTTTCCTCAGGGCTCACTGATATTAATTATTTGCAGGAATCTCTATATTCCTATGAAACAATAAAGACAAGGAATATTTACTCTGAAATAAATATTTTAATTAAGTAAATGCCTCTAGGTAAAAATATGCTCTGTGAAATGCAACTCTCTCAAAGTTCTATATACATGCTTGTGCTGCCACAGATCCTAAACTGTGTTTACCTGGGTAGTTCCAAAGAGGTAAAGTATATACCAGTAAACAAGCAATATAGCACATATACTACATTTAGATGGTTTTTACTTAGATTATGCTGAGCGTAGGACATAGGGTTTTCCTTTACATGTCACCTGAAACTAAAACTTTTGGTTGCTATAAACAAGCTATGCTACAGTTTGTACTAAATAAAATGCAAACTTCTCAACTTGGTGACTGTTTTACTCAGCTCAAGCTCCTTTTCATGGGACGCTGCCCCTTTAAAATCCATAGTTTTAAAACAATGGATTTAAAACTAGCCAAATTCTGAGAAATAAATATCCATAGACTCATTTTGATAATTCTAGTAGGTCATCATAGTAATCCCATGTGTTAGAAAGGACCAACCATGGCCGTATATTGGCTTGTAAATTAGTCTTAGTAACTTTGTAACGTAGTAACATACTTTGCATAGGATGAATGGATAAACTGATCACATCTGCATAAATTCAGTTTTTGTCTTTGCAAGTGTATGGTCAGCTTTGCTTCTTCTGGCAAGTGAATATTAGATTATACTTGATGGTGAAACTCGGTTTGTGTTTTCTGCTATTATTTCTGTGAGAAAAGAAGTACTGCATTTCTTGTTAACTAGGTCTCAAATATCAGCTCTGGTAGTTTTTTTATGGATTGTCATGTAAAATAGTGGATTTATAATAAAATTCTACCAGAACAGGCTTGAATTCATCTTTCTAGAGATTATGTCCAGCTCTATTAAAAGTGAACAAACAAAACAAAAAACTGGTTACTTGATTGATGATTCAACTTGCAAGTTATACAAAGTATAATCTCTTCCTAGAATCACAGAGTATCTCAGGTTGGAAAGGACCCATAACGAACACTGAATCCAGCTCCCTGCTCCTCAGAAGAGTTATATAGAGATATAGAGTTATATATATACATCTTATAGAGAAAAAAAGATGTTATCCAGTGCTACTCTCATACTTAGGGGTCCTACTGAACATGAGATGCTCCATAAACAAGGCAGACACCTCGTTCTGATGGTAGATATCTGTGGACCATCTCTGTGTAAAAACGTCTTCATCTTAAAGGGATGTTTGAATTCCTCTGGATAACCACTAATGAAAAATTTGGGTTGATTTGTTTTTTGGTTGGGGAGTTTTTTTGGGGGGCTTTGGGGGGATTTTTTGGTGGTGGTGGTGGTGGGGTGTTTGGTTTTCATTTTTATTCTATCAAACTAGATGATAGGGAGGCATTTACTAGATTCCCAACAGGTTTTCAAAATTCTTTTGATCTGTTCGCTGTCCTTCAGTGTCGAGGGTTCTGTTGCGAAAACAGCATGTCTTCTTGAAAATGATGTAATGGGAAAACACTGGCACATAAGAAGTAGTACACACCAGGGTGAAAACTTTGCACCATGCTCCTATGAACTAAGACAATAACATGATATTTTCATGAGATCGCAATTCTGGAAAATTAAAATTGTAAGTGAGGATAAAAAAGGCAGGAAAAAAGTTGCTGTTATTGGTAGAATTAAAAGATTTACTCCATGATTAATTTTAGTGTCACTGGAACTCAACTTTTAGATCCTTTAGTCCTACTCAATCTGCACTGAGTGATGTTCTTCCTAATAATAAAGCATGAACAAATGGATCCTCTCTATTTAGAGGGCGCCTGTGGTGTTCTAAAAGATGTACTTTCAACTGCTTACTTTTTATATTATATATCTATTCAGGAACCCTCTATATGTATAGTAGCAGGTCAAATAATCTGCATTTTGAGAGAAACAGTACATTGAAGAAGAGGGCTGTTAAGATGATCAGAGGGCTGGAATACCTCTCCCATGAAGACAGGCTTAGAGTTGGGGCAGTTCAGCCACCAGGGAGAAAAGAAGCCACCAGGGGGACCTGACTGTGGCCTTCCAGTACCTTCATAAGAGGTCTTATGAAACAAACTAGAGAAGGGCTTTTTACCAGGGTATGTAATGATGCTACATCGACAAGGGAGAATGGCTTCTAAATGGAAGAAGGTAGATTTGGATTAGATATTAGGAAGAAATTCTTTACTGTAGCAGTGGTGAGACGTTGGAATAGGTTGCCCAGAGAAGTTGCACCATCCCAAAAAGTGTTCAAGGCCAGGCTGAATGACACTCTGAGAAACCTGTTCTATTGGAAGCTGTCTCTGCCCATGGCAGGGGGATTGGAACTGGTTATCTTTAAGGTCCTTTCAAAACCAAACCATTCTGTGTTTCTATAGTCTGAGTCCCCCAAGTCCCCTCAGCATTACAAGAAAAAAGCAGTATCTGTTGGCCATCAGCCCAATATCAAGATGTCAGAGACATGTCAGAACAAGCTCTCAGCCCAAAAGTGAGATTAGTGCCTGAAGGGAACATTTTTACAAATGCTGAGTTAACAGAGAGCAGCATAATATCTTTGATATTCAGATATTTCCTATTAATAGAGCAGAGATCTTGGTATTGCACACACAATTCTGCTCAACCTGATCAAGATGCATTTTTTTCTGCTTGAATCAAAGCAAGGTATGTTTTGTAAAAAATAAGCTTATACCATCAAAATGAAAATCGAACTCTAACAGGGGAAAGATTTTAACAATAAAAGCTGCGAAAGCCTCCTGAAAGTGAGATTCAGTCCAATCTGACACAATAAATTGTTTTACTGTTGAACAGAGTCCCACTAACAAGTATAGATTACATGTGTAAGACCTGGGTTTGCCTGCAGCTAATGTACCTAGAAGATGTATTAACTGTGCAGCTCTCCTATTTACAGTCAGTAGAAAGAATTTGATTCTATTTAAGTATAGGGTAAAATGGAAAAGAATATGAATGCTAAAACTTAAATCAAATATTCAAAATATTTAACACCAGTAACTGACTTAATGTTCTAAATAGTCTAAGGAGTCTACATCTATACCTACAAGTAAAATCTGCATTATTATTTCCTGGAATATGGAATTTAAAAAATTACATTAGTCACTGATATTAAAATGCCAGATGGGAAGAGGAGGTGTGCTCCGTATTATGCTGCATGCCTCCTTGGAACTATTAGTACTTCACGCTGTAACAGGCTGAAAATGAAGTGCAAACTCATCAGTTTAATTATTTCTTCTCTTCCTTTTGTGGAGGCTGTGCTGAAGGGTGGACATCTTTAGCTTAATCACTGATTATATTTGTTGCTATATGAATCTGTAAAACAAGTGTAGCTAATCTATTGCTATGCTGAGTTGTTGGGAGCCCCAATTCCTGTTTTCAAATTTGTTGCTCTGCTGTATGAAAAACAGAAAACCCACTTTTTCCTGCTGGTGGTTTGAATTGGTCTAATTTGTTCTGGTAATGGCTCCAGATGTCACAGTATAAAAGGAAACCCGGCCCCGCAAAAAAGATTGCCGTTCTGACCTTCTATTGAATTCTAGGGCTCTTGCCCTTTTTTGTCTTCTGAACAAACCCAGCACTCACAAACATGCTGAATGGAGTGGAAAAAGCAGCTTGACTCTTGTGAAAGAAGTTACAAGCAGAGCTGAGATGGACGCTTGCCACTTTCCCTGTCAGGGTGACATCTGCCACAGTTTGCTGAGCTGCTTTTCCTGGGGGAAAATGAACCTTTACCTCAGCACGGCTGATCCTCTCCCCCCACCCCTGTACCTTTGTTCTGTTTCTTCTTTTCAGAAACATTTGTGTTTTTCCTTCTGTTTCTGGAGCCCACCTCTTAGGAGAGATGAAAACTTTATCTTATGGGGTTTTTACTTCTTCAGTAAGATCCTGATGCTATTTCTCTTCTCACATAATAAAAATTTAGTTTATTTAGTTTATTGCATTTGCCACTCTATTTGTCTTGGCAAAAAAAGGCCATCAGAGTAATTCCAAATGAATACAGACAGACGTCTGCTCACATTGAAAACAGTCCGCTTACATGATGCAGGAAGACAACATGATTCATGCATCTTTGCCTTTAATCTATATATTTGGTTAACTGATCTTCACCATGTTCAAGACCAAATGTGTGAAATTCTACTTCCATGTTTACAGGAGGAAGTAAAAAACCTTAGCAAAACTGATTTTGGATGCAAATATGTGTGCATATGTGTATGCACATGAGTGTGCATTTTTGCCTGTCTATATAGTTCCAAGGTCTTGTCACTTACTTGATTTCCATAACTCTTTTTTAAATAAGCCTAAACATAGCTCTGCCACAAAAGTGGATACAGAGCAGGATATAGTTGCAGCTTTCACAGGCAGAGAAAGAGTCATTAAAAGAAAAATAAGAGAACATATTCAAAACTCTCCTCTGCTTGATGAGGGTATAAGTACCCTTGGCAACCCAACAAGAGCATAGATTTTGATCTGTCCTCCTAACTGTCTCAGATGTACTATTCAGCATCCTCCAGGGCAGAGACATGCTGCTTGGCAGAGGGCATAATCTCCCAGTGCTACATGAGGCTGTCTCTATTTAATGAGTGCAGAAAAAGAGGGAATAACCACCAAAGATGACAGCAAATGACAGCCAAAAATATAGCATGCAAATCACCCATAAGAACATTTTAGAAGAAGACTATAGCCCTTGCTCATGCTAATTCATGTTTTCTCAATTAGAGAAACCCAACAAGCAAGTACACTACTTCATAATTATATTCAGGAAGCAGAATTACGTGTATAGGTGTTTTGTTCAATATAAAGCATTCAAGTGGGAAACCTTTCTTTCCTGAAGAAATAAATGAAATAAAATATTCTTTTAGAGCATAATGTTCAAGAGAGTGGAAAGCAAGGGAAAATTAGAGACTAATATTAAAGCAGGCTGAAAATAGAAGAGATTTTAGAATATTAGCATTAGAACGTGTCTTGGACATTAAAATATTGTTAAGGATCTTCTCCATTATATTTCTCATAGGATACACATGAGAGAAGAAAACTCTTTTCTATAGGTGTGTCTATTTTAATATTTATCTTTATAACTTTACATCTATCTTGATATCTTTATTCTTTAAGTCGTTATCGCTATCTTTATTAATAATAAATTTCTATTAAACTTTATCATCACTGTATCCTTTATTGGGCCAGATCACTCCTTTTTGGGTTGCTTTCAATTTACACACAAGAAGCAATTAAATAGTCAAATACTGAATTGTTCCTTGGTTTCTGTTCTTGCTTTAAAATGGAATTCATGTAAAAATTATGCTAATTATGAGGTTCTTACTTTGGATCAAGCCAACAATAGACAGATAGGACAATGCAGAAAACTGGGAAAATTATTCACTTATATGCCAAACAATGCTGGAGTTAAAAAAGACCCACAGTCTACTGAAACCCAGAATAAGAGTTTCACTATTTCATCTTGTATCTGATATGATCTTTAGTCAATTTGCAAAGCAAGTTTCCTTTTCTTTGCAGAGTATTGCTGTGCATTGTTAAGCTATTTCTTTGTTTGACTTTTGTGTTAGAGACATGAATTCAATTATTCTTTCATGAGAATAATTCTTATTTTTACAATTCAGAAAGCATGATAGGCTGTACATAAATGTGAAATATACTTACTGTCAGAAAAAAACAAAGCCTCATGATAAGAAAGAGAGAAAGAGAGAGAGAAAGAGAGAGAAAGAGAGAGAGAAAGAGAGAGAGAAAGAGAGAAGGAAAGAGAAAGAAAAAAAAAAGAATGTTCAGCAAATATGACACTTACTGGGCCAACCATCCTCCTCCAAGGATTCATACTGTCTGGAGATTTCTATCCAACTGTTTTATTTTTCTCCCTCCATTCTCTGTTATTTATCATCAGTCCACCTCTTTTTTTGTTCTTTGCAGTAGTAAATGACTCCCACCAGTATTAGCAAGTTGAGGTCACTAAGGCAAGTGCCTGTGTCCTGCTAGAACTGATCATTGATCTGGGAGTATGACACACATATGACAGAGAAAGGTCACTCAACTTCTCTCCCCCATTTTTCATTTCTATTCAGGTCGCTACCACTTCAAGGTTCTTCCTCCCGGCCTGTCATGTTGTTTCTTATTATACTACCACATGAAAAATAGAGTACTCCAACCTTTATGAGATATTATCTCCCAAGTATTGCTCTGCTAACAGTTCAGAAACACGCTTTTCACTAAAAAATATATCACTGAGCTCTGTTTTAAAAATACAGTTTTATTCCAGTAACAAGTTTTACTAGGGGGAAAAAGCTGCAAAGAAAGAAGGGAGCCAACTCATTAAGAATAACCTATTAAATCTTAATGAAAATATGTTGTAGAGGAGTCATGTATCTGCAGGGATGACATAAATAATAATTCAATGTGAAGTAAAAATTCACTCAAATACCTATGATAGTAACTTTTGTTGATGTAAAGCACTTTAGGATATTCCATAAGTGCCATTAGGCTATTTATCTTCGAGCAAAAAAAGCATTTGGGAGTAGTACAAGGTCTTTTGTTTAAAATGGATAAACTTACTTGCATATTAAAAATCAGTCTCATGCTCTGACATCACTACTCCACTCTCAGATATTCAGTGGTGTGAAAATAGATGTGTTCTTGTAAGTATGTGAAACAAATTTCCCAGCTTTTTCTTTTGATTCGTTTACTTGGCATAGTTACTTTATTCTGTGTGGGAGTGAATGGCACATGCATTGACCGATTCCTAAAACTGTAATTTCTATACGATGGCCAGTGTCTGAAGCCTCAGGAATGTTTTTAGTTTAATCTTAATCCAGAACTGAATTAAATTCTCTGAAGGAAGAAAAATTATTGATTTTTCTATTTCACTGATTTTCAGAAAGAAAGACTGGATGTAAATATAAAACTTGATGTTAGCCCTTGCTAAACTGCCTTAATGATCTAGCAAGAATTGAAAGTGTTATGGTTTCACTGATTTTATTGTCAAGTCAGAATGGGAACAGAGTTTCATATGAGGTCCAGCTGCTGTAGTCACTAGTGCAAATCAAAATCACTGTCTTTGTACCAGTCCTGGTGCCAGGCTATCTGATGTTGATGAGAGCTTACAATGGCACAAGAAGAGGGGAAAAAAAGATACAGTCTAAGTCCAATGATATAAGAAGATTTAAAAGATTTCAGAGAATTATACAGAAATAAATTTTGATAGAAAAGATCCTTCTACATTTGATTCAATGAGTTTAAAAACTACTGAAGATTAAAAATATGTTCACCCATGCAGTATAAATCAATCTTTAACTCTTGGATAATAGGTAAAAAAATTGGCTAAAGACAATTATCACATTGTTGAAAACTGACTTTTGGAACAAATTGTTACGGCAGCCTTTTGACATTTAAAGACATGATGTAAAGATAACCTCATATCCCAGGCCCCTGGTACCATAGAAAATAAAACTAGGATGGACATTAAGGCATCATTAGGTCATTCCTTTCCCAAAAGGCAGAATCATATGAACTTAAAACATTGCTGAGAATGTTTCAATAGTTTGGCCTAAAAGTCAAATTTTATTACATATCTTGCCTTCTGCATCTAGACGTCCATCGCACTCAAACTTATTTTTGCTACATCACATTCTAAATTCCTGTATAATTCACTCCTAACTCGATGCCTACTAGTTTATAATCAAGAAATAACACTCACCTATTCTCACTGCTAGGTTTATTGCCCTGATATCTATCCTCATGCTGTCACATATAGAATGACATTCATTATTTTTTTGTCCCACCTATGAAGATCGCAGTGCGTATTTTATCCTATTCCTTCATATATTGCTTCTCTTTTTTCCTATTTTCTTAACAGATTTCAATGTTTTAAAAAAGTCATGTATTGTAATAGACTGTCCTTTCATGATTAGGCTCTTGTTTATTAAACACAGCAATAACTGTGTAAGCTTTTCAAAATATTCTGCATGGTGAGATTTTCCTTAGTTCTGTGGACCTATAGTTTTATCCATAGCATAATCTTATTGCCTGGATGGTTCAAAAGCATTCAGATGTAATGACCTGTATCCATCTCTATCAATTTGCTTGAAATGTTACTCTCATTTTGATCTTTAAATTTCTATAAAAAAACTTGCATTTTGTCTCCATTCAAGAGTTTGATTCCAATATTTGCTCTCAATCACGTTTTGCCACTCTGCCAACTTATATCTAAATCATTGCATTTTTTATCCCTGAGATTGTGTAAATTACCAAAATTAATATTAATGTTAATTTGATGAAGTTCCCAAAACAAACAGAAAAATACATGTTTGCTTTATATGTGAAATTATTAGTGTAACCAAAGCAAAATGATGCAAATAAAATGGCTATGATAAACCACAGATAAAAAGGTTCAGGTCTATGCATGTATGCAGTTATAAGATACCAAATATAGATATGTGACCTCGTCTTTTCTCTGGAGAAAGATATCTGTAGTCCACAGAAACAGGATGTATACGTGAAGACCTCCATATGCCCATGTTCTCATATGCTTATCATGAGTGCTTAATTTTTGACAGTTCTTTCTCCAGATGATAATATACCCAAGCACGTCATCACATAATTTGTCATGCTTGTCATGTCTCTCTAAATTTGTAAACTTTCTCCAGTATCACTGCAAAAATACTGCCGTCCATCCCTCCCTCTCCACACCATCCCTTGAGTTCCCTGTGAAAGACACCATCACTTTAAAACGCCTGCAATGCCCACTGCAAGCTGAATGGCTTACAAGATGACTAGAAATTATGTGAATATTTCAGCTTGATAAATTTTAGTGAAAAGATGAGTTTGTCAAATCTGAAATGCTTTGAAGATGGATATCTATGTATATTGTCGTTGGAAGTTACTGAAGGCCATGGCCCACCTTCCCTCTCCAAAGCAGTTTCCTCTTTCATTTGGCAATTTTCAGACTAAGGACCCTCTGGTTCACAAATGATACTCTGAAAATGGGGCATATTGTGTCTCGTTTACTTCTATTGATATAATTTCTCTTTTCTGCTTCCCATCTTTTAAATACCAGAAAGATGACCAATTCTAACAGTGTGCAAAAGAGAACTGGAGAAACAATTAATGGGACAAATTATAAATATTTGAAGACACAGAGAAGCTAGACAATGAGTGAGAGCATTCTATAAACCTCAGAAAGAGTGTTATAGTAAATTACATATAAATAAATAATCAGAAAATGCCATGTGTATGATAAGTATCAAGAAGGAAAATAAAAAAAAAACACCCTAGAACTGTAGTTACAGGAGACACCAGACAAATTAAGTAAAAATACACGAAACTTCATTGAAGTCTAGGGCACTGCTAAGAGCGGTAGAACATGCTTGGCTAGGTTGTCTTAGAAGTAATTAAAAATACTGTTAACAAGAAAAAGTCTTCATACAAGTAGATCAAAGAACAGAAATAATCTTAATATTTTGCATTGTTTATATTTGTCTAATAAAAAAAAAGGAAAATTATTGTTGTTCTTTGAAGAGCTAAGTGGTAGCTCACTAATCAAAGATGACACGGTAACTATCACATGTACCTTTTGTAAAGCAGAACTGCACATCAGTTTTGAATGTCAGTGTTAAAGTCACCATCCCCAGCAGTAATATAAATAATCACAACACCTCATCAGTTTTTCCTCTGTGAGCATGAAATAAAACTGCTGAAGCCTGAAATGAATAATTTATCTCAGAAGATGGCAATAGTGGTAAAACCAACAGTTACAGGAAAGGAAATAAAAACTTCTGTTGTCTTAATCATTTTGTGGCGAAGCACACAGCGCTGTGCCCTGCTGCCTTGTTCCCCTCCTCCCTGGCAGGAAAACTGGCACGGCAGTGCCAGTGAGTGAGGCAGGGAGGTGCCCCTTGCCCGGCCGTCTCGTCTCTGCCTTTCCCCATTCCCGCAGGGCTGCCTGCTGTGCCATTGCGCTGCCATCCCTCTGCAGCCCAGCTCCTCTTGCAGGAGCAGCAACCTGGGAGGCGGGCAGGCCCTGCTTGGAGCAGGGACCAGAAGCCATCCCCTCACCCTGAGGATTCATGCCTTGCTGATAGATGTCTCTTTTTTACTTCACGAAGCAGGGAGCCAGGTGTGAACAC
Source organism: Callaeas wilsoni (assembly GCA_013398955.1). Classification (NCBI taxonomy): domain Eukaryota; kingdom Metazoa; phylum Chordata; class Aves; order Passeriformes; family Callaeidae; genus Callaeas; species Callaeas wilsoni. Next base: position 97,440 of record VWPU01004148.1, on the reverse strand, counting down.
ATGGGACTTGGAAGGATTAACCCATTTTTTGTGTCTGCAGTGCTGCTTTACCTCTGTGCTGGCAGTTTAAGAGACTTTCAATTATCCTCATCAAAATGTTCACTCATGCAGCTTCAATAAGTAAAATAACTGGGTCTAAGCATGTTTTTTCTTTCTGATGGATGTTGTGGTTAAGAGGACATGACAGTGAGCTGCAAGAGTCATTATCTATTAATTTTGCTGGTTTATTTTAGTAAGCAATTTATAGCTTTTCCAGAATGTCTTTTACATTTTCCGCTCATTAATTGAGTCCCATTTATACTATTTCTTTTGCATTAAAAGATGTATTGCACTATTTAAAGTCTTAATTTAGTCCATATGTCAAAACTATATCTAAATGAGCCACTTAGAGCACTTTTGTATGAATTACATTATGTATGTCTTTCCCTCTCTGTCTTTTTTATCCTTGCAGTTCAGTTTCCTTATTAGATGGTATGAAAGGAGCAAATAAAATATAAGTATAATAAGCAGCAACATTAAAACACAGCTTGGGACTACCAAGTCAAATTCAAGCTGTACAAGATATTTTTAGTGCCTGAAAATCCCTGGCTATTCATTTATCTGTTTTCCTAATCTGTGTACTGAAGTTATTACGGCTATCCTTAACAAAAAGGAGGTGTATACTTTCTGAAGAGAATCTCTTCTTTGTAAACCCATTTTAGGGAGACAAAACAGCAAAAAACAAAAGGAAGTATCAAAGTGGACAATTACCAGAATGCCTTTCTCAAATCTCATCTAGTATTCCATCTTTTGACAGTCCTTTTACTCCAGGAAAAAAAGACTAAAACAAAACAAAAACAACCCTCTTTGCCTTATGATCTACCCCAGTATTACTGGGTCTAGGACACATTCTGTGTATAAACAGGGTTGTTTTTTGGTTGTTGTTTGGTTTTTTTACTGGAAACTCTTCTGGAGGTTTCATATGCATATTTTATTTCTGGCAAGTAATTTCTTTTTGTTTCATATATTAGCTGCCTAAGCTGTGAGCTAGATAGTTTACTGGTTTACGTTTTTATACCTTTCCTTTAAGGTCTCCGTTGAATGTCCCACGGACCCCAAAAAAGTATATTTCCAACAGGGTACAAGCAACATCGTTCTTTTCCATGGTTGGAAGCAGGCAGTGACATCTCCCATTGGGAGTAGTACATTTGCACTGTTCAAATGTGTGTGTAACTCAGATGCCGATACGGATGTTCACAGTAATGATGCTTGTCATCTGCTCCATTGCAGATGTGAGAAGCTCTTTTCCACTTATCACTACATGAGGTGTCACTCTTGTTGTTCCTCACGCTTCTTTCTTTATTCAGAGAGTTTGGTGAACTTTTTTCCTACTTAATCTTTTTATAAGTGAAGTATGACTCTTTTAGATTACTTAAGGCATGTGCTATATTTTTAGGATATCAATTAATACTAACCAAGACAGTTTTTTGCCCATAAAACTGTATTTTCAGCAGACGTTTACTTTCCTTCTATGCTATTTTGTGCTAGTATATTACATATTATAAGATACAATATTGCCAGAGGTTATAATAATGATCTTTAACATCTGTTCTTTGCAAATACCAACTGTTTCTTAATTTGGTGCCATATTTAAAAATAATTACCAGCTTTCAGCCTTCTAATTTAATGTCAAGTCATATTTCATTTCAATATATTTTACTATGTAGCTGATTTTGTTTCCTTTATTATATCGTTGATTTTTAGCTTATAACAGATTGCTATTTCTCTCACCTTGGATATATTTGATGATGTGAATAGCACTCCTCATTCTCTTGTTCCATTGGCTACTTTTTTTCAAGCCCAGTTAAAAAAAAAATTAAAAAATCACAATTATATTATCAATTTCACCATTTTATCCTGAGCAAAAATTTGAATGTACTACAATCTAGAGATGTCTCTACTGATATGTAATACCTAGCAGTGTTGGTTTTTCCTAGTAACTACTTTTCACATGGATCTGAGTATTTTTTAATTTATTTACCTATTTATTTATTTATTTATTTATGCTATACATTGGAAGACTTTGTGTTTTGGGCCAAACGCCTTTATGATACTCATGGGAAATCACTCCAGCCCCTGGACTGCTAATGCACCTTCTCGGAAAACAAGAAGTAGAACAATTCTGAACCCAAATCTTCAATGTCGTAGGTCAGATAGTAAATTTTTAGTTATCAATATTTACATATTAGAACTTTACTGAGGCTATTTGCTCAGATCCTAACTTGCTCTTCATTTTTTCCAAGAAATGCACCCTAACCAGTCCTTGTGCCTTGTGCAGAGTCCTTTTTCCACCATCATGGAGAGAATTAAGACACATTTTCAATTTGCTCACTCTTTGGAAAGGCTGCAGTTGCTCAGGCCATTCTGAACTATTATCACATTCTCAAAAACCTGTTCTCTCTTCCAGATCTTCTCTGCTCTGTTGGATATGTTTTCTACCTTTTTTGTCTTCAAGATAATATTGGAGAAACTGCCTAAGGATTTGATCAGGCTATTGATAAGAATAGTTCAGAAAGAGAAGTGAGAATCATGTTGCCCCATAATGCCTTGCTACCTCATTTTGATAACTTTCTGGATCAGTTAACATTACAAGCTGTTGAAAACTGGCTTCTATTCTAACAAGACCTTAGTCTCATCCAGTGTGGCTATTCCAATGTTTTTGCAATTACTTCTGTCCTGGAACTGCATCTATTCCAAATTTCTGCTGAACTTACTTGAAGTATCCTTGAAATTCATGGTTATAAATATTCTCAGAAGAATGCATGGTCTGTAAAAATATTTTGAAAGATTGTTGTAAGCAGTTATCCCTATTACATTTATTATAGCTTAGATAAAGAAGGATGGATATTGCATTAAGTGAACATGAAGAACGTACCTTGTAAATATTGATGCAATACATTGGTGCAAAATTCTGGTACAAAATTGCCCTGAGTGACCAGTATAGTTAAACACAGACAAAATGTATTCTATGTGTACAAAACATCATGAATACTTTTTTTCTTTTTAAGACAAGAAAGTAATTTGCATTAATCAAGAACTGAGTACAAAGCAAGCAAAGATACACAAGTTTTTACTTTTAAAAATATCTGTGAATATATAGTTTTCATTTGTGCTTGTAGCTATGCTTCCTGAATGGCAATACACAGAAGCTGATGTGTCAGAACATTTTCTACCTGTTCCTGGTCTGCTAGGGTCGCGGAACAGAATATTCAAATTCTTGTGCAACCATAAGCTTTTAGAAAATCTTCAGCTTTTCAGACTCACATACACTGGTAAATTCAAAGATGATAATTTCTTTCTACTGAAAGTGCTCTGGTATGAACACACAAATTTTTCCAAGCTTTTTTTTTGCTGTTGAAAGAAAAATCCATTTTCTGATATTTTCCTGATTATGCTTAAAAAAAACCAGATCAAATGCATATGATGAATTATTGTTTTAAATTTATGAATATCAGACAACCTTTCAAAAGAACATCAGAACCTCTGATCTTTAATTAAAATATTTAGGGTATATACATTTTTGGATGAAGGAATTATATTCTGTGTAGGTACAGTATCTAAAACAATGAAAATACTATTTGGTAGAGTCTCCTAGACATTATTGTTCATAGTATGAAAAACTAATAATATTATTAACCTTCTGGGGTAACACTTCAGAATAAATTTATTTCTTGAGCAGCACCCTTATTTTTTTACAGAATTACATTTCTAGTAGTTTGAAGGCTTTGCGAAATAAAATCAAATGGTAAAGATTTAATATGAAAGAGTGAATTAGTTTGTGACAACGTATTTGCATTTGGAGCAAAAAGGGCAGAAAGTCAAATACAACTGAAAATGAAATGTCTTATCATTGACCTCTAGAGAATGAATATTATTCCTTGTAATATTCCTGTGTTAATTTTATTAGTTACAAATTACTTTTTGAACAGCTCTACATTCCCTTTTTATGCTTCTTATTTTAAGAACGATTGTAAAAGTTTATGTATAAAAAGTACTAAGCTATCATTTGTAAATATTATATTATGTCACATTAAAAAATGAAGATGAGAAAGATTTTTTACCTTGTTTGATGAATCTTAGGGTATTATTCTGTATACTTTGTTTCTACTTTTGTTGAAGATGATCTTTTGGAAAAATCCTAATGGCATAGAGTACTTTATAAACCCATTGTGTCTGCTTAGTCAGATAAATTAATAGAGAAAAATTAATCCGTGATGTATGATCAACTAACTTCCTCCGGAAATATCGTTATGAAATGATAAACTGCATTTATTCATTGTGTTGAAGAATAAACATTTGAATGTTCATGTTTCTAGAAATGTAGGTTCCAGAAAGTTTTATGATCCAGGAGAAAATATCAATTTACATCAGCCAATTGACGTGATATGGTTTTTGCATATCATTTTTTGAGAACTTAGTTTATTGTTTACAATAATAAAATTGAAGTTATTAAATTCATGAAAATTAATTTTTTCATACCAATAATTGAACATGCAGAACATATACTTTGACCTAGGAAGAGAGTTGCAAAACTAAACTTATAAACATCCTCTTAAATCTTCCTCTTGAATCACTTAACTGAAATGAGAACACAACACTGCCTTTTTCATTTATTAAATGTGTTGTGGTTTTTTGTGTGTGAACTAAATAATTTTTACTATGTTCAGAATGCTGAACAAAGACATGTTAATAACTATTTATTAGCATTTACATTTTTCTCTTGAATACTCCAAAAACTTTATGCTATAAGGCAAATATTACCTTGTCTGATGAACAAAGAATCTCAAATTCCAAAACATTGTGGTAAATGCGTACTTGTGCTACCAGTTTGATGCATGTGATTTGTAGAATGGGTGGCTTAAATTCTTTTGGAATTAATTGGTCTCAAATTATGTTATAAACAAAGGGCAACAAACAAATTCTCTTCAAAATCAAGAACTTTTTATTCAAATTATAGTCTCAAGAGTCAAATGAAATAATAACTAATATTATCACAATTACCATATTAATAAGTTGTAGTTCAAAATATGGACAATTAAAATTACTATGCTCGAATTTCTCAGTATGCTCACTTTATTTTTCTGGCGACATGTTCATCCTTTCTAGTGCCCTGCTGTGTGCTGAGGTCAGTAGCTTCAGTGAGGGTTGAAGGAAATTTTATACTGAAGTATCAGCATCTGTAGCCCTTCACTTGAAGTAGCTAACTCTTAGTGTGGGTAGCATCTTCCCCCTCACTGCCTGAGGCCTTTTTTTTGTTTTTTTTTTTTTTTTAATTTGTAATACCTTGATCTTTCCTCATTGGTCTGCAGGGCCACTTCAGATCCGAATGCACTATATATGGCATGTTTTGCATGTTTACCCAGGTTACCAGGTTACATTCTCATAAACATTGACATGTCATCTCTGGTACCATCCCATGCCCATAACTTTAAGGCCTCTGCTCTTATCCTGTGCCTCCCCTCCTCTATGCAGCATTTCACTCCAGGGTCATAGAGAGTTCATTCTGCACCCGAACACAGCTGCTCAATATGGATATCAAAGAGATATCATAGTGCATATGGTTATATACACAAATGCATGTGTATACAAAGTTACTCAATTTTACAAAGCTAAACAAAGATAAAACAAAATCAGACAATTATTAAACTGATCATTGAATAATCTCTTTTATTGTTAAACAAGCTAAAAAAGAAGATTTTCAGACATGAATCCAGGGAAAGCATAGTAAATCCTAGAGCATGTGATGCTTCTTCAACAGAAAACCTGTAGCCCATAACTAGCAATGACCTTATTCTGCAGAGCTTGAAGGCTAAGCTTGGTTTCTTGAAAAAGGTGGTCCTAAGATGTAGTCCACTTATAAGACATTTATAACATCACTGACTGACTGAGCATTCTAAAGTCAGGCACTAAGTTATTGGCAATGGAAATCTGATAAATCTGATAAACTGATTGTCTTATAGGCATAGGCATAATAGAATTTTTTCTTTTTTTACTTACTATAGAGCCATGTGAGAGACTATGCAGAAATTATTCTCTGCAGGTCAGGCCTGGAGCACAGTTTTAATACAGAATTTGCAATGGCACATGCCAACCGATTTTTTTTTCTGTAACATAGTTTAAACTAACAAGCTGTAAATCTTGAAACTGCTACTTTCTTCATGCAGTCCTGACTGATGGTAGCAAAGACCTGAAGCACTGTTTGGGTTTAAGAGTTTGCTTCATCGGGGAGCTACAGTTCATAGAGGTAGTAAAATGGAGATACCAATGGCTGAAGGAAAAAATTGTCAAGTCCATATAATGTAGTGCAGAACTAGATAGCTATGGTTACACTCTTTACAAAATTTAGTTCTGATATTCCTTTTCATACCAGTTTCAGTGATCTTCCATACTCTGACGAGGTAGCTGCCATCACTACAGAATCCTCCGCAGTACATATGGGTCCTGCATACCAGAACACGTGTGGCTTTCTAGCACATATAGGGCTAATCACTGAAATTAAGATGAGAGATAAGATAAAGAGCTATACTCATCACTGCTCCAATGAGTGTGATTTTATTGCAAAGCAGATCAATTTTATGAGGTTACATACAATCACAGAAGATGAGAAGTGCAACCAAGTAGATAAATCTTGCTTTTAGGTACCTTTAGTATACTGATAATGTGAAAAAAGTTACATATATATATGTCATCCAAGTATCTTAGTCTCTAGATTACTAACTCAGTTTTCCTTTCTCACATGCATTTTTGCAGAGTTTTATGGTGCAAACTTTCAGATTTCAAATCTGCATTTGCGTAGTCATGGAATTTTGTTAAGGAGAAAGGAAGCTTTAACCTCTACAGCTTATAAAATATTCACATATAAAAAACATGATACAGAGAAAACTTTTGCCGAAATGATCAAATTTGAGACTAGGCCTAAAATAAATGTTACTGTTGATTTTGAAAACACTGGGAAATTTGAACTTCCACTTTAGAAACATGTTATCTGGCCAAGGAGAAAGATTAAAAGTAGATCTTAAGCATTTTGCATGAAATAACAGAATGCAAACACTCCATTTCATCCTTGCTAGATTTAGCTTCCTGATCCTCTAAACCTTCTCTAAAGAGTAGAGTCATCCAGTGACAATAATTGTTGCTTCTTCTATCAACATCCTTCCCTGTGTGAAACCTCACAGCCTTGTCATTGACACGGGAGGTGGGTTGGCTCCTGAAGGCAGCAGCCTGGCCGCTGCACAAGCTGTTCTCCATCTTGCTGCAGGTGAGCTGGCCAGCACCCAAGGCAGGGCTGACCTTGCTCCTGGGCTTCTCACATCTTCATCTGTCTGGGACCTTGCTGTGCTTCTCATAGGTTGCTCTCCCCTTTCTCCTGGCTGCCAGAATAACTGGTCCCCCATCTGGCTAGTGTCCAAACCAACCCAGTCACAGTTTCTCCATCTGGTTTATTCTTGGAAAGATGAACTGGATGTTTTAATTTAGAATAGTCAATCTCTTCCTACCCTCTCTCCGCAGCCTACTTACTTAATCTACACATATTTAATTTTGGCTAGACTTCTGCATAACCGTGGAGAGGAGATGTGGCTGCCCCCTGTGCGCCCCCCTCAAAATGTTTTCCTTTGATTCTTTTGTGTCCTCCAGTAGCAGAAAGTTTCCTAAATACTGTGAAATTGTCACTTACAAGACCGCTTCAGCATCATTACACAATTTTCCTGCTTATTCTCTGCTGTTTTGTAAAAACAAATCCCCCTTCAAAAAATGGAACAGCCTAAAATCTCTATTTTATATTTTTACTATATTTTAATTGTCCTTTTGATACACCACTATCAACTACATACATATATCCATTTCTCCCTTTCCAGTGGGTAAAATATTTACAGAACAAATTCATACAAATAATTCTGTGTTAATATCTTATATCTTTGGTACCAAAGAGTATAACACACGAAGAGATCATATGTCTAAAAGGAAGAGGCTTTGTGAATATTTTCATCTTACCATGAAATATCTCATTAAACAGGCTGATTTTTCTCCTCGGATTTTGTCACACAAAGTCTTGTTGTTTGCTTGACTCTGACTCTTCGAGGTCAATGCATTTCCATGCTGTTACTCATGTAGGATTCACGTCAGGGCATCAGCTGGTCCAATTGGCAGACTCTACACGGTGGCCAATGAAGCGAGGTACATTTGCATTTGCCCATCCTGCTCACGGATCAAATAGAAGCATGTTGCAAACTGTGGTTAATCAGTGTTGTCTTTCATGTCTTTGATATTTAAAGATCATAGAATCACAGAAAAGAATCCCAGAATGGTTTGGGTTGGAAGGGACCTTTAAGGTCATCCAGTTCCAACTCCCCTGACATGGGCAGGGACACCTTCCACTAAACCAAGCCCCCATCCAACCCAGTCTTAAAGCCTTTCAGGGATAGGACATCCACAGCTTCTCTGGGAAACCTGCACCACTGTCTCATCGCCTCCACAGTAAAGAATTTCATCCTGATGTTTCAACTAACCCCACCCTCTTTCAGTTTAAAGTTATTACCCCTCCTTGCTGCCCATTCCTACCTCAAGAGAAAGATCTTGGCACTTGCTGCAGTCTGAGGTTTGCACTGGAGACTCTCCCTTCAACAGCTCCATTTGGGTGGAGGCATTCGCCCACCACACAGTTTAGGTTAAATTGTTATGCCCAGAATGCAACCGTAAACTGTATTAAATTCTCTTCTGTTAAGAGTCTACCTCTGAAGCTCAATTTAAAAAGCAAAAGAGAACATTTTTGCCTCTGAATTAGAAAAACAAATAAAAGGAGGGAAATTCTTAGAAAAAAAAATGGGAGGTGGTATTGGTGTTGAACAAATCAAGGTTCTTCTCCTTTCATTTTTACTGGCAGATAAACTTTTTCTCAGGGTGTAACACAAAAGCCCAGGATTTTCATTCTAAGAAATCAGAGAACTCAAAAAAATTTCTTTACTCCTTTTCTCTATTCCCTGCCTAGAAATCAAAACAAGGCAGAGGTTTAGGGCAGTACCTTGAGCATAGATTGAGGGTACCTCATCCTATGTAATCTTTTTAGCATCCATTAACAAAAATAAAAAGGTATTTGTCATTCTGCTTTCATCCCCCTCGTGACAAAAGTGATGAGATTTGGATCCTTACCCAGCAGCTCAATCTCAAAGGATTTTAGCATTTCACTATTGTCTTCCAAGCTATTTTTTAGACTTTGATGGTGGGACATGGAATGAATTGTTAACATGGAATTCTTCAGATGAGAATCCTACATTTTATTTTGTTCTATCTGATTTCGTTCATTTTTCGGAATCGAAATGTCATAAGGATTAATTAAAACAAAACAAACAAACCAAAAAACATTGACATTTCTGAAATTGGAATATTTAATTCAGTTTTGCTGAACTAATCCAGCATGGTTACTTTTCTGCCACTGAAATTTGTGCATGTGTCTGTTCCATAAATGTCCCAGCCTTGTAGCCCCTACTGCAGTTCTTGTACTAATTTCTACACTTATTTTCAAACTGAGACATTATAATGCAGCAGGATACTGGGCTGATCAGAGAGTTATAGCTATATTTTTTCTTCATAAATACACATTTGATATTTCTAATATTTCTTCTGTCTTCATGCTTAATTGTTTTCTTCATGCAAATGGGTGTGCTAAGACATATTGCTACTTACACAGAAGTCAAAAAGTTCTGACATTTGTAGGTGACTGATCATGTGTGTGAAAAAGTGTATGAGGGTTATGTAAACAAATGGAAAAAATATTTGTCTTGTTATTCTTCAACATATCTTATTATTCACAACTGAATTCTGACTTGTGCTACATATGATCTGTATCTCATGACAGGTACTGTCCTCTCTGCAGGAGACGGGAGAATATGAACTAGTTGCTTACAGATACCAACCCAATTCAGACTCTTAGGATCTGATCATCAGCATGAGACCTCAGGCTAAAGACAGAGATGGGATGACATCTCCTATTACATTCAACTTATATCTAAACACTGTTTAATAGTAAGACAATAAGAGAATTCTATTCCTTCAGGGGAACATCTCGAAGATTTTCCTGCTCTGAATTCATTCTTATTTGGTTCTATCTTGTGATGGGAATAGAAACAGAAGGAAAAAAGACAATCAGGTGTATGCATATTATTTGCCAAATACAGTGCATTCTATAATAACAGTATTCACTGAGAGAAAAAAAGAAAGTGTAAAGGAAAGTAAAAGAAAAAGGAAACATATTTGGAAAGGTCTGATTACTGTGAGATTTCAGATTCTTTTAATGAATGGTTATGCACCATTTCCACAGACTTTTCACACAAGCCACTAAGTATATACATAAGTAATTACATTTTGTTGCAATTCATTAAACTTTTTTTCCCTCTGGAAAAAAATCATTACACAGAAAGCAAAAAAATGCACAAGATTATCACTAAACAATATTAAAAAAGACACAAAATTATTTTTAACTGATTCCAGATAATTCAGTGGAAAAGACTCTCATTAGTATTGTAGATTAATCGATGCATTTTTTGTATTTACAGTGACTCATGTGTAACTTCTGTCTTCTCCTCCAGAAGTTTGACTTATAAGATATTTTAGTAGGAATGGAATTCTAGTTGCGAAATTATTAAAGATGAAAGGAAGGGGAAAAAGAGATGCATTAAAAAAAAAGACATTCTTTCACTCAACATTGTAAACTTATTTTGTATAGTGACAAGAGACTGCTCAAGAATGAAAGAAAGTGTTATTGCATTTCAGCCTATGAAGCCCCCCAGGCCTCACTTTTCTGTTCTCTCTTGATTCCACTTGGCTCCTCTTGAAGCTATACCTCCCTTAAGTGGTTATAAGTAAGACTAGCTTTAGGAAAAGCTGCATATCAAAATTCCCATTAAAAAGTCCATCTAGAAATGGCAAACATCCCAGCAATACCAAACCAAACCAAACCAAACCAAACAGCACAAATCCCACAAATTCAGTATTGAGTCTCCAGAGATCCAGATATTATGAATGGCTTCACTGCTATTATGAGCAATGAGACTCCTGTTTCCACAGCACTTTCACCTTCCAGCAGTGTTGTGCTGGCTGTTTACCTAGCCTGGAGTAATTCTGCTTAGTTTGATGAAAATTCCAAATGCAAATTCCAAACACAAGAGCCATGATTTGGACGGGTAATATGGGAGAATCATTCCTCTCGAAATCATGGATTCTGTCCCTCTCCCCTCCACACTTCCTTTCCTTCACTGAATAAATTGAACTTGCTTTGATATCAGATCACTGAGTGAACCCAAGAGAGTGAAATCTGATGAGATCAATCCAATCAGGCAAATGTCAAAGGTGATATCTCCTTGAATGAAAAATGACCCCTTTAAAAAACTTTTACAGTGTTCTTTACTTTTAAAAAAAAACAAACAATTCTCTTGAGTTTTTACATCTTCATTTTTTGTTTGATTTCTGGAAAATGGAATATATTTTCTTTAAAAAAAAAAAGAAAATGAAGATAATTAACTCTACTGAATTCTTAGGACTGTCTCTTCAAGTCATTATGGCAAGTACAGATATATCCATAAAATATGATTGATCAGTATGTTTCAAGTATACATTTAAAAGAAGTTAATATAGATCATGTTATATTTGGCTAATCAGTAACCAAGTTTTAAATTATACAGATATTTTAATTCCAAATTTATTATGCTCTTACCTCTAAGCAAACACCTAATTTAAGCTCTAGGTTTTGGATGGATTAAATTCCTATTTTAAATTAAAATAAAGACAGTGAAAGAAAATAATTTAAACAGTTTAACTGTATTTTTTAGTCCCTATTGTCTATATAACAACCCATTTATTTATTTAAGTAATAAAAAGTTCACTCAACTCTTCCAAACCTCCTGTAAGGTTTTGCTCAGGTGATGAGTAGAGTTATTCTGCTGAACTCTCCCATGTCGCTGAGGTCCCTCTCCACAGGAAATATCACGGTCTGTGAGATCAGGAAAGAGCTAACAGAGTAAAAGTTTTCCTTCATAGGTGGGAATCCAAATTATTTCCTCTCCATGTTAATATCAAAAAGCCTGCTGGTCATCAACAGGTGCCTACACAAGGAGAAGCGGAGACTTTGTAACATGAGAACACTGTACTGGGAATAAGTATGTGTTATCTTCTGAGCTGAGAAAATTTTTCTCACAATTGTGTGAATTAACCTTCATTTGACTTCTTTTTTAAAATGCAGATTATGCAACCAATTTTGTTATTTTTTTTCCTTATAGCTGCATACTATCTTCACCTTGTCAAAAACCTGGTCATTTTTCTGGCCAGTTCCCCTAAACAGTTCTTTAAGAAGCATTTCCAAGAAACTTACGTTTTTGTTTGCTTCCTAGTGTTCACTTATGTTTGCTTCACACGGTACATCTTACTTAGATTACATCCTGTGACTAGATCCAGCATTCTCGATAGATGAGAATATCTTGTTTACCAACTGTCAACAATAGTTTTGCCCTTTTCTTACATCTATGTCTAGTTAATTCTGCCTGGTGAATGAAATGTCACCTCTCCTTTATTGGTAGAAAGTCACTGAGAAGCATAGTTCATAAAAAAGCTGGGCTTTTTTCCAGGTGGTAAGTGGAAACTCTGAATTCCAATTACATTTCTTCAGTTTTCACTGAGCTTAGGACAGCATCTGTCCTCTTCACATTTTTCTGGTTTGCTTTACCTCAACCTGTACAGAGCAGATGTCAGACCATGAATAAACAGTAAGATGTAACCATTCTTACTAAATAGCAGCTCTCACCAAACATCCCTGTTTCTTAAAACTAGTAAACAAAACAGCAAACAATAAATGAAGTATGATAAAATATGCAGAAGATATGAAAATGTGATCTTAGTTCATTTTAATTCCCTTACTCAAATCTAACGTCAAAGTTTAGACAAATCAAGTTTTTTCTGGCACAGGCAAAAAATGCTTGAGGTAAGAGCATCAGAAATAAATCTCTGTCGGCCTGTTTTTGATAGGTAATTTCATAAATAAATAATGTGTACAAGGAACATAGTATTGTCAAAGAACCTTAAGCTGTATAATATTATGATGTTCACTTTGATTTGAGGAAAAAAAATATTAACTGATCTATCTACTCCTTAAAGCTAAAACTGCATCTAAGTTGATAAACTGTATTCATTTCCATCCTGATACAGAAACTATGTCACTTGTACTAAAGTCGTTAGGATGAGATAATCCTCAAGAAGTTGTCAGGAGATCATCCTCAAAAGACTCATAAGTGATTCTGAACAATCTTACAAAAATCCAGCTACTCAGATAATTTACTCTGTACTTTCCTACAGAGAACAAGTCTTTCTGACTCTGTCAAGATGGTTGTGCTGGTTTGAAAGCAAAACCAGTGAGAAACTCCAAGTCAGAAGTACAATTTAATAGGAAAAACTAAAATAAATGCAATAGTACAAAAAAAGAAACCACTGACAGAGTCAGAACCTGACACGACACCCTGTCAGTCAGGGTGTTGGTAGCAGTCCAATAAAATGGTGGCTGCAGTCCTCCAGAGTTCTGCTGAAGATGNTCACAATGGGAGGATGTAATTTTATCAGTCAATGTGGTGAGACTAGATGGCCCATTAACAGGAGATATCCCCCCTAGAGGGAGGATGGGTCATGGGAGAGATAAGGAACGCTGCCCCACCCGGTTTTGACAGCTGGCCTATTAACAGAAGATAGTCCAGAGAGAGGACGCAGGGGACACAGCCCCACCTAGTTTTAACAGCTCCTGAAGATGGTAATAGAATACACTGCAACCCAGGACAATGGTCATGATGGGTGGACAGTTTTCCTGTGTTACTTCAAGCCCATTCAATTCAAGTTTTAAAGTCTGCAATATTAGAGGGATTTGCGTTTATTTGGAAGCAGTTGATTTGACTTTGAAATCTAGATATAAATACAGTAAATAGTGTGTCAGTGTTAGCCAAGGCACCAGACTCCACACCTGCATCAATCAGACCTGTTCCCTTTGCAGACCATGGTCTAATCATGTCACCCATGCTAAAGAGTCACATTTCTTCATTTGCCATCTCTTGTGTTCTTCTCATGAAATTCCTGAACATCTGACTAAGATCTGCATAGCTGGCCATAAATTTAAAAAAAAAAAAAAAAAAAAAAGGTACAATATATGGTACAGAAGTACAGAAATTTTCCATTTCCACATAGAAACAGTTGTTAAATTTTCTGAGATTGGATGAGAAAGAAGAAAAAGGAAGAGAGAACTTTTCTTAACATGGGTGCTTGGAGCTTTATTTGGTTTTAGTTTTATCATTAACAGGACACACTATGTCTGAAAAAATGTCATGTTTGGTTTTTTCCCATTTAGGACTTCTCAGAAATCTTCTTGGCCTAAAGCTATAACTGATGTAGCACTAGGCTCTGAATTATCCCACCATAAACATATCTTCCATAATAATTACTGAAGTGTTAGTGTAACGCACAGTTCTTGTTTTTTCACCAAATAGCCTCATTTTTTTATAAAGCCACAATGAATATTTGAATTATTGCTCAAAATTTCCTAAACTGACTTAAGATAAAAATTGATGTCTATGAAAAATTATAACCTGTTGCATAATTATTCCACAATATTTTTAGGGGGATCTTTGTGGGTTTTTAAAAATTATATCAATTTTATTATATTTTTCATTTGACTATAAAACTCCAATACTAGCTAGTAGACAAAATTCAATTTTCACAGAGAATTATAAGAAAAGACATTTATTTAATGTCTCTAAAAATATGTAAGGAGATAAACCAATATCTCGGGCATGTGGTTTTTTTCTCGACAGGAAGATTTTATGATTCTTGAAACTAAATTATTTGGTGGAAAAAAAAATGGCCAGAGGGCAAAACCCAGGCTATAGAAACTCTCTTCTTTGACTAACTTTTGTGACTGCTTTAAATCGACCACTTTTTTCCCTGACTAATCTCTAAACAGAGGGCATATCCCTTTCACTTGCAAAATGCTGTCACACAAAATGAATTACCTTCCCACCACCCTGGTTACTTGCCAGGGAGTACTTTATTTTTCCACTAGGAAAAAGAAAATCAGCTTGTATTTTGCTTGCTAGAGCCTTCTGCATTTTAATTCTGAACTCTGAATGAACATCAGAGAGGCCTTATGATGTTTTGCACAAAAGTGCCTGTGTTCATAGTTTTACTCAGGGCACCCAAAATAGCATGCAGTGAGCAGTGTCATACTGTGAGTTTTCAAAAGTAAAAGCAGAAGTGACTTATACTGGCAGGAAGCTGTAACTCCTAGAGCTTTCTGGGGATCTGTGAAGTAAAACAGAACTGCTTACTTCTCTGCATCCCATGTTTCATGCAACTTTTGCAATATCCATTCCTTTATGCCTAGAAGGCCCTGAAGTTGCACAGGTAAGAGATCGCTATTTTTCTTTTCTTTTATTTATTATATTCTAAAATCAAACTTAAAACATTTATCTGGATGCCTCCAGTGCAAAAACCACAAAAGGCAAAGGCAAACCCAGAAGCCACTCAAAACCTCTAGAAAGAGAATTTGACTTTTTGTTTCTTCAGAGTCCACTGTCTAACTTCTATATCTGTGAAATTCCAAATTTCTAAATTGGATTTACCAGAGGAAATACTCACTATGCTTGTTTTGTGTTCGACTCGCACATTAAAATTTTCATGCTGATTATCAATCCTTTTTTGCAAGACCGCCAGTTCTGACAGAGTGCTTGTGATTGCTTCAGCTGCACTTATGCAAGTGATTGTCATGAAAGCGTGCTTATGATTTCTGAGGGTGACATTAAGAAGAATAAAAATTTTCTTGTTTTAAAGGAACAGTCAGAAATACTTCCTGTCTTGATACTCTTCACTCTACTGTAACAGAACAAATATATTTTTTCTTCTTATTTTCATTCACATTTCTGTTTCCATTTCTCTCTACAATGCCCCACATAGCAACTGCAAAGTCTTTCAGACCACAGAAAATGCTTCTCCTTTTGCCAGATCTCAAGTGTGAAACAGTAATTTGTTAATAAATGAGATTTTCAAAGAACAGTTCAGTACATATACTGGCAAAATATTTGCATTGCATGTCTCTTTTGTAACAGTTCTATTAGGAGGTATAGGTACAATTTATTTTTAAAGCTCAGACTCTTCAAATAGACTGTAGCCAAGAAACAGCCAATAGAATATAGCTCGGAGATATATAAGAGCTGTTGATTTGTTATTAAAATACTGAGTGTCTGTCAGCTTGTTCCTTTCTGCAAATTATTTTGCTATGAAACTGGTGGGAATTACACAGCTTTTGAATTATAACATTACTTTTACTTTTAAATAGACTGTTATTTAGAATCAGTTACAGTTGCAAAAGCACTCCAGATAAACTACTTTTATTTTATACCTGGATTAATTTGCACTAAGGGGCAAAAATTGATCTGTAGACTCAGTTTTAGGAGTTATAAAGATACATTTCAATGTTCAGCATTTTTCTGTTGGAAGTGTTGAATCAAGCACTTACATAAAATGAATGTAGGGCTGTGACCGGAGTTCAGACTTTCTGCATTTTTACAGAATAAAAAATGCACCAGTGAAAGAGCTAGACAACGAAAATCCATTCTTGAAATTATTTTTAGGTAGTGGAGAGAGGATGAAAGAGGGCCTTGCTCACAAAATACTCCAAGAAAAGTAGCTTAAAATTAAAGAACAAAGTCACAAATCTACTATGGAAATCCATACACTTTTAGAAGCAAAATGTAACTACTTTTACCTACTGTAAGGTAATTTATGAAATTATAATGCACACTTTACATTCAAAACTGAAAAATGTATAGTATCTTAAAAATAAATATACTTATTTCATATGTCAGAATGTTTTACAATTGCCAATATGAAGTAATTTTCAGACAATATCAGTACAATTTGATATTGAAATAAGAAAACAATATGTGATATTTTATACAGGCATATTTTATGGATGTCTACGGTTTAAGCTACTTGTTGCTTTCCATCATTACTCTTTGGATTATTTGTTTTGATACTTTATAATTCTTTTCAGGGAAATTTCTATTGTGTAGTCTTTGCATCACATTCTCTAAAAATATACTTGGAGTCTTCTTGTTTAGCTTAATCAGAAAGTTTTGGCTATTTCCTATATCAGTTGAATTTACAAGATAATTGTGCCAACAGATCTAACAATACAATAGATAATACTGAACTGAAATGTTAGGTCCTTTTTAGATGAAAAACCGTTATTTTCCTTTTACTTTGTAAGTCACATAAAGTTTTGATTTCTACCACAGTCAGTAGAGAGAGGTTCCACCACAGTACCTTAACTTTTTTCTATTTCAGCTGTTTTCCAACCCTTTCAATGCTAAAGGGAGTGAGGTGTAAAACAATGTCTTTCTTGTCTGTCCTTTCAATTTTCTTTATGCAACAACATATTTGTTTCTGAAAATGGATGAATCAAAGGGCCAGAGAGTGCCTATGGTAGCCTCAGCTATCCTGGTTATCCTGGATGCGTTCCAGGCCCTGCTAAGCAGACAAGGTACACATCCATTGCAGAGGAAGTTGATGTGGATCAAGACCACACGGGACAGACCAGAGAGCACAATTCTGCTTTGGATGCACACGTCAAGGTCTCTTCTCCGCATGTGCATTGCCTGTAGCACAAAAGAAATTGCAGTTGCTGCCGCTAACAAGATGTAACTGTTAACAATGTTTGCGAAAAAGCATTTCTCCCAGGCTTTCTATTAGGGACACAAAAAAAGTGAAGACCTTGCCAGTGGAAGGTGGTATTAAATTAGAATCTTTCATTCTCAGGCCACTGACCTGTTAAAGCAAACACCTTTTGAGACAACATAATTAAGGAAAAAGAGATATTTAATTAGGATAAAAGTAGGAAAAAAAGAAAGTAAAACCTCAGTAAAAGACTTTGTATCTGCAAATACAGTACTGGAATTAAAAATACGATACCTGAAGATTGCTAAGACTATCTTGAGGGAGGACTCTAACACGTATTCTAATACAATGTTAAATTTGTGGAGGGCAAACTCTTTTTTGCATTGGCACTGTATATATATTTTTATAACTAGTGAGTGGCAGTTGTTGCAACCTTTAAATTGTTAGCTAAACATTAGATGAAGTGTAAAATGTCATTTAACATTTTACTTTTCACACATAATTTTGACAGCTTGGAAGCCAAAACACATTCCAGTAAAGTAAATTATAAAATAGAAATAGCAAAAGAATAACTGAATTAAGTGTGAGTGAGTACTATCTTTAAGTATTTAACGTGATTAAAACATAAGCAGAATAAAATACGTCTGCAAAATTTTTCAGAATTTTACAGATCTTTTAGACAGTGTTGAATAAACCAGAAATTTAAACTTCTTGAAGTTTTATTTTGCTTAAAAAAATTTTCCATTTAAGACTGGGTTTACAAGTATATTAAGCAATAATAGACATTGCTATTATATTAACAAATATTTCAAATGCTCTGCCCTCATTGTCAAGTAGCATAAAGAAGGTTTGAGGCTTTTCATTGTTAGCATATGGATGGTGTAGTCAAAATTAAGAGTTTTCTTTAACTACTAAGATTACAAAAATTAAAAGGGATTTAAAGAGACAATGCTTGGCAAGTGGTAAAGACTGTGGTTACACACTCTTTTCCCTGTAGAGAACCTTTTCAGAATGATGAATAGGTTATCTAGAGTATGTGGGAGCTATCAGCCTCCTGTAATTCATAAGCTGGGGTGGGGTAATGCAATCTGTCAAAACTGCTTAGAAAATAGAGAGGATCAAAAAGCTTTGCAAAGAAAGCTATATTTATTTAACATCTCTTTAAAAACTTTAAATTGTTAAACGAGATCTGTACATCCCAAGCAGAATTTATCAGGAGATGGAGCAAAGATTTATATATGATTCTGTTTTGCAACAAGATTGTGGTTCACTGGATGTGGTCACAAGTGAACAGAGTTCACTTCCTAGGAGTTGTGCCCACTCCATGGGTAAAACTAAACATGAGATCCAAAACCAAAACAGATATAGCTCCTTGTTAAATCATTAGTCTGATTTCTGGAGGATTTGAAGCACTCCGAAAATTTCAAGAAATATGCCAACAAACTTCATAAACAAAATCAGAACACAGCAGCTTGTAAGAATTTATATAATCCAAAATAAATATTTTCTGCATCTTTTTTAGACATTTAGTGAAAATAGCCATACAGCACACATGCTGTTACACAAACTCATGCTCTGTGTTACGTGTTGGCATTAGCCCACACATGCAAACTGGTCAAGAAGCTCCCTAGAGCCTTGATGCATTGTCATGTATTTTTGAGAAGATGGAAACAAACGAAAGTTAGGACTAGTCCTAACTTTGCTTGCCCTTTTGACTTATCCATGACATTTGAAGCAATATGAAAAGAGATTTTTTTTTCTCTAAATGGATTGAATTCCTTCTCTTTTTCGTACTTCAGGTGAAAAACGTAAGAAGAGATAATCGTCCAAGGGTCCATGAGCCATAACAATTTGTCACACTCATGACATACTTTCCATGCACTTCAGCATCCCATGGAGCCTTCAGAAAATTTCAGGGACAGAAAAGAGAGGAGAGCGTGTGCCAACATAATGCAAATTACAAACCTTCCATCTTTGCTAACAAATTAGAAAACAGTGCTCCTTTCAATTACTGCCCAGTTCAACTTCAAATAGCTAATTTCTCACTCTCTCTCCATGAGATGCAGATAATTGTTGGAGAACATTAAGGGCATTGCTGGTGCTGTTTTTATGTATCACTGTGATATATATTGACTAAGCCAAAATTTACCCTTAATAGTAATTCCCAGTAGTAGATGAGCTAGAATGATTTATGCTACTTTATATCCCATGAGATACCCCTCGGACATAAAAAGATGTTTCCAGACAAATTAAGATGACAACTAGTCTAACAGAATGAAAATGTGGTAAGTGTATTGGTTTTCCTCTAACATAAAATTTAACATATAAATTGAATTTGTTCCAAATGCCAGGTCGTTAGATAGCTGGCATACATAGCTGTTTTCATAAAAGACTGACCCAGAAAATGTATAAATAGCATTTGGAAATGTCACATAGAGATAAACTGTGATGATTGCTCGGCTTTTCACATGCACTCTTTCAGGAGTGTGCAAATGTTACAAAATTAGACCCATTTTCTGGTGACTCGCATGTAATTT
This sequence comes from Callaeas wilsoni, assembly GCA_013398955.1. Taxonomy (NCBI): domain Eukaryota; kingdom Metazoa; phylum Chordata; class Aves; order Passeriformes; family Callaeidae; genus Callaeas; species Callaeas wilsoni. The sequence continues at coordinate 77,170 of VWPU01004148.1, read as the reverse complement.
TCTTCTACTCAATTCTTTATGTGAGCTATTTTGTTAAGTGATCATATTATGAAAAATTTTTTTCCAGTTAAAGATTACAGGAAAGCAGAGCCTAGACTCCAAGAATGTCACAGCTTAAGGCCAGTTTGACAGTGTGGAGAATAAACGGGCTCAGTTACCTGAACATTTTAATCAGAGCTGTATTAAATTTTATGAGTGACACTACACCTCTGGCCTGCAGCCTGTGGCAGCAGCAATGATGGTGCCCTCCATGAAGAAGCTCAGGCAGGTCAACAGAGCAGTCTCCACCACACTGTGCACAGATTTGGATGGGTCTCTCTCATTTCCTCGCAGAGACCTCCACAAATGCACAAAGAATTTCTCTCCTCACATACTGCGGGGTCTCTCCCGCCATGTACCTCTCTGAGTAACCCCAGTGCCATCAGCTGCTGGTTCCACAGGTGGGTATCTGACAGGGATTCCCCATTCAAACACTCGGCACTCTGCGCCAGCCCATGACTGTGGCTTTGATTGGGCTTTTTGGAGCTTTTCTCCTCTGCTGGCGGGTCCTGCAGAGCAGCACCGCAAACTGCTTACAATGGGAGCCCGAGCCACCCTCAGGTGGCAGTCCAAGACCGGATAATGAAGCATCCTCATTTGATGGGCAGAGTTAATTAGTTCCATCACTACTATCTAAAGGATCCAGACATGTAACTGAGTGCTCTTAGCAACCCAGCACTAAAAAAAAAAATTTCTATTACATGGAGTCCTTAAAGACCAAACCTAAGAATTAATTAACCTACCCCCACCAAATAATTGCATATTAAACAAACAAACAAACAAAAGTTATTTTCAGTAGGTAATATTGCTTATTTCCCCCAAATGAAATGATTCTCTCAGAAGAGAAGAAACTTTAAAGCAAGAACTTACTCCCAAATGTAGTGTCTTCAAGCATGGTATGGTTGCATGCATGAAACATTCAAAGAAACTCTGAAATAAAAATTTGTATTCAAATTTACCATCTATATTATACAAATTGCAAAAGTAAATAATTCAGAGATGTGAATAACCGTTACTTTGTCATAAATAATGGATTTTTGCTTTTTCCTCCATTGGGTTTTTGTTGTGTTGGTTACCTGTTTATTCCTTTTTACTTTTCTTCTCTTTTTTTCTGATAGATAGCCCTCTTCAGAATAATAGCTGATTTCCAAGTGGAGAAATACTGCTTAAGTCTGAGCTGCTACAATCTGATTCAGCCCATTTTGTTTCAAATGAAAACTAGACAGCACAGCAAACACTGTTGCATCATAAAAATGATACAGTGTATTCCTGAGTATTACTAATCATAAATGTCAGAGAGAGTAAAAAGCACACTATTTCAGTAGTATATCTGAAGATAACCTCTCTTGGAACAATTTCAGCGGCCTTTCACTGGCAGCAACTTTAGGTTTCTAGGAATTCATAATTGTTGCCTGTAGGCTTTCTTTTTTTATGTCTGGCTATGTTGGAGCAATGTTCACTATATTCAAACCAGGGAAATGAGGTGATCTTTCGGGCTGATATAGCAGAACCTGGTGGGGAATGAACTAATGTCAGTGAAAGGCTGAGCTCGTATTTACCTGCAATGCTTGAAAAATGAGAGAATTTTAATGTATCTGTGACAAAATCACAGGAAACTATAAAGGGAGGTAATAAAACTTTGTTTTGTTTTGATGTTTTCTCATATCCAAAAGAAATATGTTTTTTTGTTTTCTTTCTACATGACACAGTGGTTAAGATTTATATGTTAGTATGATACCATAATACTATGATATTATGATCATATTGATCATAAATCTTAGTAATCATATGGAGAAAAAACATTCTGGCAATCAGCTGTGTTAAGCAGGGATTAAAATATGTGAGAAAAAGTTTTCTGAAGTTTTTTGTTTATCTTTTTTTTAAATATACTGGAAAAAAAGAAGAAATATCAGCTCCTTTGGATGACATTATTCCTTTTTTTCAATCTAGAAAAAAATGCTTTAAAAAAAGGGCTTATATAATAATTCAAAGTAGTTTGTACCAAGAAGATAAATATCATATTTGTTAAGAATTTTAAATTATTTTAAACTAGTTAATCTATGAAACATCTTTGTTCTGGTCTAATTTCATTTACTGGAATCATCTTTTGCTACCTGAAATGAAAACATTCCTAACAGAGCAACATGAGACCTGCCCGTAGATGTCTTTAAGCAACTTATTACCTTAGGTTAATTGCCAAGATTCTCTCTGGACAGAGTGATGGTGTTTTAGACTCCATATGCTACTTAACTTTCTTACAATGCTCTATAGCACAGATACTTTTCTCTTTCCATTGATTATTTAGGGAGGCTGCATAGGACATTACACTAGATCCTTAACTTTCAGGTGTTTAAATTAATAAATGCCATCTCAAGAAAACATGGGAGCCTCAGACTCTGTTCTTAAAAGCAAAAATGTTATATATGTCATAAAGAGTAAACACTCATATGAAAAAAATTAGAGAAGATCTTAGGTTATTACCAAACCTATAATATCTATAAGTTCACAATAAACACTGTAATATTTATCTTGTAGTCCCTATTTTTCAATAAAAGAACTTTATTTGATATTGTGTTCTGTTCTTCTAGTGATAAAATTAATTTTATACCTCATTTAGCAGCTGTATTTAGCAGACAATGATTCTAGGAGCAGAAATAATTTACACAAATAATACTAATAAAGGTAAAATAATAAAGTAGTAAAAAGGTAACAAGGAAAGCTAAAAAGAGGAATAAAAAGCAAAATTAAACATTTTGGACAGTGTAGCTTTGGCAAAGGCTCTGAGAGATCCTGTTAAAAATGACAGTGGGTACTGAGGAGAAGCATGGGATGTTTTTTACTCGGCAGAAACTGTGAATAAGTTTGATTTAACTGAGACTGAGAGGCTGCAAATTGATTTCTTGATTCATTTAGGACACAGTAAGGGGCAGCATATAGAAAACCCTGGAGAGAAGAGGACAGCATTATTGTTTACTTCCTTAATAGGTGTAAAAGGCTGGAACTCTGTCAAGTGGCAGCAAGTTCATCTGTGTAAAAGACACTGAAAGGTATTTGCGCATCAGACACATCGATTGCTTGATGCCAGGCTGAACCGTGGGTGACAGCCTCAGCAGCCGCCGGGGGCTTGCTGCCTCCCAGAGCTGGGGGAAGGAGGTAACCAGGGAAAACCGGGATGCTGAGCCAGCCCAGCCCTGCTGCCAGTCACACCGCCGAGCTCAGGTGCTCAGCCCATGGCTGCACTGCTGGCAAACCACGGCGGGAGTTAGCAGTCACAGCCTGCTCTGTCTTGCCTGGCACTGCCTTATGAACTTAACAGTTAGTTAAAGACTGGCTTGAAATTACTTCATAATTAATGAAAACTCAGTTAAAAAAAAAAAAAATCAAATTTAAATTTGTATATTCTCACATTCCTCGAGAGAGAGATGAAAACAAGTTTTAAAAATCTAAGATGCTAAACTACATGGTTTTCACATAGAAAACCCATCATTTTTATTTTTAAACACTCAGATATTTATAAAAAATGGTCATGAAATAGCATTGAAACAATTTTCTATATTAAAAAATAATTCATTCTACTATCTGGCACTGAAGACATAAAGCCTTAATGACTTTAAGAGGGCATACCTCAAAGGTAACTTTTTTAGGTCTTCAGGTCTACCCCATTAGGTAGCTAGTTATTGATATATAATAATAATTTACAACTATTTACCATTAAAAAAAAGTTTTATATATATATGTATATATATAAAAGAGAAGTAATTTGATAACATTTCCATTAAATCACATATGAGCTCCTCAGTTTGCAAACATAAGTTGGAGTTGGTTTTCGTCATTTAAGGGCCACCACCTGTATGTACAGGAATAGTCCACCAGCGATGCTAATGATGTGTTAAAAAACATTCCTTCTAATGCTGGAAGTTATTTTCTACATTGAACTTCTGAACAATTTCTAAAACATAGAATATTTCTGTGTCGATGTTTATATGTTCATGTTCTGTTTTCCAATAGTCATCATGTACTCTGACTCTCTCATTTCTACATCTGTGATAAAGAAAACGAGTTACAATTACAGGAGGGGAATATTTTAGCATGGTTTCAGATTAGTTTGCCATTTTCTGATAGCAGTAAACACAGCCTATAGAGTTCAATTTATTCCATTGAACTCAACCTAGTCAAAGACCTCTTTCTATAAAGAAAGAGAAAATCAGGAAGGGTCTTTGTTATCAGATGGATGAAGATCTTAAACTCCAAGCACTTTCTATTTTACGTAGTAGTGTGCCAATCTTTGTGATATTTGTTCATCACTTAGCAAAATGTGCTAAAATAATAAAAAAATTATATTATCTTGAAATAATAGTTTTCTTTCAGTTCTTTTGATCACTCTGCTTCCTTGACAGAAATAAATCCCATAGTTTTGGTGATATTGTACAGGCATTCTAAAGAGGAATGAGCATTTGGATTTATATGTAGTGATGTTGGAAGTAGTTCTTAGATCTTGAATTAAAATGCTCAAAAAACTCAACACTATACAAGAAAAAGTCCTGTGACAAGAGATTAACCTTAACCTTCAAAAGAAACTATCTTTACGAAGGGGTTGAAGCCATAAACCATGCTGCAAGCATGACAGTCACTCTCCTACCTTATCAGGCATTTTTTTCCTTCAAACCTTCTCTTCTGTTGTACAAGTAGTAAATAACCTGGCCAAAAAAATAAATCAAATGGCTTTTTAGTTTGTTGTTTTGTTTTTGTTTTTGTTTTTTTTAAAACATAGTTGGTTCAGCTCACAACATTCAATTTCTCCATTCAAAGAACAAGAGGAGCTAACCAGGGGCAGCAAAAGTATCTGGTGTAAGAAGAGAGGGAAAAGGCAAACTACTGAAAACAGCTGTTATACTATAAGGGATAAACTTCAAACTATTCTTTTCGAGGATCACAGAAGAGCAACATAGTCCTCTGAGGGAATAAAAAGGGGACTCTTAAAATTCATTTACCATTAAGCACAATTCCCCCACTGAATTCTCAATATAGAACAATGTCCTACTGAGAGCCAGTGGAAGTGCTCTTCAAGGTGAAGTGCTTTCATTACAGATGAATTATGTTCCCTGTATATTGAATCAGTTGCTGTTTCCACAAAGATTATAAATCCAAATAGACTGAACTGCAAGAATCCTGATAATAGATCATATTTTACTTTAAGGTTGCCTTTTCACAAATCCTACTTTGTCTCTACTTGATCCTAGCTGCAAATAGTTCAGCATCCAGTTTGATATCAGTATCTGAAAAAAAATCAAGTGGTGTGATCCACACATAAAAATATCCACCTTTTTTTCCAGTTTATATGCTCTAACTGGATTTTTATGACATAATTTTTCCTCTTCTCATTCTCTTTCACAGAGAAATACATTCCATTGAAGCATTTCAGATACTTTGATTAACTTGGAAATTTTTAACTTTAAAATTCCTCAGGATTCAATTATTTTCTCAAGGTAAAATGCTTTGTTCAAGCATACTTCCATTTTAAGATGTAGTATGTCCATATTTGTTTATTTTCAATATTGCTGCTTGCATTCTGTAAAACTCATTGGCTATCAAGTGAAGGAAATGGCAAGACATCCTGAAAGACAATTTCAGATGATCTAAAATCCTTTGTCTATTCCCTCTTCTAGCTGGCATGTTACCTCTTTTCTCTTGGAGGTTGTGTGAATGCTTCATACATTTGTTTCTTTTAGTTTTACCTAATCCTTCTTGACACTGTTTCAGCAATGGGTAGAATCAACACATTAAATTTATTCATTACTCTACAGAGTAGAGCTTATTTTAATGTTCTACTACGAAAACTTGAAACCCTTGTATTTATTTGTTTGGAAAATGACACTTTCTATCCAGCGGGGATTTTTTATTTTGTTTTCACATTGCTATGCTGGCTCTCATAGCATGGATAATGGCCCTGGCCCCTTCCCAAAGAGGGGGATTTCTGTGCTGTGTTTAAGATTCCGTAGCACCATGCCAATACCCTGCCACTGTTTCTGCTCCTTTGATACTGCACAGTGAAGGTGAAATAGTACAATAACATAATCAGCATTAGCAATGTATATTTGGAGTCATATTTCAGTTAGGGGCAAGGAGGTCACAAAAGTAATTTGAAGGAAAATGAGAGTGAAAATGTACTGAATTTACTTTCTTGGCTGACAGGCATTGGCAATAACAGCAAGAACTCAGGACTAAAATATTTTTATTGCTCTTTTGTTTACTTGTTTCTCTGTAGCAAAACTATGAGACCAAGGAGTAATCCCAGTTTATCTCTACATGAATTTTCAGCCAGTTGTCTAAATACTTTAACCTGATTTTTGTTTAAACAAAGCCCTAGTGAAATTACAAAGCACTACTAAATGAAGTTTCAACCCAAATTAAGTAAGCACATATCTGTATTTTGCAAATACCTTCCATTCATTACACTGGTGTATATGATGGCCTTTGTGAAAGCAGTGAATTACACACCAGGTTTCTGAGTGGTCTTCTAATTCTGAGTGTCCAGAGGACAGATAATTTCATTAAAATCAATGCTTACAGTGGAAGGCTAACTAGGCTGCAGCACACGCAATACAAAGCTCATATGCTCCGTAACAGACTTTGAGAGAAAAAACACCAAAAACACATAACCAAAAGAAAACCCAACCCCAAATATATATATATATATATATATATATACACACTTATATAGGAAGTTCAGAATTAAAGGATATTTTCTAATAAAAAAGGATATTTTCTGTAAGAAACTCTGAAAACTTCAAGAGTGTGCTGAATAGCAGTGGAGGTTGGAAAAGAGAGATGAGAGGAAACCTATCATTAAGGCAACTGCCTGTGATATCTCACAGCTCATGAGAACTTCCTGAACAAAGCAAAACTTGCCTAAAATCAAAAGAAAAACCCAACACTTATGTTATCATATGAAACAACAAAGAAATTTATGATAGTGGCATATCTAGCTGGTCCCTGTTTTCTTTGATTGCAGTTAACAATGATCTTTTTATTTGTCTGAATAGTTTTTCATGTCCTGTTGCCTTTCATGCCATTTATCTACTGTTTACAAGCCATGGGCAGGAAACTATAAAAGGACCCAAAACACTGGAATAATAGGAGATAGTTGGAATGACACAAAACGTAAATACAAGGGTAAAGTCTGATTGTATAATGAGCTCCCATCCAAGAAGAAATACAGATATCAGTCTGCTCTTCAAATTAAATGTGCACGGGAAACTTTCAGGCTCAATACCTTAATGAAATCTGGAATATAAATTAAAACACAAGAAAAGAATGAAATAAAGCAACATAAAATGCAATAAAGCTGTAGTGGCAATTCCCACATGAGCTGTTCTTTTTGCACTTGCAGGATTAAAATAAATAACTGATGTCCTTGGAATCTCATGAAAAAGACCTACAGAATTCATTATTTGAGGGAATTAAATTATATAGAATTTGTTTTCTAAGACACTTAAATTTATTGGTAGATTTGATGATTAAAATGTCCCTATACATTTACTAGCGCAGTGTTCCCAAAGAATGTTTATTATATTTATATTTACCAATGCTATTTAGGCAAGTTGCAATGCAGCAGGCCTGGTTTTATAGTCCAGTCTACCCAGTTGCTAAATGTGGCGTAAAGCAGAAGGAAGGGAAAGGAGGGCAAAATTAAACAGAAAAATTAATATTCTGTTAGTGGGTGATCTTGAATCAATTCTAGGTAAAAGATTTTCAGTTTGTGATCAAGAAGCTGAGAAGGAGGAAATTGTCTGAAGTAAGTCAAAATACAGTTATTTTTTATTGCTTTTGTCCCATCCGTCTTGACACAACCCAGCCTAACTGTTGATTACAACACACTGTTAATCCTAAATTATGTAGTGCCCCTCAGTAAATTTTGCTGCCCGTGAAAAAATATGTGGTTCATTACACATTGTTCAACAGACTTCTTCAGTTTTGCTGTTCCACGTCTTGTTACCTCAGCACTGTTACTGTAAATTATATTTGTGAACCAGGAAAAACAACAATTGATGCCAGTCCCATTGTTTTCACTAGACTGCAAAATTCCAACTCTCTCTTGTGACATCCTCTCTTTCTCTTAAATCCACATGGTCTTTATGAACCTTAACAGCTCAGTTTGAGGGAATTTTTAAAAATAAATTCTTAATAAGTTAATAGCATAACTCATAACGTCTCTTAACATGGAAAGAACTACTTTTACTGTACCCTGGTTTCTCTTCCTTTTCATTGCCCTTGGCTTTTTTGATTGGCTTACTATCCCACACACAAATACTTTTGAGATAGCATGGGGCAATCAAAGTCTATTTTTCACTAACTGAGGAACTGACACTTATTTATTAAATATATATAATCCATTGATTTTATAGACCTAAATAATTTAAGCCCATTACTGTCTGCAGGATAAGAGTTCTGTCTTATACAAACTAGGGAATTAAGTCTTTGTCCATTGAGTTACTATGGCAACTTCAAGGACTTCCCAGTTTCTGTTGGCTTGCAATGAATTAAAGTCAGAAACTCAGACTCCTGAAAGAAGGGGAATTATGTGGATGAAGTTGCTTTAAAAAAGTGAGCTATCCATAAAAACCTATTACAGTAATTTCTTTTGTAAGAACTTATTTTGTGGGCAAGTTTAATCATTATGATTTAGCGAATCATGGTATCTCTGAAAGCTCATGCATGTTCATACGTTTAGATGCATCGAAGTTATCCGATTGGCTCCACAGGAACCAAAAAAAGCTCCATAGCCTGATAAAGGAAAGGAAAACTCTACAAAGCAGGAATGTTGATGTCCAGGTCCAGGGCCAAGAAGTGGCTTGAAAAGTATCCACTTATTAACGAACTCTGAAGCTTTATTTCTTCAATACTAATTTCCATGTGCCACTGTGAAGGGATTAACTTTAAAAGAAGTACCCAAAGACTTGCACATCACTTTTAAAAAATATGTGTGTGCGTCCATGAACAGGCCTCCTATCTCCTGTCTCGAGATTTTATTAAAACATTACTTCCCATAGGAAATTCCCCCATGTGTCTCACAAATCTAATAATTAAAGCAGTGAGGGATGGGAATTAAAATCCATACTTTTTCTTCCTGCTCTTCTCCATGAGCTGCTGTTTGAATTTACAGAGACATATAAAAGTTGCCAACAAAAATTGGTAATTGTCATGACAGAAATAGTCCTGGTGATATTTTGCAGACTTAGCACCATAAGTCTCCAATTTTATAGGCAAGTTTTCAAGGTGAAACATTGGTTATTATACAGCGTCTTCTATTTAAGAAAATCAATACAGTTAATGGTATGAATTTAGTTGTATAAAGTCAATTTTACCCGTAATATATTTTTATATTTCATTTAGTTTGGTATTGGTGGGTTTCCCATTTTTTTGTTTTTAGTTTTTTTTGGGCTTTTAAAATGTTTACATTGTTACCTTTTTTTTTAAGTCTACATTGTTACTTTCTTGCTTTATCCAAAACTTTTTTTCTGAAATTAATATTTCACCTTTACTCATTCTTATCCTGGAGCTGTTAGCTCCTTAAACATGCATAATTTGTGAATAATTTGTCTATTTGCAACTTAATTCAACTCCCAAGCCTTCTGCCTCCTGCATGCCAACACAGTTCTTCATGGCTCTTTGAAATCTTCTCAGATTACTTCTGCCTCCCAGGAAGTCTGCTCCTTTTTTGCCTGCACAACTTCTTTTGGTAGTACATCTTGGGCCACTTCATTATCAAGGTCTGATAACAATAATTTCTGTAGTTTTCTCAATCCTTTCTCTTACCTCCTTTGTTCTGGAGACACTACTTTGACCACGCAGTCCACCACACTGACGTCACAGCATCAGCACCAGCCTTTGTTAGTTTTACTATTCTTTTGAAACCACTGAGAGCACTTCATATTTAACAGAGTGCTCTGCTGATTTGTCCCAGACATGGGTCTCTTTCATTGAATTTCAACAACTCATAAATATTTCAGGTGAAAGGACACAAAACCATCCCATAAGTAACATACAATAACTTCAACTGAGCTATACAGGATATATCTATAGATTTTAGCTAAGTATGGTTTCTAAAGCTAAGGAGAAAACTGAAACATGCAAAGGACTTGTCTGCTCTTTTCCAAAGCCCTGCTCAACAGAACTGTGTACCGACCAGGAGGGAAGCTGTCTTCTGAATGTCTCCTGTGGACTGAAAATCCTGTGGTTCAGCACACTTGGTACCCCCTTCTGACGCAGGTCTGACTCCATGTATAGTTCCTTTCTTTCCTAATCACTGTGTGAAAATGAAGTCTTGCATTTTAAACATCTGACTCTCCCGGTATCTCACTTCATGTCGCTTACCATTCACCATGATTCCTACCCTATTAAAGTCATCCTAGACAGGATTTACTTTCCACGTGAGCTCCTCCTGTTTCTGCCTGTCTCCTCCACTCGCTTCTTGGCTTAAGGAGCTTCTTCAATTGAAAGAAAAAGTAGGTGACGAAATGTAAAAATATTGAGCCTGATTGTGCATTTTAATGTTCTTATAATACATAAAGTCCTGATGATACCTGCTCAGTTGGAGATACAAAAGCTAAGGCTACAAAGTACATGAGAGTTCTTAAAATTGGCAAAATTACCCTCTGAATGACACACAGGGACTTTGGTTCAACAATATAATAGAGCACAATTTATTTTTTACAATAGGCTTCTATGAAGTAAAATATCAAAAGAAATCTGCACAGAGGGGTCTGTTTGAGAGATAACATTGAGCAGAGAAGCAACAGAGGGTCACACAGGTAACAAGGGGAGAACGACACACAAAGATTATAAAGAGGAAAAAAGATGCAATAAATTGTTATTGCAGATGACCTACAGCAGTGGGGACAGAACTGACAGGTGAATAGGTAATTCATTAATCTTAGGTGCAAACAGGAAACGTTTTTAAATGAAGAAAGGGAAAAAATGTCGGGTGGAACATTCAGTGCCTCAGCTTCTCAGTGAGAAAGGAGGCTTCAATGTAGGACAGAAAGAGGAAGAATCATATTTTAATAAGGTAAAAAATGGTTGGAAAAGAAAAAAATAATGAAAAGTTTAAAAAATCAGAACAAAAAGTATGGATAAATAAAAACCAATATTTTTTCAGCTTCCAAAAGATCTGAGTGTCTGGCTTTCTTCTATCAAAAGCACTAGTCCAGAACCAAAGTAATCTTGACAACCAACAATAAAAATTAACTGAATTAACATCATCTGAATTTTGGGGATTACTCTGAAATCTTTAGCCATATTGAATTTTTAATCCAATTTTCCAAGGCTATCACACTTTTTTTCCTTTCCCCCTCTAAAACAATGTAAAACTTGAAGAAGGACCAGAATGTAAGGACCTGTGATAAAAGTGTGTTGAAAAGGCAGCATGTGTGGGTATTCAAGGCACCAAATAACAGCAGGATTTTTTCAAAGGCTCTTTCCTACATAGATGCCTTACAGAACTCACCCAAGAACAGAGTGAGACCTGAACAATGACTTTTCAAAAGGCAAATTTCAACACATATTCTAGTGATGTTCACGACTTTGTTATTAATTTTAGTCAAAGGGATTAATAATTAATAAGAATGTCCAAAGATATCCTATTTTGATTCATTGTAAGGACTATATTGAATGATAGTGGAATTATAAACAGTATTTTCCCCTCTCTTTATAGGAAGAGTTGCATGTACCAAATAGCAAGGTAATAAGAGAAATTCTATGAGTAAGCATGCAAGTAATGGACAAAAATTATGCTCTGAGATATCACAAGGCAACTTGACTATGGAGAGTGAAGTCCCAGATACTATGCAACTTAGATTTTAGTTTTGCTTAACCTGATTTTGAAATATTTTGATGTTATGTCAGAATATAGGGATGTCAGAAAGATCTAAATTCACATATATTCTTTAAAAATAGCTTTTAAGTCAAGAATTTTTGGAAACTGTGACATCAATAGCTAGAAACTTCCATTTTCACAATTTTCTTTATTTATGACTCTCATAAAATATTATTTCATTTAAAAAAAAAAAAAAAGCACAGTTTGCAAATCTGATGGGCTTTGTTTGACCCTATCTGGAAAATTTTTTCCCACACCTTGAAACATGACAGAAAAGAAAATAAATCCTTTTTGAAAAATTTTGATATTAAATTGATTGTACAACACCCTTAATGTTGCCTGGATGACCTAATGCTCTGCTTCTGTACTGGTCTGAATCCCTCGGTGCCTGAAAAGTGCTTACAATGTTTAATTGAGTCAAATAAGGACCTCATCGGATTAATATATATTTGATACATGAGAGGTTAGAAAAGGATATCAGCCTTTAGTGTAATTCATAGAATGAGTGAAGAAAAGATGCATTCTTGGTAGTAAAGCAGAACAGTCAAATGTTAAAATCAGGAGTAAGGGAGATACAAGCCTCTGATCGTTGAGACTTAAGCAAAACTCAAACTGAGGTTGTTCCATTGCAGGAGATAAGGGAAGATTCATCAACTGAGTACTAGATTAAGAAAAAGAAAAGGCAAGAAAAAAAAATGTTGTTAGAAAATTTGCCAGTTAGGTATCTTCCATCTCTATTTCTCACTATTCTGAAAAATATGCATACCCTTCAATGTGTTGTCTCTTTCAAAAACCAGGCAAATTCTACCCTTTCCTATCTGATACAACTGCAGACTCTCTGAGGCAGGTGCATTCTTTCAGCGTTTTTCCAGCTGGCTTCCACTGTGGTGGCGCACAGAATTTTTCTGTCCATTAATTTAAATTATACCTTTAAATTGAGTAACTGGATTGTGTGTCAGAGTAGATTTTCTAGCTTATAATGAAAACGCTTCATACCGTTAAAAGTAATTGTTCCTTTCTTTATTTACCTAATGTGTTCTTTTAATAAACAGGGAACAAAGTAAGTTAATGAAAACTATAAAAATGGCTTTTTTGCTCTCCTTACTTCTTTTTTTTTTTTTTTTTTTTTTAATGTAAAGATACGGTTTCCTTAACTGCTTGTGAGGGACTGCTTTCTTCACTATTTATTTACTTTACAAATGCATCCTGGTAAGCTTCCTCAGATATAAGCATTAAAATCTGATTTCGTTCTGGTTTTCCATTGACATACACGGGATGATTTAATTTCAGGGTGTTTCTGATTTACCTCACCTTATGCGGAAATTTAACTCTAAAACCAAACCCAGAAGTTTAACATAAGTCAAATTCTAGCAAAGAGCATCCTCTTAAATTAAATATCAGAGCTTCTTTTTATCTCATGTTTGGAGGAATTAAATTGCCTCCAAAACCATGGAAAAGGTGAGTTCACTGCACTATTAGTTTTAATGTATGCAAAAAATAATTATGAATTAAAGCAATTAAAAGAACCTAAATCCTAAAGAGAGTTTTGGAGCATTTCGTGTAGTGCCATCCTGAAAATCATTTGGCAAACAGATTCAAGTGTGAATCACAGAATGCGGTCCTTTACATCATTATGCTGACAAGTGGTTCTTCAGTACTGAGTGGTATCCTGCAGAGCCAAAAATGTTCCAGTAGGATTTGCCCAGTGAATCAAACATCTTGTAATTGGATTTGCTACTTGCCTACAATAAAAAGCAAATGCCAGAAGGCAAGAATTTCTGTTTTTACTGTTTACATGTGTTAGTCTTTTTAATCAGCAAAATATTTATGTTAAAATACATGGGTTTAGTCGTAATTTTCTATAGTGCAAGCTATCTTCAAAATAAGTAATAGTCCCAGTTAAGGAAGTATACAATTAAAACTAAATGCTTGCTTATTTTTAGTGTAGAGAGTGCAGTGTACCACAGCTACTGGCATAACTGAATCTTTTAACATCTCAGCATCTGTTTACCAAATCGATTTTTATATCAGAATAAAATTGCTGAAGCTATTGAGTGAATGCAGAGAATAACATAATTTTTCATAAATTTAAGTTCTAAGGTAAGCTTTTCAATTTTTCTTTAGCTAGGAAGAATCTGGACTGAAGTAGCATTTAGCTGTATGGCTGAAAGTCTGTGAAAAAGAACAAAATATAATCATTAATTTAACACTGCTTAGACAAGAGACACAGATATTCCTCCTGCTTCATTCTTCTTCCCCACAAAGAAAGTGAAGTAGGAATATCTGTGTGTCTTGTCTCTGAAAGTATTCACCAAATAACTTCATACCTCAGTTAATAACGTATGGAAAAGCTATGCTTCCAGAAGAAGATAAGATGCCGCACCAACCAGGGAGCGATCTCAAAGGTTTAATTGCCTCCAGGGAAATCCGCTGCATCTCTGTGCGTGTGTCAGTGTGATGTTCTTGGTAACACCTGCTGGTCCCTTTGGGGGAAGTCAGTAGACTCTAAATGAAACACTTAATTACTGTATTAGTTTCTGATGTTGCAGATTTAATTTTAATATTTTCTTAAAAAACAGTAACATAAACACTCACAGAGGAAGTTTACAGAAACATTGGCTTGCCTCTGGCTCAATCTCTGTGCAGTGTTTACCTCCATCAGCACTTCCAAAGGTAACATTTGTAGAGCAAAAGCTGTCTGACAGAGTCCTGCCCAACAGTTCATCCTTACACACACACACTATATTTTGTTGATGAGAACGGTGTGGGTGACTTTCTTTGTACCTAGAGATTTTTAGGTGGGTTGGGTCATCTTTTCCAGGTTCTTTCGAAAGGATCTCAAAGAAATTGCAATGACAAGACTTGAGTCTCCTGCCTTGAGCAAGACTGAAGTGTTTGAGGTTGTGCTTCCACCTCTATGTTATAGGGTTGATAACAATGAGCGGAATAAATATTTTCTATTTTCATAATCGTGTGTTTCAAAGTTTCGTGAGAATCTTTGTTCACAGGATCACAGCAGTGTGTGCCAGCAAGCCCCCAAGCCAAAAATAAGAATGCTGCAACACACACAGAAATATTGAGCTGGTCCCAGCTACATAATATCTTCAGCAAATGTACAGGTCAGCAATCAATTAATCAGTTCTAAAAATACTGGTGGATCAGAGTTGAAAAAGTCAAGAGATTGGTTACATCATCTTGTATGCTCATGGTCATCAGGAAATAGGTATTGTGAAGCCAGTTTTATTTGCCAAAGTTCAAATCGAATAAAATACCACCATAATTAATTAATTAAAGAGTTGTTTCTCAATATAGGTTTACTCATGTCTATTGGTGATTAACATAGGGAATTTTCCATTAAGGAAATGAGAGCTACCAACGATACTGCAGAATGAGATTGTAGAACACACAGTATGTCATTAGATCCTCTATATCATCTTCTTTAACTTGTGGGCTGAACAAGTATCAGCTCTACCTCACATTTTCCTTAGTTACTGCAGGAAATCTCATCCTTCACCTTAGCCCTCTTTCCCTTCATTTTAAACAAACCTGCTACCTTTCCCTAGAGTTGTCATAGGTTTTTAACGGAAGACATAGGATTTAAAGAAACAAATATCACAATCTGATACTGCAAAAGATGTTTTGAATATCTAGTGTGGACAGAAATCTAGCTACTGCTTGTCATGCTTTGAAGACTCAGGGTTTTGTCATCCAAAATGGCATCTGGGCTTTTCGTACAGTGCAACAGATACTGTAGAAAAGTATGGGGGATGTGTTAATATACTATGTTAATATATGTAAAACATAAGAAAGAAATGAATTCTAGTGAGTCTGCTCTACGCTGATTAAAATCTACAGCCTTAAAGGCACTAATTAACTAAAAAATTCCTTTCTCTAAGCTATTTTGTCCATGTATATCTGAAAGATAATTACATTGCTAATTCTATATATTAGTTTAAAGGCCTTCCCTAATGGCATAATGGTATATTTTCAAAATGAAGAAATAATGTGCCAATTAGAATGAAGTGAAATTTAAGTATATTCATAATATCTAAGTAATTGCTCTCCATGTAAGTGAAGTTCTGGGTGACTGGTGGAGACACGTGCAGCCATACTGTGTTAATATGCACTACCAGTCGATATAATTTGGTCAAATGTCACATCAAGATGTGCATTAAAGAAAACACCTCTCAAGGTTAAATAGTAGTTTTTAAAGTAGCTAGTTGTGCAGCAGACTAGAAAGACAATTGCTGATCTATCTCTAATTAATTGACTGAAAAGAGTATTACATTTAGATGTTAGTTCTGATAAGCACAATATAATTAAATTCAGAATACTTGTTAGATATAGCAGCCAAAATTTATTTTAGAAATAAAAGTATGTGTAAGACCAGAAAGTCAAAATAGACTAAACTAAAATATTTATATTCAATAAAAACAATAGCTAAACTAGACTAACCATAAAGAAAAGAATTCAGGCAGATAAATTCAAGGTGAGAGGATCATGGAAAAGGTGCCTTAAGCTACAGCAGGACTGGTGTCAATTTTATCCAGTCACAAAAATCAGTTAATCACTCAGTCAATCACAGAATATGTATGTATGGTAAATGGCAACCATGACTGAATTTAGTAAAAGTTAAGTTCAAATTGCAAAATAAATTCTTGCAAATTTTAGTCCTTTCTCTTCACTGCTGCTTTTTTATAAGCTTAGTTAAACACTGCTGTCACAATAGTGACTTCCAGCATAGTTGAAGGTAGATATGCCTTATTTATTCCTTAGGAGTTTCATATGCCTTCTTCTAGTGTCTTCAAATAAAATAGTTAAAATACAAGAAGAATGGAAAACTTACTTAAAAAAAATCTTGGTACTGATTGCAAAAGATCAAGTCATAGATAAAATACATGAAAAACATAATGCAGAGCTTTAACACACCAAACCTATAAAAATTATTATCTGACTCTATCTGAAATTCAGCAACGGTAAGAAGTAGCAAGAATAGGATTAAGCCCACTACTTTGCACACGCCAGAAGATTTTATCATTGTTCTATAAAGATTAAAAACTCAAAAAACAAACAAGCAAACCCACAAAACAGATGCATTAATTAAAATAATTGAGATATATATTATTATATATTATTAATTGCCTAAGTAATATAGGCTAGGTGTATACTATATTGTGCAAGACCTAAACTAGTCAATGAAAATGAATCCATATCTAGTGTTTTCTGGAAAGAAGATAGAGCAGTAGCACTTATAATAAACTAGGATCCTCAGTATTCAACCACACTAAATGCAATTAGGACAAATAGCCAGTAGACATAGAACAAATGAACAAGTCTGTAGCAGAGAAATATGAAGGTTTCTATTCCTTTAAGCTTTTTATAACATGGTAATCTGTAGGGGTTAGTTACACATACCCTTCCTTCTTTATCATATTAAGTGAAAATTAAAGATAACAACATACAAGAGAGACAAATTTCACTACAATCATAATAACACCGATGCACAAAACAGAACATGCAACAGAAACAACATCATGTAAAGGGTGTTCTTGAGATAAGAAATGTTTCAGAAGCTGCATATTAATGAATTAGATTGGCTTACATTAATTATTCCTCTTGTTGTTTGCTTGATGTTATTAAATCAAGCAAAGACAAGACCAAATTCCACAAAACGAATGTTTTCAGTCTGGGTCTTTTTTTTTTTTTTTTTGTTTTGTTTTTTTTTTTTTCCTTTTTTTTCTGACTACCTTCAAGGACAGAGAGATTTGTTTGTCTCAGTAGTCACTGTTTGAAAACTGTGCTGTAAATAGCATCAAACACATATAGGAGATGGTCCTAATGGTCTCTAGCTTAGGAGTATCTACCACACCTCTTGTTACCATATTTCAGTGTTTACTACCTCCTAACTAAAAGACTTTACTTACATCAAATCATGTGACTTTTGTTACAAAATTAAGCTGGTTCTTCCTTATTCTTCAACTAACAGGACTGGAACAGAATTTTTCATCACCTGCACTCTAATCTGCTGTTTGTTTTGGGGGTTTTTATTGTGTTTTAGAAAGCTATTGTTTGTCTCCAACTTTAGTCTTTTATTTTCTCTACCAACAAATATATAACTTCACTGTATCCCAGAAGCAGTATTTTTTAGACCTCTGTTTCTTTCTATTGTTTTTCTTGCAATGTTAGGCAGTAGCACATATTTTGTAATGTAATTGAACAATCATAATTGGAAAAAAAAAAAATAAAACTAAGGGAACTCAGAACCACGTCAGACTACCAGCACACCTAAAATAACATCCAGTTTCAAATGGAGACAAGATGTCACTTGGTGAAGATTCCAAAGCAAACTTTAGAAAGGACTCATCAACCTTGTTCCAAGAAGATAAATCTGTTTCTAGTCTACAGGAAACTCATGATTTTCATTGGGTATGAAAGGAAGATGCTGCTCTATAAGCTTTAAAAGCTGTAGCCCACTTATTACAACTCTAATGGATATTCTCATTACTCTAGTCTAAGTATCAGTCTTTATTATTGCAACTCACTGCATGTGAGAAAAATTAGAGATGTACTTCCAAAAGAACAGGAGCAGAACAATTGTTCCCATTTCTTTCTTCCCCTTGGGAAATTTTTAGTGATAGATCATTTGCTCATCTCTGAAAATATATTTGTCTTTTCTTTTTTTCAATGAGAAACTATTCTATTAAAAAATTATCAATTTCTGCATATTACTACAGCGCCCAAAAGCTCAGTGCTTTTACTAATCCTCTCTTCTGTTGTACACTATAATTATAACACAGAGTACAAGGTCATTTCATTTACAAAGACCATAGCAAATGAGTGTAAAACAAGCGACAACTGACAGATAGGGAAAGACAGGAAAGTACAAGGGAATAATGAGGCAATACTAGACACAGTGATAGGCAGCAGTCTCAGCACAGAATCATCTTAAACAATGTGACCCCTTTTATATTTCTTCATTTTTTAAGTGGGTAATACTGAAGTTTAGATTTTTAAAGAAAAGACTAGAAAACAATGAGGGAATAAAAAATTAGTTTCTGTATATTTTATAAGAATCACTTCTGAGACTGAGCTACAATCAGTGGAAGAGAAAGAAGGTGATTGTTTCACAAGGGAACAATTGGATTATAAAAAATGGCAACATGTGCTGGCCAGGGGCTGGAGGCAGTGTCTCAATGCCAAATGAGTAGGAAGATGTTGGAAGCAAATAGGCTTTGAGAGGTCCTGAAAGTAAAGGCAAATTGAGAATGTGTGATTTAACAGAGGAGAGAAAAACAGAGATATGTATAAATCTCAATTCCATTAAACAGCTTTGTTTTTTAAAGGAATTTGCTACCGTCTGTATTTTCAAGTTAAAATCTTTTTATACACTAACAGTGTGTGCAACATATCAGAATCTAAAAATATTTACTTGTTCAAATTTGTCCGAGGCACGATGCTTAACTCCATGTAACACTCCAATTGCACACTTTATGCTGTTCATATGTAACTGCTGAGCACATTGCAAGGTGGCCAACAGCAGACCAGCATAGCCATATTCTGCGTCCTCACTATGTTTTTGTCTATACACCATGTCTTCAGACGAGTTTGATAATGACTATTTGTCTGACATTCACTCTGCAAGAAGTACTGCCCCACAAACCTGAGACACTTTGTTGAATAAGGTGAAAAATTCCAGAAGGAGCATCCAAAACAACAACAAAAGCCTAGCCAGAAGTACTTGCAATCGCCGAGACTGAGCACCTCTCTTCACATACAAACAGTGATTGAAATACATTTTTCTGTGATTCCACAGAAAGGTCTCCTTGACTTTTCAGCTTTTGTTGTTTGCGTAGTCTGTCCTTTGGTACGTGCTTCAATAAAATGAATGTTCCTTTTCAAGGTTACTTTGTGTGCAGATTACTGCTTAGCATTAAGTACACCCCTTGCATAGAGACTCTCCAAGGTCTTTAGGCCTTTTAAACCTCACTCAAGCCTTATTTCAGAGCCAAGTTGATCTCTGTTGGCCTTTTCTTCTATGCCACAAATATTATTCTTGCAGCTATAGGAAAATAAGCAGTGTTCTACAGGAAACTGAAACGAGGGTACCCAAGTCACATTCTTTCTATTCAAATCTCGTCTTGCACTGTTACAGCTTTACAGTTAAAAAACACAAAATGTGAAGAAATTGGAATGTACACTTTACTGTCTGTGGTTCTATTTGACTTTCCTATTAGAAGTCCTCTCTCCCTCTCTCTCTCTGCAGATTATATTTTAACAAACTGTTGTCCAACATCATACAGAGTTGCTGGAAGGAAAAAAAAATAGTTTTCTGTATTATCTGTCTATCTTTTTAACCAATTAGGACATTTCCCTTTGGATGAGGATTGATATTTACAATATTAATACTTAAATCATGAATTTAAAATACATAGATTCATATTTTATCCTGGACAGATAAACGACTTACGGATTTTTCAGGTCTAAGTTAAATGCATCCAAAAGTTTTTTTCCAGTGTGTTTTTCAAACTACTAGCCTGTCACAAATTCATAAACCAGACTGCTCCTTCATAGGAAATGCTATTCTTCAGTGCTAAAGCCTTGAAAAGAATGACTAATGCCATTGCTAAATATAGTTTTGAGACTTGAAATGTTTATGGCAGGTATTTTCAAAATTTTCCTTTTTTTTTATAGAAGATGGCTATTCTTAACTGACCATAGCATTATATGTAAAATTCAGTTTCCTTCATTGTGCCAAAAATCACTGAAAAATCAGTAATAGCTTATAGTTTGTGAAAAGCCTTCATTTTCTGAAAGTATAAATAGTAGAAATGAAAGTAGCTACAGAAATCTACAGCTTTCAAGATACATTTGCCCTTTGTCAGCTTAATTGAAGAAAATAATGTCAGAGGTGGCAAAATCTGTTAAGACAAATTCTATTCACAGAATCACAGAATCGCAGAAACACAGAATCTGCTGAATTGGAAGAGACCCACAAGAATCATTGAGTCCAACTTTTGGCCCTGTACTGGACCACCCCCAAGAGTAACACCATGTACCTGAGAGCGCTGCCCAAATGCTTCTTGAATCCCTGTCTACAGGCTTGGTGCTGTGACCACTTCCCTGGGGACCCTGTTCCAGTGTCCAAACACTCTCTGGGTGAAAAGCCTTTTCCTAATATCCAACCTAAGCCTCTCCGGAAACACCTTTAGGCCGTTTCCTTGGGTCCTGTCACAGAGAAGAGACCAGTGTCTGCTCTTCCTCTTCCCCTCACGAGGAAGTTGTAGACTTCAACAAAGTCTCCTCTGAGTCTCCTCCAGGCTGAACAGATCAAGTGATCTCAGCCACTCCTCATACAGTTTCTAATCAAGGCCCTTCACCATCCTCATGGCCCTTTTTTGGATGCTCTCTAATAGCTTAATGTCTTTCCTATACTGTGTTACCCAAAATTGCCCCCAGCACTCGAGGTGAGGCCACCCCAGGGCAGAGCAGAGTGGGACAATCCCCTCCCTTGCCCAGCTGGAGATGCTGGGCCTGATGACCCTCAGAACACGGTTGGCTCTCCTGGCTGCCAGGGCACTGCTGACTCATGTTCAACTTGCCATTGACCAGGACCCCCAGGTCCTTTTCTGTGGCACTGCTTTCCAGCCTTTCACCAGTCTGTCTGCACATCCAGGGTTGCCCCATCCCAGGTGCAGAATCCATCACTTTCCCTTGCTGAACTTCATACAGTTAGTGATTGCCCAGCCCCCTGTTATGTGTTTACCCAGCTGTGTGCTGGACATTTTGTCTAGAAGGATCCTGTGAGCAAAAATATTGAAAGCTTTGCTGAAATCCAAAAACATTACATCAACAGGATTCCATTGATCAACTAGATGAGATACCATGTCAGAAAAGGAAATTAGATTTGATAAGCAGTACTTTCCTCTCATGAAGCTGTGCTGGTTGTGACCAATTATTGTGCTGTCCTCCAGGTGTTTTTCAATACATCCCAGAATAACATTCTCCATAACTTTATAAGGCACTTAACTGAGAGTCAACAAGCCTGTAGTCTCTGGGGTTCTCATTCTTGCCCTTCTTGAAAAGTGGGACAACATTCATCAGCTTCCAGTCAGCTGGGACCTCTCTGGGTTCCCAAGACCACTCACAAATCATTGAGAGAAGTTTTGCAATGACATCAGCAGCTCTTTTTGGATTCTCAGATGAATCCCATCAGGCCGTATAGATTTGTAGGGATCCAGCTGGAGCAGCAGATCCTGCACAATTTCAGAATGAACTTGCAGCTGATCATTGTTGCAGTCATGGTCCTCCGGCTCAGGCTCTGGGAACCCCTGGTGCATCATCCATGTCAAAGGCACAGGCAAAGAACGCATTAAACACCTCTGCCTTGTCCATGTTGCTGTTCGGCTGGGAAGGAGAAAATTGTAAATTTTTGCTTCATCTTTATGGTACCCTATCACCTTTGACATTTTTGCAGGCATTCTTTTGAGCTGGGAAAGTGGATAAGAAGAGGTTAAAAAAATATGTGTACAATTCATTTCAGCTGCCAGACATCAAGGCTACTAAGGCTAGATGTTCACCCTTCAGGCAGTTCTGTGACTGCAGCTCAAAATGAGCCCTGTCTAAACAGAAACATACAATTATTCCAATCAAATTATTCCTAGGCTATACAATACAATTACCCAGCTTAATTTGAAAGATGAATTAATTGAAGGATTATTTTCCTCTTTTTTTTGCATAAAAAGTCCCTGTGTAGGGTATTTATAAAGGAAAGTTAAGCACTTGACTTTCATGTTAGAGACTCTGAAAGAATGTCTATTTTAATCAGAAACAGACTTTGTTTCAGCTCTTTACTTTTGGGGAAAGGAGGAGGTTTTTAACACTGAAAATCAGCTCTTACATTAGCACAGAATCAATATACAAAAGTAGAAACACAAAAGTGATGCTTTGTCAAAGTTTTCTTTCTTTTTTTTTCCTCTTTCACAGATTAAGATTGATTGAAAGAACGGTTCAGCATGAATTTCTCTGCATGGCTGCTTCTCATGGTGATGCTGGTTCAACTTTGGCCTTGCTCTCCCAGCACGCAGAACTCCAGCGCTCACAGCACAGTTCAGTCTTTCACAGCAGTTCGAAGAGTGAAACGTGGCTGGCTGTGGGAGCCTCTTTTTGCAACTGAGGAACAGATTTCACCGGATCCTGTATATATTGGACAGGTACGATAAGTAATGATTCAAGAACAGTACAAGGTTAGATTTAACATATTGATTAGCAGCTTCCACCCTGATCTGGAAGACCAAATCTCTCCAGTGACGTGGAAATAGTGAAAAAAAAATAGAAAAAGGAGATCAGGAAGCTGTAATAAGGCAGTAGTGCATCTCTCCTTTCCTATGACCTTACTCAAGGTCAGAGAAGTCTGAGAGCTCTAAGCCATGGCAGTACCAAGCACCTTCCTTCACTGAGGACTGCTGTCAAGGAAACTTCATATGCATGCTGTTACTAAAACTAGTTCCATACAGAGCAGATGAAGGTATAAAGCTGAAAAGTTCCTTTTTTTCTTCTGAATGGAAGTTAAGGACTCATTTATCAACATCTGGCAATTTGCTTCTGCTATTTTTGGCACTGCATCAAAGCAGCCATACTGAGTGTAGTGTAGTTTACAAACAGTATTTACCACGATTTTCTATTACACTAAGTAGCAGCTGATTTACCCCTCATTAATTTTTAATGAAGCTGATTAATACTAAATCCTTTTACCACTGAGAAACTACAGGAATCTGCATGGTTCATTAGATTAACATAGGTTTAGCACAACGAGCAATTATTTTTCCCCCTCCTTTAAAAATGTTCTTTAAGATAATTGTCTTAATGAGGGTTTATCTGCCCCCTTCTCTCTCTGCTTATCATTATTATTATATTTATTATTATTATTATTTATTTTTGGATGTTAGGAATAATTTTAATCTTGACATCTGGTTTTCTTTTCTTTAAGGCCCTTTTTAGATGAATGAACCAAAATAAGTTTAACTGCTAATTAACTAGCACTAAAATTTAATTGGGCCCAAAGGGTGAAGTGCTCAAAATTCATTAATTACTTTTTCACAGCCCTTTCTAAGTAACTACTATGGAAGTGTGATGTCTCACTTCTGAAAGAACGAGTGAAGATATACTGTCTATTTTTAAAAAATTATTATTACTTTTCCAATATCTTGAAAACAGTTTCCTGCAAAGAAACTTCGTAAATGTCATATATTTTCATGATCTCACCTTTTTATTTCTCACAGGTTAACTGGGAATTTTATTGAAGATTATTGTTAATATATTGCAGTGCAATTGTTTTCTAATCAGACATATTTACTTGTGTCTTTTTATTGAGTAGAATATGCGCTGCTTTCAGCAAATGAAGTGGTAGTCTATGATCAACACATGAATTTTTAGTAATTAAGGCCCTGAAGAAAACTGCATCAACGAAAATTCAAAGGTAGACAGTCTCTGTTTTTAAATCACTGTTCCATATCAAAATCTTTTTACAGTCAGAACTAAATTTTCAAATTTCATTTAACATAGAGTCATGACTCCTTCTCCATTATCAAGATAAGGAAAAATAAATGTGTCCATGAGCACTGCAATGGCAGATACACAAGGATGAGTACAAAAAATTCTTGTTCTCGGTTCTCATTTATAGTGGTAAGACCATTTGTTTTGTTCCCAGCCTAAAAGAACAAGTAAACTGAGAACCTTTGCTATTCTTTCTCAGCAAATGTCATCTGTAAGAGACCTCTCTTTTAACACGTTCAAGGTCATGAAATCTTTTGTGGATAAATGATTCTGAGTGAAATTGCTAAACACAGGTTATATCTTAGCAGCCAGTCAAAGGCATGCTCCCAGACCCCAACGGTTTGATACACTCTGCGGTCACATCTGAGCCCCATGTTAGTTTAAATATCTAGATATAGATCACCTCTCATATGTCCTGGGTTTTTGCGGTAAGGAAACCCAGATTTACGGATAAAAAAGAATCTGTGTTGCCCCTTAGTGAGATGCCAGATTTGGATGGTGTTAAAATGAGTTTGACTTATAAAGGTGGTAATATGGCCCATGTTTAGCACACAACTACCTATGTTTAAAATATTTAAGTTGTTCATATTTTAAATGGTTCTAAACTCCCTTGGACTTGAAAATTCTGTCTTTTCTACTGGCAAGGACAATTAAGTCTGAATATTTTAGGCCTTTAATACCTTTACAGAACTCAGAGTAGGAGCTCAAAACTGTTCCTCGTATCTCAGAGCAATGTCCCTGTCACATTCTGAATAAATTATCCATCTGATGCATGCAGAGAATTATGTATTATGAAAATCTTAAAAGGTATAGGCATTCTTCCAAAGAAAATTTAAAACTATTTTTGCAACTTCAGAAGTTGTTACAAAATATTTGAGTAAATGCAATAGTGAAATGGGCCCGTGACACCCCATAGATACTTCTTTCCCATTCTATGACCTCACAATTTACAGTGACCTTTAGAGTCAATAATCATAAGCAAAACAGTGAGATAATTAAAGTCAACAGTTAGGCATATTATTTGCATTTTAAACATGTTGCTTTATAAGAGAAGCAAGTTGAGTGATACATTTTTTTTAACTTTAGATTTTTCAATTAATATCTAGGCTCTTAAAGAGTTTGACATTTTTTTGTTCTAAAACCAAAATAAGTGGAGAAAAAAAATAGAGAATTAATGATACAATGGAAAATGTTGTTCCCATAAAATTCAACTGTGGATGCCTGCAATGCTAGGAAATTAAGTTACTGCTCTTAAAATACTGCTCTATTATATATCACTAACATTAACAGAACTATTTTGTTGTCATGAACAAATGCAGCTGAACTAAAATTGTCTCCAAGGCTCAGCTGCATCAAAGGAATCATCACCATAAAGTTCATCTTAACAATACAACAGAGGATGTAGATCATCCTGGAAGAAAATGGAAAATGTCTATCAATTTATTTCAGAATAAATAATACAGACTTACACCACAGAATGTCTTTCCACCTCTTTAATATTGCAACAGAAACAGAACATCACTGTTGCACACATTTACACTTAGCATTGCTGAGTACAATAAAAAAACAAAACAAAAACTTAAAAAGTGCACATGTCATCTGCAATAATAAAAAAAATTCAATAATGTCTAATGACCTTTGCATTGTTTTCAGCAGAATTGTAGAGGAGTTGATAAAACGATGAACTAAAGTAGATAATTAGATGCATTCCCTTCATTTCAAAGGAGCTGAAGCATCTCTTTTCAGGTTTATCATGCATTTATAAGACTGTTATATCATTATCATATCTTATATCAATGCTTTAAAATTAAATATTTTAAAATATTTTTAAATTAAAATAGTTGGCTGAAAATGTGACAGTACCTCCCTTCAAATACTAGCATTCAAGAAGGCTCATTAGTGACAGGGTTCAGTGTAGAATCAAAACAAAGCATAAAATTAATATCTCAAAACTTTATTCCTGTCAAAATGTGACTGACTTATTTTTCTCTTCTGTACTTTCAGCTGAAATCAGATTTAGATGAGCAGGATGGCAACTTAAAATACATTTTGACTGGGGAGGGAGCTGGACACTTTTTTGTCATCGATGAATATAACGGCAAAATCTATGTAACACAAAAGCTGGATCGAGAAAAGAAATCTTTCTACACTCTAAGAGCACAAGCAATTAACAGGAGCACTCAGCTTCCTGTTGAACCTGAATCAGAATTTATCATCAAGGTTCGAGATGTCAATGACAATGAACCACAGTTCTTGGATGGACCTTATGAGGCCACTGTCCCAGAGATGTCACCTGAAGGTATGATATGCTGTGAACCAAGCTCTTTATGTTCTGATTTTTTCTAAACAGCTATGTTGAAATAAAATCTTAATAGCATATTTTACAGACTACCTCTTAGTAAGAAGGAAGCAAACTGTTAAATAGGTTTGGAAATTTGCAAAGGTATATTCTCAACTTGAAGGTTGTAAATACCTCTACTTAAAATTCTTGTTTTTAAATATTTAAGTACCTACATCTATCCAAGTCATTTTAGAGATTCCGGATACGTGCTTGGATTGACTATAGACATTTGTCTTTCTCATCAGTGATTCAGCCTTGAAATTTGCACTTGTTTAAAAATACAGTGTTCCCAGTCGAAATAGGTAGAGTACAACAGCAAGGTGCGAAGATGATGTGATGGCCATGCTCACTCTCTGCATGTTGCCTACCTATTTACACTGCCAAGCCTCTTTCCTATCAGTCAGCTTCTCCCTGTTTGGAATAGATAGTATGCAGTGAAGGACTGCCTTCCGATTTCCTAAGTACATGAATTGTAATTTTCCTGTCAAGAGGAACAACTTAACCCCTGTACCTCTTCTTTCCCACTTTCAGGTGATCAGACAGACCTGTTCTAGGATCTGTATGTACCTGGAAACTTAATACAACAAGTGTAAAGCAAAGTCAACATCTGACAAATATAAGTGTATACATACATCTATGTTTACATTCACATATGCATTCATAATATGTGTATATATATGTTTAAAGCCTTCAAAAAGCCCGAAGTGTGAATACAGCTGACATAAACAGGCATGTTATAGATAATACCTCCAAATAACGATCTTCAAAATCAAAGGAAAACAGGATTCTTCAAGTCTTACAGAACAGATCCCAGTAATCTTTTAAATTTATACGCCTACTTCTTTTGCTTTTTTTTATTGCAATTGATATTGAAAAGAAATTCAAATATTGTGCTGCTTTAAATGGTATGAATCAATGAAGACATTATTATAATAGCATCCGTGATCATAAAAAATTATAAAATCTATGTTTCATTTAGCATTATCTGCTCAACTTTTAGAGCAGAATCAGTGAATATTTGACAGCAAGCCATAAACTTTATCTTCCTCAGCCAGCCAGGATAGCAGTTGAAAGAAAAGGATATTCATGCCTGGTATTTAATTGAAAGTGGGGTTAGTATCCTAATTTCTGCCAGGAAGCAGCAGCTCACCATCACTACCAGCAATAGCTATAAAAGACATGCATTTGATCTATTTACTTGTTAGTGATACTTGCTACCTGCTTATACCACCTTCCACCAGGGAAATCACTTCTGATTGTGTCTTCATTGCCACTTTCTTCTCTGCAGACACACTTAATTCTGCAGCTGACCTCTTGGTCAAGTAACTTTTTCTAACATAATCAGGTGCTTGTTCAGAGGGTTCTTCCAGCTTTTGCATCTTGCTTATTTACTCAAGTTTGGAGACAAGAAGATAAGTGTCTTGTCAAAGACCTTTGCATTTTTATTTCTTATGTGCCCATAGTAAAAATGAGTGCAGTTCATTGTCTAGAATTATCTGGAATCACACAAATTTAGGACTTTGATAATTCCTTTCTATTTTTTTTCCCCTGAGGTAAAACATTGTTAATAGGTCCTGTTAATAGTCTCTTATAAAAATGGTTTTTTAAGTGTCTGATTATTTAGTATGTCTTAATTTATACTAACAGAGACTTGTAATCATTCACATAAGTGTATGAACAACTGAATTACTTCCATTCTATCTTTCTGTATTTATCATAGCTTTATGGAAAAAAAAGAAAATAATAGTCAAGTAAGGTGGTACTTAAGATCAAGAACAACAGTAACGGTAGTAATCTTTTCCCATACATCTCTATTTCTCACCTAAAATCATCAATAAGCAGTTGACAATTGAGAAGTTTCACTCTATACTGCCTTGAGTTTACTATAAAGAGATGCACCAAAAATTAAAGGCTCAGCTGTCTTTGTCTACTCTCCTGTCATCTATAATATATTTAAATTCCTAAAATACAGTATCATTTCAGCATAAGATTAATTAAGTTGTAGAAAATGTAATTTACTTTGTGATATTCCTGTAATATTATAAATAAATAAATATTCTAGTGAAATATAGAAATATATTAAATGAAAAAAATAA
This sequence comes from Callaeas wilsoni, assembly GCA_013398955.1. Lineage (NCBI taxonomy): Eukaryota > Metazoa > Chordata > Aves > Passeriformes > Callaeidae > Callaeas > Callaeas wilsoni. Next base: position 48,267 of record VWPU01004148.1, on the reverse strand, counting down.
ATTGAAAAATCAGAAATAGCACCATCTCCCATTTGTTAGAATGGGTGAAAAAGGAAGTAAGATCCGTATTTGCCTTCTCTCTCAGACACGGACTTCCTGATATAGTCAACTCACAGATTTACAATCATCCAGTGTATGATACATGAATCCAGGTCATCCAGGATCTTGAAATATTTTCTGCATTACTGCTTCTACACTTGACTTCTCTAGCGCTAATACCATAGCTATTCCAGAGATCATTCTTTCATCTACTTCTTCCGTGGAGACATTACTGGAATACTGATGTGTATGTCTGGAATATACAATGCAAGTGGAGTGTATACCTTGATAGTGGTCAGCTCCAAAACACAAAACAACTGAGCCACACATCATGAGTACTTCTTGGAGCTCACTTACCCTGCTTCTCAAAAGGTAGGGACTGCAGTACTGAGGTGAAACCTGTTTCAGTGTGCATTCTAAACCAATCTTACAGGGAAATTTATAACCTCATAACAGAGAGAAAGAGTAGCCCACTAAAATTCGCAGTATTGATACCATAGTGGTTGATTATATAAGTGATTTTCTCTCAGTAAAATACAACATACCCTTGCATAATGAGGGATGAAGAACAGCTAATTTAAATGATACAGTGCAATAGGGAGGTTTGCCCTTTGCTCTGTTTCCATGTTCTCTAGCTTCGGTTCAGCTCACTGATGCTCAATCTAATAATAATTTCCTCACAGGAAACACTCTTAGGAAGTGTACTCAATACTTGGGAAAGCAGGTCACTGCTAGTGCACATTTTGTCTGGAACTAAGAAAGCGAGTAGAGAATAATTCAGAGCTGGTCACTTGCCTCAGATAACCATAGCAAAAAACCAGAAAATAGACACAAATTACTGCCTGAAGTTAGTTACAATTATCAACATATATACTAATGTGCCAACATATTAGAATACATTTTAATTCTTTATTAGCTCTCTTTCATCTTCAGTTCTAAATTTTATTAGGGTTTTATATGCAAGTGCCACAGTAAATGAAAAGAGTGTCAGCAAATGGACTCTCTTCTGAGAACACAGGACTCTGCTTTACCCTCAGGCATTTGGTACGATTTTACACTGTCTTCCTTATAGCTGTTAAACTTGTACAAATGCAGTATATCTGATGGAGTGGTTAAGAGTCAGATGCAATAATCTATCAGTACTTAATGTCTTTATAGATCTCAAGCTCTAGTTAGAAAAATGAATAGCTATTTGCCATATGAGGGCCCCATAGTATACCTAATAGGCTGCAGCATATAAATGGCACTACACTATATTTTGCCAGAGAAGGGTAAAACCAAGGCTGCAGAGATACAAAGAAGCAGTTTGCCTTAAATAAAGCTAATCAAAAAGTTCAATTGTTAGTTATATCAAGTGATGTTTGCAATGTCAGCACTAGGGCTTTGGGGTTTCTTAATTTTTGGGGGTGTGTGTAGTTATATGTTAATTGATTGTTTTAAAAGATATGATTTTTATCTGTTCAATTATTCTTCACACAATCATGTAGTAATGAACAATGGCTTTCAGGAGTTTTTGGGTACAGAATAATAACATTGCAATTTCTGTCACCCAAATACAAATGCTAGGCAAATATGATTACATTCTAGAAATAGTTTGAGTTGGGTTTTGGGGTTTGTGGGTTTCTTGGGGGTTTTTGGTTGTTGGTTTTTGGGTTTTTTTGTTTGATTTTTTTGGGGTTGTTGTTGTTTTGTTTTGGTTTTGGTTTTGGTTTTGGTTTTTGTTGGGGTTTTGTTTCAGCTTTTGTTTAGTTCATTTTGGTGGATTGTTTTTTCTGACGGTTAAACGTATAAAGAAATACATTGTTTAATAAAGGGATTCATGCAAGTGAAAAATTGTAAAACTGAGAAAGTACTCTAAAGTCAGGGTAACATTTTTCTTCTTACTACTACATAGTCCATACTGAATGCAGAGGTTCATGTAGTTATCACACAATCTTTGTTCTAAAAAATGTGAGAAATGATAGCCTGCTCTTTACATGGTCTCCTGTCACCCCAATTCAGAAATAAATTGTCTTCCTCCTGCAACTGCAGGATAGCTGTTATTTCTTCTTTCCAGGTCAGCTCGCGCTCTACTAGATTCTTTTTGACTCTTCACATTCCCATTAATTACATCCACCAGCTGCATCTCACTAACTCCAAATGGACAAAGTCCTTAATTCTCCATTCTGAAATACTCTAGAAGAGTTAACAGAGAGAAGAAAAGTGTATTTGGGTCCCAGAGAAGAAGGAAATGCTGGTTTAGATTCAATATTTCTTTACAATGCTTAGTAATTGTGCTGAAAATAAATCTACCTTTAAATGTGAGATGGACAAAAGTGTGATGATAACTTTGTTGGATTTCATTCCTGATTTACTAAATATGTTGCTGTAAATAAATCCATTCCTAAGCATAATTGTGGACATTTGAGTTTGTTTAGTAGAAAATTGCATTCATGACAGACTAAACCTGTTGGATCATCCATAGGTCTTGATCCCTTCCTTACTAATAATTTTTTTTGAAAGCAACAGTGTTCTAGTCATGCTAAATTTTCTTATAGGATGAATCTTCTGTGATTGTGAGAGCAAATTTCATAGATCATAGCTGATATAAAGTTAACAGTTGTGTAGCTGAAGATTCCATTTACTCTTCTGTCTTATTAAAGAATTTTTTTATTTCTGAGGCTTATGTGTCCTGATTAAATACGAATCTGCAATTTTATCTTTAACATTTCTCCAGAGCAATAGGATCTATATATATATATATCATCATCTTTATATCATGTATATATATATATAATCTATGCACACATCTAAACCACACATAAATGTCAGATACTTGATATTGTAGGTAGATTTTGAAGGACATATAGGTCCAATATTTGGTGAGAATTATAACAGTTTAGTTTACTAAACTGTTCTCTTTTTAGTTTACTAAACTTTTCTCTTCTGCCTGAGAGAAGATAACGTGCATTATGGAATCACTTCAAGTGCTGCTGAATAAATTGAGGAAAAATGCAAAAAATTACATTTTTTAAAATAAAGAAATTATTTAATTTAGCCTACCCTTATATGAGGAAGTTTTTTTCATTTCTATTTAAAAATAAAACTATTTAACTTCTAGAAAACCCAGCAATGAATATATTAGTTTTATTTGGGATAAATATCAACTTTGCTTTTGTTATTAAAAAAAGGTGTTTCTGGTCTAACTCCTGGCACTCCACCTTTTCTTCTTCTTCTTCTTTTCTCCTCCAGCCTAACTATACTGCTGTATTGATAAGCAGGTGCAACTGTGTGAACGTATGCCAGAAATTTTTAGAAAGTAGCTTGATTTCCTGCTGTTCCTCACAAGAAGTGATATTTGTATTCTAATGCAGAATCTAGGTGAGGAAAAAAGACAAAAATAATGATTACCTTAAAAAATTATGTTACTGTGGATATTTTTTTTAAAGGACAGTCATTAGTGATGGTGCCATAAGGTTGTTGTCAATCTTCTATCTAGGATATAAACAACTTCCCATCAAAGAAGAAATCAAGCTCTGCAGTTTGATTCAACTGTGGTTTTGCACTGGGATTTCTGCCACAACTTTTGCATTGGGACAAGTTTGTTAAAGACTCAAGGATAAATAATTTTATCAGAGCCTTGTTATACTTCTTGGCTGCTTTTCTTGTTAACAATTAATTTCTTTATCAGCAGTGGGCCTACTGGTGATAAAGTGGCTGTGTTTTCTTACTCTTATGGGAAACTTCCCTAAAATACTTTGAAGACTATACAAGAGGAGGAGAAACAATTTACTTTACTCCATTGACATATTAGAAAATAGGCATAATATATGTAGTATTTTAAGCAACATAAATGTAGTGCTGAAAAATCATATACTATTTATTTTTATTTTAATTGAAAATTTGAATGCAACAAGAATAGCTGCTGAGGAAATATTTTTCCCTTTTTAATGATAAATTTTAGTAGGTACCATTTGCTCCTGTAAATTTTTAGGACTTTTTATTAGTATAACTGGTACGTTAAAAGATTTTTAAAGAGTTTATGCTTTGTAATTATGAGAAAATTTATACAAGAAGAAAACAAACATAATCTATTTTATTTTTCCTTGAGGTACTTCGGTTACACAGGTAACAGCTACAGATGCTGATGATCCTTCTTATGGGAATAGTGCTCGTCTGCTTTACAGTCTCATTCAGGGACAGCCTTATTTCTCTGTGGAGCCAAAGACAGGTACTACAACTGAATTTGTAACTTGAAAACATTCACAAACTAATAAAATGGATGCAAGCAAAATTGTCTTTCTTAATTTCAACACAAAGATCAACTGATACCACCGCACACTCTCACATCTCTGCATAGTTCCGAGATTTGAAGAAAATCAATTTTTTCTTTCCCATAGGAAGATGAAATTCTTTCTCTAGAAAATCCAAAATTTATTTAGAAAATTATCTTGTTAAAGAGTTGGATTCTAAATATCCCACTTAATAAATTAATCCAGGAACACTTTTCAATTAACAGCTCTATGGCGCATGATGTGATATTTCTATCTGTATATTGGGAAAACCACACATATGTGACATCCCTCCAAAAACCTAATTTCTGAGTAAGACAGATGGTTATATACGGTAGGGGAAATATATGGAGTATTCTGCTCCCCAGAACTCTAAATATACAACATGGATTTTACATACAGAGTGCTTGCTACTGTGAGGACTGATTCCCAGTGTTTGGACAGTTGTGCACAGTTTACATTCTAGAATGTAAATTCACATTCACACAGTTTACACAGTCTAGAATGTAAATTCATAACAGGGTCCAGTGATACATTTTCTACCCATATTATACTATATATCCATGTCAAATGTTGAAAAAAAGTGACACTTATATACTCTTATGTTATACTTTTTATTTTTAGGGGTCATCAGAATGGCTTCCCAAATGGATAGAGAAACAAAAGATCAGTATTTGGTCATCATCCAAGCCAAAGATATGGTTGGGCAACCAGGAGCATTTTCTGCAACAGCCACAGTTACCATCAACCTCTCTGACATCAATGACAATCCACCTAAATTTCAGCAGCGTAAGTATAGGCTACTTACAATAATGGAAGTCCTGAGGAAATTTTGATCCACTGGAGCTCTATTAGGTTTGCTGGTATGTCTTTTTAGAACAGGGCTGTGCTTTGACTTCGGTATACAGCTGTAAAAAAGTAAAATAGTGGAGGAAAAAAAAAAGTCCTCATAAAAACTCAAAAACCAAGACGAAAATAAGATCTATCATTGCAAAAGACCTCAAACCTGCTGGTTTTACTTACCACTAGACTTTGGAGAAAAATCATGAAACTGCTTTCCCTATAATTTGCACTACTTCAGCCTAAAATCTGGAGAACAAGATATTTAGCACCATTTTCACTCACCTTCTTTCTTCTTTTCCTCTCTTCATCTTTTCTGACACATACTATAGAGTTTTTGACAAATGATGTGAACCTCTCTACCCAGGTAGTTTGTAGAAGATGTGGGAGCTGATCATTGGTCTACCAGGAAAAAACTGTTCTGTTGGGAAGTGCTGCCTTCCGCTGTTTTTTTCACCCCATTCAGTCATAGAATCATAGAATAGTTTGTGTTGGAATGGACCTTTAAATGTCATCTGCTCCAACCCTCCTTCAATGGGCAGGGATGCTCAGAGCCACATTCAAACTGACCTAGAATTTTTTCAGGGATGGAACATTAGCCATTTCTCTGGGTAACCTCTGTCAGTGTTTCATCACCCTCAGAGTAAAAAACATTTTTCTTGTGTCTAATCTAAACCTTCCCTCCTTCAGTTTAAAATCATTACCTCATGTTCTTTGCTCTATACACTGCTGAAGTAGGGCTGAGAGGGAAGGGCTGCCAAGGTGAAAGATTATCCTGCCCTGCACCCAGGATCTATACAACACCAGATTATGTCCATTGCTCTAGTAAAAGCTGGGGCTTTCCCAGCTCTCTGAGAGCCTCAAGCTACAGCACTTATTAACCACGGCAGACCACTAAACCTTGCCAGTATTTGTTTCTTTAGGGCTCTACTACATGAGTGTCTCTGAAGAGGCTCCCGTGGGCACCACTGTAGGCAAAGTCTTTGCAGAAGACAGCGACATAGGGAACAATGCAGCCATGGACTATTTCATTGAAGGAGATGGCTCAGATGTTTTTGACATCATTACTAACAATGAGACTCAAGAAGGAATTATCTTACTAAAAAAGGTGAGATCTCAGAAACTTTAAAAAAAATCTAAATATTTTAAAGAAATTCCTCAAGCAAGCTGGATGTGTAAGAAAGGCCTGTTGTTTTGGGTTCTACTATTTTTTTTTTCTTTAGGCTTTGTGATTTGATTGGAATATTATGAGAGATAGAAATGCTTTTCTTTTTGTTTACATTTTTGACTCATTTCTATTACTGCTGAATATAATAGTGACAGTCAGAGTATCTTAATGTTATTCCTAACTGTGCAACTTAGTGTATCCCATTATGAGAAAATGTTCTATCTTTTGTGTGCATCAGCTGAAAAATCTTTATCAATAGATTGTAAGCAATCTCACCTCACTTTCCAACACCTCCTGTTAACCGAAACCAGAATTTATTATTGTATTAAGCAGTGGAGTTTTTGTTATGACATAGCTTTGAAAAGATACTAAGTACAATCAAAAAATGCCCGTTTATGAATTAAGAAAATTAATAGTCTTTGATACTGTGTAATTTATTTTGGAATCACTCAGGAAGATTTCTCGGTCATCTCAGGGATCACCTGAAATGAAGATAGAGTTCAATAGCCTAGTGAAATCTAGAACCCTGAAGAGCTGAATGCCATAAGTGTGAGGAGTTTTTTTTAATTTTGTTTTGGTCTTTTTTTTTTGTTTGTTTTGTGGTGGTTTTTTTTTTTAGTTTGGGAAGCTATTTATTTAGTAGGCCTTTTGTTAATATATATATTTATTTCAGAAGATAAAGGCTGTCTAAAATTCTAATGCAACTACATGTTATTAGGGGTGACAATCCATGGGAATTCTTTCTCACTATGTTGTTTGACTGTAGCATTAAAGCCAGCGTGACATGTGAAAGCAAAAAAACACATTTTAATTTTAAAAAATTTTTAACATAAAAAGGAAAAGAGAATTAACTACTTTTAGAAGTAACTATTTTTTTAAACATTCTTTAAAGAAGTATAACACTACTTTGTCTTTAATCTCAAATCATTTATTGAACTATATTTAATCTAAATATGAAAAAAGAAATCTTCCAAATCTCACTTTCCTTCTCAACAGAGAGTGGATTATGAGAGCAAAAGGAGACACAGTATTCAAGTGAAAGCTGTAAACAGATACATTGATGAGCGTTTTTTGAAAGAAGGACCATTTGAAGACACAACCATTGTCAAAATCAATGTGGAAGATGCTGATGAACCTCCAGTTTTCACCTCGGAGAACTATGTGATGGAGATTGTTGAAGGGGCTACGAGTGGCTCACTGGTGGGGGTCGTAACTGCTAGAGATCCAGATGACGTCGACAGTCCAGTCAGGTACCTGTCTTAAAATGTGAACAGGTCTCAAACGTAAACATAGCTGGTATTTCCAAAGGGCATTTCTGTTCCTTACCATAGCTCATGATTACAGTTAATTGTGTTTTTGTTGTGATAGCCAAGGTTATTGCAGAAGGCATGGTTTAACCCACTTAGGCAGGTAAGGACCATACAGGCACTTGCTCACTCCGACAACCACTGGGATACAAGAGAGAATTGAAAGGGTAAATTTGGGAAAACTCATGGGTTCAGATAAAGACTGTTGTTGTTTATTATTATTAATATATCAAAATAATAACAATAACAACAATAATAGTAGCATCAAAGAAAATAACAGATGGGAAAACCCCAAACCTACAACAAATCCCCAAGAAAAATGAGTGATGAAAAAAGAAAAACAATTGCTTACCACCAGCCAGCTGACACCTAGACACTCAAGCCAGCAACAGCAGATTCTGCTTTTTATATTATCAATGATAAATAATTTTGCTATCTCTTAAGTGAGAAAGCAGGTAATTAATCTTTAACATGAGATTTGTAATTAAAATAGCTTCTTGAATTGCCTGACATCACTGTGTACTATGCAATTTAGACAAACCAGGATACAGAGACAAATGGTTGTGACAAAAAATAATTTCTGGCGTGTAGATTTCTAATAGCAGAAATACATATATACTATGCTACAGCTTCAGAACTTTAGGCAGTGATTTTTTATGATTTTCCATTCATTTACTGTTATTTATTAAGTTAGTAATAGGTTAAATTAAATAAGAAAATATAAAAATTTACTTTTTGTTGTTGTTGTTCCCCCCTCTAAAAGGGCTCATTTGATGGTTTGTTTAGATGACAGCAACACCTCCGGTGAAGCAATTAAGCATTAGCACATACCTATGACTTCTCAGTTAGAAATATTTTGGGGGAACTTGCTTCAAATTGAATATGTCTGCACAGTCCCAAAACAGTGATAGAGATATTGCATCACTGAGTTTCTTTAGAATAGAGCATATCACTTCTAATATAAAGATATGTTTGTTGGGCAAAGTGCCATGCCAGTGAATCTAATTTTGAAATCATTTCTATCATAAATGACAGCAGTGACTTTTAATACAGAATACAACTTGTGTTGCTTTGTGGACTCCAGGTTTCAAACAAACAAATTAAAAAAGATGTGCAACAAAACCTCACTACATCAGTAATAAAAAATAACAAATACCTAATAGAGTTTTTCTGAAAAGTGTTTATCAAGAATCAGATTACCAAAAAAAGTCCAAACAAAACAAAATAACTGTGTCAGAAAATTATAAAGACCTTAAACAGAAGCTTATGAGTATCCAAACTTTGGTTCAAATTATAAGAATTTTCACTTACAGTATGGTGCTGGTTCTTTGATTTTTCTTCCTACTGATTTTTAAAAGAGACAAAATGTAGCTATAAATAAGAAGCTAGAGAGTCATTTAACTGCTGGCATGTTGTCTGAGCTACAGTCCTAAGTGTTAACAGGAAACAGAAAGACTTTGTCAAGCAGAATTAAGGGTACAATAAAAAGGAATAATTGCATATGGGCATTCCAAATTGGGGTGGAAAGAATCCTTCAACTATTCAAACAGGTTTTATTTCCATGAAGTAGATTTTATTAGCAACTGAATCATATGGTCTTTTGTTTTGTAGGCCATTAAAAACATCAGCAAATAATCTTTTCCATGTGAACCAATACCTTTGGTGTCTATTTCAGTTCATCTCTGGCATGCAACTAGTGGTTAGACTTTAAGAACTTGAGCAGCATGTGTGTATATATGTGCACATGTGCATGTCCACAGCATCTGGAGCCTTTTCAGGGAAGATTCAGGAGCATTGAGTCTTCCCTGCAGTCATCTCCTGCACTAGGAGGTTTTACTCTGCCTTAGTGTCACCTCATTACAGATAGTTGTCTGTCTTTATAATGCCCATTCCCTTGGCATCAGAGCATGTCAGCAAAGATAAAATAGATTTGCCATTATACCTCCACTTAGATGTTGGTGTTATTCATTTCACAAGCGGCACTTTTGCTGTTTCTTTTCAACGAAGTCATTCACCTGCTGTGAGACTGACTTAGAAGTAAGAATGAATAATGCATTTCAGATTCAGTTCACATTAATATAGATCTGAGATGTATTTAGTTTTATAAAAAGAAGAGCTTTGATCTTGGCGGCAGTGAATTTTAAATGTTTATAAGTGTACATTTTTCATGATTTCCAAGTTGTTGCAGCACACATTTATATGCATATATGCACAGCTCTGTTTTCTCAGCTGACAATAGCTTTCTATGTCCTCGCCTCTGATGGAACATTTCAGTACTAGGGAATGTCTTTCCTTTTTTTGGTGCAGGTACTCTATTGTCCACAGCACACATTTAAAGAGGCCGTTCAGCATCAATGAACACAATGGAGCAATCATTACCACTGAACCTCTGGACCGAGAGATAGCTTCTTGGCACAACATAACTGTAACAGCCACAGAAACCAGTGAGTAAGAAATTTAAGGAACACTGGGCTTTTTACATTGTGAACCGTAATTATCCTCCGTATGTGCCTTCTTTTAAGTAGAGAATACATGCTTCTTTCTGATTATATTACTGTTGCTTGCTACACTAAGGAGCATTATTAAAATGATTAGTTAAATAGAAGTGGAAAGTATTTGAGCTCCAAGGTCCTGTGCTTTTTCATAAAAGATGACCTTATGAAAAAAGAAACTGTAATAGGATCGAGAGTGTAATGCTTTCAAGTTACACTGAAGCATAAGAATTGCTCCTGCAGTGCAAGATCTTATGTTAAATTAGACCCTGGTTAATTTCACACCAGATTTTTGACTAGTGTGAAATTAGCCAGGGTCTAATTTAACACCAGTCAGAAACCTGTGGCTCAAATTAATTGTGAGTGTTAAGGCCTAAATCATCTAGATGTATATTCAGTGACAATTAAAGCCTTGAAGCACCCTTTATATAGATTTCACCTATCAATTTTGTTTGAAATTCAAATGCAAATTACCTCTGTTTGTGTTTTTGGTGATCTGGTTGCCCTAAATTTGGGAAAACACTAGAAATTTAACAGCTCCTGATTTGTAAGGCAGTTTAAAAAGATTACTGGGATATTATTTAAAAACTAATCCCATTCATCCTCAGGAAGGAGGAAAACCATATGAAACTAGAGTACAATCAATAAATCAGAAAGATGTTGCCAAATACTCTTAGCACCTTTTCTTTACTCCTGAATCTCAGTTAAATGCCATTTATTGCTGCCACCACTTTAACCATGTATTCTTCTACTTCACTGTTCCCAAAAGGGAGCCTTCCCTGTATATATGTCGAGCACTGCTGCTGGAAGTTTACTATAGGATTGTCAGGATCCATTTTCATTGAAGTCTTTAACTTGTATTTAGGAATTAATGGTACTATCTTCCTTTTCAGGTTCTCTGTGAGTTTTTAGGCATGAATTTCATTCTCATGTTGTTGGGCAGATGACAGGTGTTGGCAAAATTGAACTCTGGCATGGTTTTGTCATGTCTTGAGCAGTGCTATGGAAACACAGCAGGATAACTTTAGCCTAGACTTTTTTGTTTAGTTAAACAACAACACAGGAGAGAACAAAATGTTACAAATGAATAACTGTCTCCTGCAGCAAAAGAAAGCAAGATTTTCACAGTAATGAAAGTTATTGTAGAGAAACGGAGACCTCATTATGTTCAAATTCTTATTCTGTATTTCTTTAATGATGATAAGGTCACTGTCTGTAACAGTATGTTCAAAAGGAGTGACATTAGGTCACCTTGATCTGGGCATACCTGAAAGGATTTGTGTAAGGAACTAGCAGTATATGATTCCTTGAAATATGTGTGCGTGAGACATTTGGTGGATGATTTTGTGGCTCCACTGAAACCAAATCAAAATGCCATTAGAGTTCATCCAAATAAGATATTCATTGCACCTTAGACACTTATTGAAACTGCATCGCAACAGCAACCTCTCTAGGACCCTGTTGATGCCCTGACATTCATATAGTAGAAGACCCACAAGACTTTTGAGTCCATTTCAATGATTACAGGGATCAGAGATTAGTAAGAGAAGCTTGACTGCTATTTCAGACCTGCGGTGTGGATCATCCTATCCTCATGCAGTTGAGGGAGCATGTTTTAAAAGTATCCAGAAGTGGGTCTAATTTGTTCGAACTTAAATGCAAGCAGGGAGATATTGCAACCTGTTGAGTCTTATTCCACTTTATGCCTAAAGCTTAAGAAAATTCAAGTTTCCTTTCATCAGTTTTTACTTGGTTGTAAGAAGCTTTCACCAAGTACAAGGCTGAAGCACAAACAACAGCATTCTAATCCTATCTAAGAGCAAGAAATCCTTAAATCATTATTATCCAATTGGCTGGCAGTCAGTACTGGTGTTCCCCTAAGCTCAGTACTGGGGTCAGTCCTGTTCAATATGTTTTATCAATGATCTGGATGATTGGGTTGATTGCACTCTCAGTTTACCTGTGACACCAAGCTGAGCTGTGGGAGTGTTATTCTGTTGAAGGATATAAAAGCTCTGCAGAGAGATATGGACAGGCTGGATAGATGGGCCAAGGCCAATTGTATGAGATTCAACAAGGCCAAGTTCCAGGTCCTGCACCTGAGTCACAACAACCTGGTGTAGCACTACAGGCCAGGGGCAGAGTGACTGGAAAGCTACCTGGCAGAAAAGGACCTGGGGTTGCTGGTCAACAGAGTCTGAACATGAGCCAGCGTGTGCCTCGGTGGCCAAGAAGGCCGATGGTATCCTGGCTTGGACCAGAAATAGCGTGGCCAGCAGGACCAGGGCAGCGATTTTTCTTGTGTTCAGTACCGGTGAGGCCACACCTTGAGTCCCGTGTTCAGTTTTGTGCTCCTCACTTTCAGAAGGTGCTGGAGCATATCCAGGGAAGGAAGACAGAGAGGGTGAATGCTTTGTAACACAAGTCCTATGAGGAGCAGCTCAGGGAGTTGGGGTTGTTTAGACTGGAGAAAAGGAGGCTGAGGAAGAACCTTCTCTACAACTACCTGAAAGAAAGCTGCAGGGAAGTGGGGGTCAGTCTTTTCTGCCACATAACAAGTAAGAGATGAGAGGAGAGGACCTCAAGTTGTACCAGGGGAAGTTTAATTAGATACTTGGAAAATTTTTTCCTGGAAAAGGGTTGCCTGGCATTGGAATAAGCTTCCCAGAGAAGTAAATGGGTCACCTTCCTTGGAAGTGTTCAAAAAACCTGTGGATGTGATACCTGGGTCGTGGTTTAGTGGTGAACTGGCAGAGTTAGGTTAACATTTGGATTTGATTAACTGAGAAGTCTTTTCCAACCTCAATTATCTATGATTCTGTGATCAGTTTTACTTTATACTGTCAGTCATAGAAAAATTAACCCACAAGAGACAAGAGTCATTTTACCACCGAGTCTTACACCAAGGTGTCCTTTCACAGGGGTCTCCAGATCTGGCTACAGGACTGAAGTTCTTTGATTATTTCAGTATAGATTATAATTATTTAATATTTAGTTGTCACCCTGCCTTGGTCACATGTATATTTTTGTTGATAAACTTTTAAATTTTTGGAGTAGTCATTTCTTAAAAAACGATTTATGTTCATTTCTTTTAGGAAATAAAGAAAATTGCCTTATCATAAATGATATTCATGCTACAAAAATATAAATTATAAAGATAACATTTATTGTTAGTAGTAGTGCTAGTATTATTGTCATCATTACCAGTTTACGTTTACTGGCTGATGCCAGTGTCAAGCTTTCTTTAATCTCCTGCAAATACTGAGTTCTTCTTTGTGCGTAGAGATGGTCATTGCCTTTCTTTTCAAGTTACTAGTACGAGTCCCTAGCAATTAAAGTGTCATCTTAATTTTCACACTGGGCCAGGCTGTTGCCCTTGACATCCTCTTCTCTAGTCCTTGTTTTTCAAGTCTTGATCTCTTTCATAGAGATTGTGACAAAGATATTTTTTCCTAATTGGGAGATATTTAGATAATGTAGGGTATGGGTACATCAGCTGAATTCACATTCTGACAATAATTTTCCTGTATAAAAACAAAGTAGATGTTGCCTACCTCGTCTTCAAAACGCAATCAATGCAGTACCTCTGCTTCACCAAAACTGTCATTAAATATTCCCCAGACACTGATCTCAAGAGTGGCTTTGTAATATGTTGCTCCCTCTCAAAATAAAACAGCTGTGATTTCAGAAAAATTAAAATTTTTCATGTTGTTAAAAACCTCCATACATACAGAAATGGTCTTCCTTGTCATTTAACCCTATACTAAGGGAAAAAAAAAACAAACCACAAAACCACCACGGCAGCTATGACACTACAACCCAGATATATTAAAGAATTAGAAACAAGGCAATTGAAAAATTCTTCTTTCCCTCCCAGAAAAAAAAAACAAAAACCCAAACCAACAAAAACTGAACTTTTTAGTGAAAGAATAAGGATGTGATTCCAACAATGTGCTATCTAAATATTTTGTGCAAGCAAAGGATAGGCTTTAAAGACAATATAGTACCCATGAATCTTACAAACAAGCAAAGTAAAAATAGGCAAAATTAGGTGTGTCCCTCCTGTGCCACTTTCTATACAACTGAAGCCACCAAAGGTATTCCCTGCTTTCTATTAAAGGTTACAAAGCTTTCCTTTGCAAGACAATGTAGTCAAATCTCTGCCCTACACATCCAATTCTGACTTCAGTAAAAGAGTTAAAGTAACTCCTACACTCTTGGTATTATTTCTAAAAGGGATATATCCTACTTTTTATGTTTATCTAAAAGAAACTGAGCACTATTTCATTGCCTATTGTATTATTAAGGATGATTGATCCAACAAGAGAAATGTCATCTCAAAAAGAAGTATTTTTGAAATGAGTCTGACAGATCACAAGGTTTGGTAAATTAGCACAGCTGTAATGACTTCACAGGAGGAATAGTGATGTGAAACTGCTGAGTATCTTCGCCTTTATCTCTGTGATACTTGCTTTTGCTGCCATTTCCTTCAGCAAAACACTTGAAGCTATCAGCATAGATTCCATAAGATCCAAGAAAACAAATGTTTGCTCCAAGCAACTAGTGAATTATACATTAAAAAAAGTAATGTAAGAATCAACCAAACTGATGCAGTTTGAAAAGAGGCAGAGAGGAGTACATTTTGCTTTTTTCTTAAAGGTCCATTTGACTAATTTAAATCAATGCCTTAAGAACATTTGAACAGGTCTGATGCAGTGACACTAGCACTGAACATGAGACATTGTAACCATAATTACTGACATACTCTTGGTTTAGACAAAGGCGACTGATATATTGACAGATATTTAGGTTGACAAATGTTCAGTATTCCTGGAACATTTTAAGATTATTTTATTCACTAGAAAAACATCTTCAGTACCCAAAACCACATTTATGTTAATGTGAGCATTGTTATTGCAGAGGAACTTTTTGCCTGCAAGAATAATAAATTACTTTAAGGGGAAGCAGACATTTCTTAAGGCTATGCTGTGTAAGTCAGGATTCAATGTGCTGATCGGTAAAGGACTACCAAGAGGTATCCAATATAGAATCAAGGAATTAAAGTGTAGTTTGGTTTGGAAGGAACTGATAAGGTCATTGAATCCAACCATGAACCTAGCACTGCTAAGTCCACCACTAAACCATGTACCTACTGACAGATCTGTATTTGGCACTATAGATACCTTCAAGGATGGTGACTCAACCACTTCCCTGGGCATCCTATTTTAATGCTAGACAACTTTTTCTAAGAAGAAAATTTTCTTAATATTCAATCTAAACTTCCACATGCTCATCTTGAGGCCATTCATCACTTCTCACTTGGGAAAACAGACCAACCCTCACCTCCCTGCAACCTCCTTTCAGGTAGTTGCGGAGAGTGATAAGGTCTCACCTGAGCCTCCTCTTCTCTAGGCTAAACAACACCAGCTCCCTCAACCGATCCTTGTCCACCTGGGCACAAGTTGGCTCATGTTCAGCCGCTGTCGACCAGCAGACCCAGGTCCTTCTCCTCTGCGCAGCTTTCCTGCCACTCTTCCTGAAGCCAGTAAATCTGTTTTGGGTTGTTGTGACCTAAGTGCAGAACCTGGCACCTGGCCTTGTTGAAACTCATACAATTGGCCTTGACCCATAAATCCACCCGTCCAGATCCCTCTGCAGAGCCTTCGTTCCCTCCAACAGATCAGCAGTCCTGCCCAGCTTGGTATCATCTGCAAACTGACTGAGGGTGTGCTCAGACCCCTCATGCAATTCATTAATTTAGATATTAAACAGAACTGGCCCCAGTACTGACTCCTGGGAAAAATGCTTGTTACAGGCCACCAGCTGAACTTGGCTCCAGTCACCACCACTCTCTGAACTTGGATATCCAGCCAGTTTTACCCCAGGGAACAATGTGCCTGTCCAAGCCATGAGCTGCCAGTTTCTCCAGGAGAGTGCTGTACCTGCTGTATCCGTTGCCTTTTTTTCAGAAAATATGCTTATAAACATTTTCATTTCATAAAAAATTTGTTTTTTCAGCCTAGTCTACATGCAACTTTAGTACCATGATACTAGTATAGCATTGCTTTTCCTTGTCTGAAGCAGTTTTAGCAGTGGAACCTTGTGTAAATGCAGTAAATGCAGAAGAAATGCATTGTATGATTAATTTTCCTTTACATACAGGAATAAGCTATGCTGATATATCTTTTATATCTAAAGCCACAGCAATAAAGTATACTTGGGTAACAGAAGCAATACATCTTCTGTGAGTACTAAGCCTAAGAATTAAAATTGTTGTGTAGATAATTCTTGGAACAACAATACTTGTACCAAAACTAAACACTCAGTCTACGAAGCCTGTCAGCAGTAATGCCTTAGATATGCCTGGGCAAAATCACACTTCTTTGTAAGCATGTGTTTGCAGACCAGCAGATAGAAGAGCTCTGTTTTTCCAAAGTAAGTCTGAGCTCACTGCCCTGGCTGGGGTGGGTTGTCGGTATCCACTGCAATTTTTCCATGTCTAGAAGTGGCAAAAATATTTTTAAAATGTAAATTTTTGTGAATTTTTCTCTCAAAGCATATTTTAAATATGAAAATATTTAAGAAGAGGAGGAGTAATGGAATTTCTTAAAGGAATGAGTGTGACCAATCATCATGGAATCATGATGTTAAGTGATGTAAGAAAGTGCAGACGGCTCTTCCAGCCAGCCCAGCTTGACTCTTCTACTCGGCCACTGGAGCCCTGCCTGGGGCCTGGGGACCCAAGGCCCATGCCCAAGTTCAGGAATGCAGCTGACATGTTTTCAGGCTCAGCCAGTAGCACAGCTGAGCACGAGTCCCAGAGATTCACAACGAGGGCACTGATGAGGTCAGTCACTTGGATTGACACAGACAAGTCTTTGCCTTCAGCAGCACCTGTATACAGGACTCCCATTGGATACAGGCACAGGCAGCCCACTGCCCTCTTCTTCTGGGAAGGCAGAAGATCACTGATGCAGACACATACACACACATACACAACTCTCTCCAGGTTCACAAGCACACACACACTCACGGGATCCCGTCAGTACCTACTTCTGCTTGCCCAACATTCCTTCCTCAATCCCAAGTCCACTTACCTGATTCATGGGTCCCCAACTCACCAGCTGGTGCACACTTGATGCTTGCTGGCAAACCCACAGAACTCACATACTAGTTCCTCATGCACCCCACATTTGCAAATCCCCCCTGAGAGTGGACCTTCCAAGCACCTCTCCTGGACCCAAGGACACCTAATATTTGTTGAGTCCAGTTTAAAGTTTGTTAGTGAAAACGTACACACATCTCGTGCATGCCAGGTCTGAGGAGGACACAGACAATTGCCCCTATGGTCCTGAGTCAGTAGCTGGCATCACAGAGCCCCATCCCACTCCAGTATCTGGAACCAATTTTCATTCACACATACGCAGATCACACCAGTAGCTGCCACTTAGTCCCTGCAGCACACACACACATGCAGTGAGAGAGAGTGAGATTATGCAGAAGACTTGGCTAAGAAAACACTTATTAAGAAGATGTAAGTTGATAGGACAGACTGGTGATCAGGTGCAAGGCTCAACCAGACAAATGCACTGACTGGCCCTGTTTTGCAAACACCCAGCCCCTTCTACACCCTTTTCTAGCTGAGCTCTCTTTGTTCCTCTCTCCATGTTTCCCATGGGTCCATACATTTCCACTGAGTCCCCATTCCCCCAGATCTGGGATCCCTCTCATTTAAAGTCTTGCCAGTTATAAAGTCCAAGTTCATCTAGGTGGAATTGTTGTCCTGTTGTTTCTGGATAGCTCATCAATAATCATTAGGTTTGTTTCTTGTCATAGTCTCCGTGCTTGTATTTTCAGGTCTGTGTCTTAGTATGTTTCGTGTCTGTTTTCCCCTTTTCTCACTTGGTTTATCAATTGTCGAGGTCACTGATCTGATGGAAAAAACATTCTCACACTTCCAAGTGCCCACATCAATTAGTATATTTGACCAGGTTTGGTCCTCATGGCACTCATCATCCCCTCTCTTTATCACTTGTCCCTCAGGTTTTTGTTCCAGTATGTTATTGTTTATGGCTTGCTCTTTGTCTTATTAACTCCTGTTGCACTGGAAAAGGTCCTTGACCAGATACTCTTAGAAGAGTTGACACTCTCTTACCACATAACCTTACATATGGCTAGTACAGTGAATTTTTCTTTATCAACAGAACATTATTTAATTTTTCCTAATCAGGTTTTATTTTTTACATTTAAATCAATTTCTGATGGGGTAAATAGATGCATAAACAAATCCAAAATTTTACATGAAATATCTTATTTCAAGACATACTACTATTATGGTACTATATTATTATAATAGTATAAATATATGTCCATAGGTCTTTGTGATTATTTTCTTCCCTGCAGAATATAGGCAAAATTTTCTAATGTTTACATTGCTTTAAAATATGTATTAGATTATTTATAACTTCTTATTTCTTTTTTTAACCGTTAGGAAATCCTGAAAAAATTTCCGAAGCAAATGTGTATATCGAAGTTCTCGATGTTAATGATAATGCACCAGAATTCCCTAAATATTATGAAACATTTGTTTGTGAAAATGCAGTTTCTGGACAGGTGAGCATGAAGTAGTTAGCCATCATTTTTCTCACTACAATGAAGATTTGGTCTGAGATGTTTAGCATTGATTGTTTCAGTTCTTTGAGTACAGACTGCATTTTTTCTATTTCCAAAATTAGTTCTGTTGACATATGCATAGTATGAAATTTAAATTTCAGTACACTGACGCACATTTTTTCCCCCTCTAAAGCAAAATCTATATGTCTTGTTTGTTTGTAAAAATAAGTAATAAAGTACAGGCAGAAATTTCTGAAAAAATATAGGGCATAAATTTGTTTCATGTTAAGGTCACAGATGAAAAACTTATGTCTGGTCATTTCAACAACAGCATAAGAACCAGGCTTAGACCAATTTCAAACCAGACTCATTGTGTCCTTCAGTTAGAAAGCATTTATTGTGAATGGAATTCAAACCCCGACTAGCTCAGCGCAAGTCTGAAAATGTTTAAGACACAGCCCTTACAACACCTTTCCTAGCTGGCAGCTTAAGCTATTGTTATACTAAACATCCTTCTCAGGACGTTATTTTCCATTTCCTACTTCATACCCAGGTGAATGGGGTAACATCAGTCAGCTGCCTCAATTCCCAGGTACACTGTTGTCTTTCCATTTTCATCCTGTAAAAATAAACCCCAGGATATTCAAGGTTTGTTTGGCTCCTTTTTTGTTTTGTTCTAGTTTGGATCTTTTATAAAGAAAAAGATACAAAATAAACAACAACATCCAAAAAACCAAACAAAAAAAAGCTATAAATAGAAAAATCTATGTTTTTCCACCACTCTAAAGAATTATTTGGACATAAAGACCTTTGGGCTATGTGGGATGGTTCTGTTCACATGTTTTGTTATGTTTTGATTTCCAAATCACAGAGCCTCTCTTATTATGCCATTTTGGTTTAGTTTGACCTCGATTAGTCTGCAGTTAAATAAAGCTTTTCCTGTTGCTCAAGTGATCTCTTTATAGCCTTTTGCATCCACTTATATGTTTCTCTATCAGCAACTACTTTGTTTTTTCTGGATTTGGATATCTTCCCATCTGCAAAGGCTCCCTCTGGTTTGGAGGTATTTGGAGCAAGCCATTTTTATTGGTCTTTGGCTATCTTATTGACAGATCAAAGTGCAGGCATTAAATCAAGCGCACTTTATGTTCCTTGACTTGAAGACACCGTGAATTAAATATGAACACTTATAACATGCATATTTGTAATCCATGTTTTGGACTTGCCTACAAGATAAAAACCCAGGTGATTTATTTCTCAAGGTTTTTAGTATTCTGTAGTTGCTTACTGATAAATAGTATTTGTATGCTAACCTACTAATAGCTACTTTTCAGTATTAATTACATATATATATTATTTTGAGAATCACTGTATACAACAGTAAAGAATAGCAGTGTTAACAATAATAATCAACTCTTTATGCATAGTACACTGAATAATTTTTCTTTGACCTTGTAATATATGAATGAAGGATGAACGTGATATTTTTCTCACTTTACAGAAAGGTATAATGTTTCTTTAGGGGTTTTTTTCATTTTTTTTCATTGTTATAAGTTTTTGAGAGTCACAGGCATCTTTAGTTTAGCCTGTGGAGACTGTGACAGTAATGTTAAATAATTTTCTCATTAACAAATGATCTTAGGAAGAACAACAGGAAACTGCTACTGAAGTGCATAATTATCACAGTCAGAGTTTATGATATTTTATTCAGTGTTTATGATTTAAACAGAATAGTTAGCTGATGTATCTTCTTTGGTGTTATTGATATTTTTATTTTTTAAAAAATTTTTACTCACAGAAAAATTATCCTTTATTTTCATCAGCAAGAAACCAAAAGATTCAAATGTGATTTTATAGGTGGCCTGCTTGTCCACTCAATAAGAAAATTTACATTTCAGAAAAATCAGTTTTAGCAATTAAAGGACTTAATCAGGATATTACATATCTTTTTATCTTAACCATATTTCTGCAAGCAATTTCAAACAGCTATGGAATCTGCTTACACGTTAAGTTGAGATCAAAGATATTATAGCTACACTATCACATTTCAGTTTCTAAAGCAGGTACATCTATCCTTTTAGCTGGAATCACTGTGCTCAGAGATGTTATCAGAGATGTTCTGCCCTTCTGCAATTCATTTCTTTCCCTGATCTGAGCTGACTTGTGTCTAATTTCATGGGATATTCTAAAATATATTTGCATGAGTTTACAGTGTTTAGGGGAAAAGGAAGGAAAGGCACTGCAGAGGGAAAGACACCACTAAAAAAATGAAATGTCTTATTCAAGACATTCTTTATCTTGGTGTCAGCCTGGTTTACTATAAATACAATTTAGAGTCAGGTCACAAGTAAGTTATTTTTACATAGCCTAAGAGTATGCTGGTTTGTGATAAAGAATATGAAAAACATCATGAGTAAAACTAATTGTTTTCCTAATTATCCAGACTCAGACACAGTTAGTAGCTTCAGTCTAGATGTGAGGGTTTGCTTTGAAGTTTTGGATTTTCTGCAAGATTATGAGAATTCTGAAAGATTATGAGAATATGTCTGCTTTTGTTAACTGAGTGCTGATCTTCAAGCCCCTGTATGGTGTTTTTGTGAGAGTTATAGCTATGTTTAGCTTAGCCTCCAAAAGTCATTCAGATAAAAGCATTAGATTTCAGTCTGTGGGACTATAATCCAAATTTGACAATAAAAATGGATGTAAAGAAGATACGTAGGTGGTTTTGGCACCGTACTGAATGCATTCATCATGCTTATTAGACATTTTGAATGGAATTTTCACTATCCATTTAATGTTATAGTTTAGTACTGTCCTATAATGCAAAAGTCAGCTGTATACTACACCACAACTGAAGTTTTCTTTAAAACATTGAAAAAAACACTTTCACTGCACCACCACCATTAAATAAATTATTTTCCAAATGGAGTAAACATGAAAGTTGCACCGTTAAATAGTCTTCTATCCTATTACAGCTATAGCTATTGTCAGATAAAATAGAACAATATTAATAAGGCATTCAAACCTATGATTGCCTTTTGATTGGACCTTTTGACTTTATAACTGTGTGTAAACACAGTAAATGATGACCACAATGTTCTATTAGTTTTTTATATTTACCATTTATTGGTGTGTATACTAACTATAAACCTTTGAACTTCAAAGGAAATATTCTTTACAAATAGTCAAAACACCGAGAGGACCAAATCCATCTCAAAGGTAACACTAGAGATATCAAGAATGGATCTGTCCCCGAAGGCTTAGTTCCCAAGACATTATTAAATTAACTCATCTGGAAGATGCAGCTTGAAAGTTTCTATAGATTGTATCAAAATCCTTACATTATATGTAAGCAAGTTGACCATCCAGAATGTACCTATTCATGGTAATTTCAGCCCTTTTGTGAATATTGATCTATCTTCCTATTACAGAGGAAGCTTATTTCAGCTGAAGGTAAGCTACACTGAACATACCTGTATTCTGAATTAATGCTGTCATCTCTAATGCACATTTATTCTGGTAATTCTGAGTTCCTTTAATTTGGGGATCACATATGAAGTGACTTTGATATTGCAGCTTGCTTAGCAATTTTTATTAGATTCAAAGAAGTGATTGAGTATGCAGAGAATGTTGAGTGAGAGATAAGAAAAAATCAAATTTATTTACTCAGTACTTGGCACATAATAAAATAATAATCAGTTACAGTGAAAGTGAAAAGTACTCATTTGATATTACTTCTCTACATAATGAAATGTTGACAGAAGAAAAGAGAGGAAATCTTTAAACAAATTCTATGAGTATATGATTAATGTAAAAAATGAGTAGTTTGCTAAAACAGATCCTTTCTAACAAATCATGATGCAAAATGATTTTTCCTAGCAGAGAAATGAAAGGGAGAAGTAGGACAATGTTTATTATTTCATATTGCATGTTTTCTTCAACATTTACAAAAAGCATCTGAGCAGTAATGATAAGAAAATAAAAAGTTAGAAACAACCCCAACAATGAATGCATCCTTTAGAGTGTAAAAATATGCCGAAGCTGTGAAAGCAACACATAATGTAGCAGACTCTTACACTAAGCTATACCTGCAGATGCACCGAGTGTAACGTGATTTTTTGAAACAGTGGGCACAGTGGCCCATGGAAAGATCCTTTTTCTGTTTTACATGGACCATGATTCAACAACATTATCTCTTAGCAGAATGGCACATGTGGGAGAAGTTTATTAGCATATGTGAGCAAACATAAAAAAGCACCTCAGTGTCATGGCATGAGCTTTGTAATTGTTAATCCTTTGCAGATAAGTACACAATTTTATTTACAGTTGAGCAGAAACATTTACAGTAGACTCAGAGAAATCAGTTCACTACTGTGGCAATTTACTTTTCAAAACAGAAGCAGGCAACAGGACAATCTGGGTCTTGAGGTAGAAGGTCTACCTGGAGCATGCAGCGCTAACTATAGGAATCAACACTTTAATCTTTTACCCACTCTAAGCTCTGATGGTCAGCAAATATTATGAGACTGAGAAAAATCTTACTGCTTATAAGACTTCTGCCAATTTGAACAAAAACAGTTCTGTGCTCCTAAAAGAAATGGGTGATTAGATCTCTTACAGCCTATATACCACAGCAGAACTCCTATTGAAGAATGTTTTGTGGAAAGCAAAACAAAGAAACTGAAGTGGAAAGAGAGGAGTGGCAAATATGCTTCTACTTCCCTCCATCTTTCTAATGGGTTTGGTAAGACTAACACACAAAGAACTCAAAATTCTACACTCAGAGTGCTCTAGCATCAAAATTAACAGTACTGGTTGTTGTTCAGATGGATAATCTATGCCTTAAGTTTAACTTGGTTGAGAGAAAGCACATAGAAGCAGAAAGGGCTGTAACAAAGAAGCTTTCACCCTTCCTTCTGAACCTCTCCATAATTCCAATTTGGTAAGACCATTTGGAGTTGAGGAAATAAATTTCCAATAAAGTTTTATCAAGATTACCTGGCAGTCAACTACTCCATAATCCACAATTTTTTATTTACAAGATAAACAGAGCATAGATGCCATTCCCACAACTTGGGCTGGCATGTGTATAAGGAATTTCTTCCTTTTGCAGTTTGCCAGGGTGGGAATTTTTTTCCAGATAGATTACTCACATCTGACTTACCAGGCCCAGTAGCCTCCTGTTGATGCCATCTACACTTATCACAAGTCCTCACAGTGGAATTTTGTCCAGTGTGCAGATTCCAAACCTTCACCTCCATTTAGGCCTGAAATGAACATCTTCCCACTTCCCATCTTTGCCCGTAGTGGCTTATTTTATGGAAACTTCCTCCTTTGATACTGCTTTGAGATATTTCACTGCATTCTTTAAGTCCCCAAAAGCCATCATAAACTTAAATCAGTTTTTTTAAAAAATCAAGTGAATTAATCTCTGTTTTAAAGAAATACCCATTTTTAAATGAACTGCTGAATCATTAAAGCTTCTAGATTAATGAGGGGTGAAATAAGAATTTTTAAAACAATTAAGTTTCAGCCTAGTCAATACAACTGACATAATCTTGCAGAAGCAAAAAATTATTCACTATATTTTCTTTGTTTACACACTAAAATGTAGGTTTGTAAGCCTTAACACACAAGCAGTTAAGTGCAGTTTTTGAGTATGTGATAGCAGTTGCCTTGGTAAAAGGCTAGAATCTCCTAGGTTAGATGTACAAAATCCTAGGAAACCATAAAAAAAAGAGAAGGGAATTCCTTCACTCTAAGTGATTTTTCCTTCAGAGTCAGTAAAATTAGAGCTACTTATTGCTCTCTGAATATTTTCGAGACTAATCTGGGCTTTGCTGAATCTTAGTGGAAGTGATACAGCAAGAAGTAAATAATAAGGACTTGCCCTGTCCTTACATTCCAAATTTTCCCCTGCTGCTAAGGTGAATCCTTGGAGGCATGTGAATATGTCTTGAATAACCATATGAATCTTAGGTTTGTGCAGAACAGGACAGCACAGATCAAAGCAAGAGAAGGTGCTTTGGAGATTTTTCAGTTAGCCACATGCTCCTTAGAATTTTATTGATTGAATGAGCTATAGATAAAATGTACAGAGCCAAATACATTCTGTATGTAAAATATGGAAGTCAATAATGAAACAGCAAAGCAGTATCTAATTCACAACAGCACTAATTTTATGGTTTTCACATATGGTATAATCCTAAAAATATGTTTTCAAAAGACATTGCTGATACCTTGTTGAATGAAAATCACTTTTTTTTTTTTTTTGATATGCAGAGAGGTAGTTTTTCTCTACCAAGTAACTGAACTAAAAATGAAACAAAACAAAATAAAACAAACTAAATGTGGCTAAGATGTCTTTGCAGATAATTTTATTACGCTGCATATTTAGTGTATACCTTAATAGACCCTCAATTTTAAAGACAGGAATACAACCATACCAAGATTTTTCCTCAACTGCAGCCATGAACATGTAACCAACAAATTTTCATGAAAAGCAAGTATGGTCTTTTTTAGTTTTTTTGAGGAAGGTGGCAAAATATTATAAAATGTGTCCTTCTTTGCAGTTTAGACTGGGTATGTAATTTTGTACCCAGTTGCTGTTCATACTGAGCATATTCTGGGAACCACATTTCCTTATAAAAATGAAGCCTGTGGTATCCAAGGAAATGTTAGTGGTCAGTTATTTCTCCTCACTGATTTCTTGACCTGCATTTTTATACCTGTATTAGCATCACCTCAGCTATTTTGTTAATTCTGAGGAAAGAAAAAAAATCCCTCGAGAATCTCTCTCCTTTGTACACTGTGACATCACTGAAAAGTTATTCCTCTCATTAAAGGCAATTTAAAAAAAAAAAAACTCAAAGATCCTCGTGTTTCTATATAGTGGAAATATAGATTTAAAATAAATTTCACCTATGAAGAGGGAACAGTGTTAAGAATACAAAGCTTTTGGTGTTTAAGCCACATTTTCCACTCTGCTGTGATGATTTCATCAAACTTGGCTTGCTTGAAAAGGAAAAGAATGTGTGATGAAGTCTTAGATCTTTGACTGAAAAAGGATTTAACCAGAAAAGGGTTTTCAAAGGCACAGATGGAAAGCAGCAGTAGTCACTTCCACTGACTTACTGCTTCACTTTTAAAGCGCTGCTTGTATCATTCAGTTGACCTCTGGTTTGAGGAAAGTTGAGGGTTCAAGTCTCTTGTGTACAAATATCTACCAGGCATGAGATAACTGACAAAATAAAGCCCAAGTTCAGATTAGACCCTCTCTTTTCTGAAAATTGGTGGACTTCCAGCAGTTTATTTTCCTCCTGATCAGCAAGAATGCTCACTAATATATGCTGATAATTAAATATTTACTGATAAATATAAGAAACATAGACTCTTTACAAGCAGAAATATTGCTAATTATGTTAACTGTGTGGTTGTTTATTTACAGAGATGAAAAATATTCTTTTGAATGGTGTTATTTTTATTTTATCTTGCAATGACTGTCTGGTTTGACATATTTCTAAATGAAGGCTATTTTATTTTCTTGAGAAAAAGCAGTCAAAATTTCTATAATCATCCTGTTTTAGTATCCAGAATCAACAATTCAGCACGTGAAGTCAACAATGTTTGTCACTTACTGGAGCTCCCAGTTGAATGATGTCAATGTGTTTGTGGATTCGAAGGGAATGGGTTTTGCACAGAAGGATTTCTTCAAATGTAGAATGATGTACTTTTCACCTTGGACTAAAAAAAAAAAGAGCAAAACCTTATACATATGATTTTTTTCATTTATGGAGACTTCCTTTTCTCCTGGTCCTTTGATCTGGAAAACCTTTTACATTTTTTTCAGGATTTTAATGCCTGCCTGTCTCAAATAGATGAAAACTTAAAGCAGAGTACTTGCAGAGTACAAGTCTCAATAAATCGATTTGAGTATTTGGTGCATATAAGCATATTATACACTCAGTACAGATTCACAGATCACATCTTCAGCATCAATAGTTCATCATATCTGGTATATCCTTTTTATTGTTTTAAAGGACAAGGAAATTCTTTTACTCTTAAAAAACTCTGTTCTTTTGTCTTTCCAGCTAATTCAAAGCATCAGTGCAGTGGATCAAGATGACTCAACAGAAGGTCAACATTTTTATTTCTCATTGGCTCAGGAGGTCACAAACAGCTCACATTTTACTGTCAAAGACAATCAAGGTAGTGTCATTCTTGCAGCTCTTTAAGACTTTCCTAATGGAAGATGCATGCTTCTAGCAGGTGCTTAATTTCCTAAAACTTTCCATTTAAATAGAAATTTATATTATAAGAATCGGACATGTCCTGAGATCCATTTCAAACAATAACTCAATAGTATCAAAGAGTTTATTTTCCTTTTCAAGTGAATAACATAAACAGCAAAAGGCAGTTTCATTTCAAGGAAAGAAAACACAGCTGAGATGAAAAATACACCTAGTATTCCTTTAAAAATTATTTTCTTAATGTTGATTATGGTGGTCAATTCCAACTTTCTTGTTAAAACTATTTGCCTGAGAAATAAGATCATCAGAAAGACAAGATTGATATAAATATAGGACTTTTATTTCATTAATTCAGCAAGGCAAACATTACAAAAAGAGATAATTAGGAATGCCATCATATTTCATAATATATGATATCTAGGAAAACCAGACTGAGATGAAAATATAGGTGTGATATCTGATGGAATTTCAAGGAGGTAATCATTTAGAGTCAGTCTGCCGAGACTACAAAGAAAAGCTTCTTCAGACTAAGCTAAAGTACACATCGTTCTTATTGACCATGCTAATTATTTGAATGTTCTGGCTAAGGGAACAAATCAATGGAAATAAGTTTTGGAAAGTTCCAACTATGTTAAATGGCAAACTGCTTCTCAATTATCTTCAAAGTTAGTCAATGTATCAATTCCCATCTTCATTAACATCTCACTCCCGTCCAGGAGGAGATAAGTCATTATATTAAGGTCAAATTGTGCACGAGCCATGCACCTTTCCCACCTGTTTTTCTTTCTGCCCAAAACCCTCACACAAGGCAACTCATTCAGTTCCTTTTGATGGCTACTAATGGGGAAAACAAAACTTCTTGAAATATGATGCAATCAGATTTCAATCTGACCCTTTCTCCTGTATACAACAGAAATGGCTGGTTGAATTGTGATAGCCCTAAGGAAGAGAAAAAGTGACTATAGATCTGTAATATTTTATCTCAGTTACTTTCTTAACCATGACAAGAAACCTAGAACAACTTAAATGTGAGGGAGTTAATTTCAGTAGCCTGTTTGTATAGATGTATTGTACAGATAATGGGAGAAATCCTTTTTTTTCCTCACTTCTACATATGCACACATGCAGTCTTTCGCTCTGCCATGAGAAAAATTCTGACATGGAAATATTTCTAGATTCTTTTTTCTTCTTTTCATTACACGTGCATGTAGACAGGACTATTTTCTTTTGCAGCAAGCTAAGTTACTTATTTTAATTGATTGATATGCAGCAGGACCTGAATTTAAGCTCTTTACTGTTTTTTACAGAACAGATTTCTAAACACTAATAGTTAAATATAAAGCAAAGTGAAAGCATCCAAATCTTTTTTGCTATTTTAGGTAGTAGAAGTCCAGCTAGCTCCAGTTTTTGATCCAGGGAAAGAAATAAAAGACTGGTTTAGTGGACTTTTTTCTTGCTTCCTCTTCTTTCCCTTGCCACCTGTTTTCACTGTATGCTGCTAGACACACTTTATGATTGGCAAACTGTCTATATTTTATCTGTGAACTGCTGGCTTGGTAGCAGCTGGATACACGGAACCATTTTAAGAACCAATTAATTAGTCTGAACAGGTGTCAGGTACTGAAAAAAAAGTCAATTTCTTTATTGCTGAACATTAAAACCAGAGCTCCTAGGTCAAATTTTCTTATTGTCCCTGGAATACATACATCAAAAATAAATGCAATTTTTTCACGATTGACAAAGTATGCAGCATATGTCAGTGCCTGCTTTCACTTTTTAAACTTTCTTAATATGTAACTTTGCACAGTACCATTGGTTTTAAATAGGTCATATTCCACTAGAATATTGTTGTGGTTGGAAAAGATGCAAATGCATATCATCATAACAATTTATCTTCTAGATAACACAGCTGGAATTTTTACAAGAAAAAGTGGCTTCAGGAGGCAAGAGCAGTTTTTTTTCTACTTGCCAATCTTAATTCAGGATAACGGAACCCCACCACTGACGAGCACAAATACTCTCACTGTCACTGTCTGCGACTGTGACACTGAAGTTAACACCTTCTACTGTCAATACGGAGCTTTCATGTATTCCTTGGGTCTCAGCACAGAGGCTTTAGTTGCTGTGTTGGCTTGCATATTAATATTCCTAGGTAAGTACAAGTAAGAGAAATTACTTTGTTTCCTTTTACAGAGGGGTTGGTTAAGTAGCAAAGATGGACCCTTGACTGGAAGACTGGAAGTACTGGGCCATTGGGAAAAATTGAAATAAGGCAAATGTTTAATTTCTGTCCTATTTTCTTAACTATAATTTTTCCCTTCCCCTCCTCAGTTTTCAGTAAAATTTGAATTCTATCACGATTTCCTAAAAGCTGAGTGTAGCTGAGTCATGGTCCTCTTTACCCGCCTGGTATTGCAGTAATAAAGATTTCAGATCCCAAAGTCTGTATTGATCTCAGGTAAAGCTGAAGACAGCACTACACGAGAAAATCTGCTAGTGTAAGAATATATTAAGAAAACCAGCACACTACTAATTCTGCCTTAGGAATGAAAAATATAGAACTGAGATCAATTATAAACAATAAAAGAGAAAGAGAATCTGACATCAGTCAGAAAGCTCCAGACACAGGGAGTTTCTCTGCCAATTAAGGTTACATCTCTACACAGCATTCTTCTCTCAGGAGACACCAACTTAACCTCCATTGCATTCGGGAATGTGTGGATGTGAGAACTGGGATTGAGAATGTTTCAAACATACAGGAGTTCTTCTGGTACCTCTGTAAAGGGTCATGCACAGCTGGCAAAGGGCACTCAAAACCAAACCAACAACTCAAGGCTGGCCGTTCTAGAAACCAGCCATTTCTTGACACCATAGCAAAGCCCAGGGATGCACTTGTTCCCCCATAACCATATCCTGGTTTCCAATCGAGGACATGGAAACATACAATTGAATTTGTTTTTTCTAGGCTTGCCTGCACTTCCAGAGTTGCCTTATTTAAATCCGAGGTTAGATATCTGCTTTATGTCTTTTAGTCAGTTTAAGCTTACAGGCCAGTATGCATCTCAAGTTTTGTTTGATTGTTCCAGGGTATCTGAATAGGCTGACTTTGTGTTATTGACTTCAGGGTCTAAGAATCAGGCAAACTGTATCATTGCATTATCTAGGCCATCGGAGGAATGATTCAACAATGATTTCTTGGGTTCTTGCAGAGACATTCTCTCTCCAGGTAGAATAAACCCATGGCATCTACTGGGCCTGGTTCTAGTTCTAGTTCTGGGCCTTTATCTATATCCTAGAGGGATATAGACAAATATATTAGTTCAAAAGAAGAAAAAATCTAATCTATTACACTCTTTACAAACAAACATATTTTAAATTCCATAATTCTTTGAATGTATTTTTATAATTATTTAAAATTAAATAATAAAATATTATATATATAATAAGTTTTCCATTTATCTCTGAAAAGTAATTTTCAAGTATGAAGTATACCATCAGAAGTGTTCACCAGGCAAAGCTTTTGGAAATTTAAAACCACCTGTTTTGTGAATGCATAGTAGAAATTCTTGTTTTCAGTGCTTTCAAGTCTTGTGTTGGTACCTCCCAAGAAAATAGAATAGTTTATAGTAAATAGGTAGAAAAAAGAACTACTTCAGGTTCGTCATATTTTTAAGTTGAGTAAAATGCTGTAATTGTTGGTGGTTGTACCATTTTATGACCTGAGTAAAAAAACTACAGTCCACAAAATACACATTAAGTAGAAATACAGCAAGATATAGTTAAAACTAAAAGAATTAATCTCTCTGAAAGTCATAGACTAATTCAAAGGGATTGCTCAGTTAAAATGAAATGATGTGGGATTAAAAAATAATGCTTTAAAAGAAAATTTAAGAAACTTTTCACATATGAAAGAAATAAGATAATCTGATTCATAGGCCTTGACAGGAAAATGACACAGAATTTAGTGAGTCTTCAAATTTGCAACCCAGCACAACAGAAATAGTTGAACACCATTCTGCATAGTCTGCAGAACTGAATGATTCAACCAAGTGAGCAGGATATCTTGCTCATTGTCTCATTTTTCATTTGATCTTGATGGGGCTTTTATCAGAGAGACTGATAGAGATTAAGAATTTAAATTCTGAATGTGAAATGGATATATTATGTGATAAAAAAGCACTTTCAAAAAGCGTAACCTGTGTTTCCATCAGTTTCAAATTTGCATCTACCAAAAGAACTGCTCCATTTAATTTGCCTTTTTTATATGTCCCTTTGTAGCCATTTTCCCAACACACCCATTGCTCACCTCAAAACCATAAAATCCACAAAAATTACAGCTCTATAAATTTGTTAATATAGCTTCAATTTGCAACAGCATTGATACTAAGATAAGAAGCGATTTTTTTTAGTCTTTCCAAGCACATTCAAAGTCTAGTTCTGTTTAATTTTCCTCTTGTCCCTTCTCTTTTCTTTTTATTTTGTCAGTGTTCATTTTGGCAATCGTAACCATAAGGCAGCAGCAGAAGAAGAAGCCTCCCTTTTCAGAGAAGATGGAAGAATTCCGAGAGAACATTGTCAGTTATGATGATGAAGGAGGGGGCGAGGAGGACACAGAAGCCTTTGATATTTCAGCACTGAGGACACGCACTGTCATGCGAACGCACAAACCTCGGAAGAAGGTGGCCTCCGAAATCCAGAGCCTCTACAGACAGTCTCTGCAGGTTGGCCCAGACAGTGCAATCTTCAGGCAATTCATTTCAGAAAAGCTCGAAGAAGCAAATACAGATCCTAGCGTTCCTCCCTATGACTCACTTCAGACCTATGCATTTGAGGGGACTGGCTCCTTGGCGGGATCCCTCAGCTCGTTGGGTTCAAACACTTCAGACATGGATCAGAGCTATGATTACCTTGCAGACTGGGGACCTCACTTTAAACACCTTGCAGGCATGTACTCTTCCCATAGAACTGTGGGGGATTAGGCACCCTTCGCACTGTTCTTTTATTTTCCTATGTCTCAGCAACCAAACACAACTATGGATTTTTAAAAAGGAGATCATCTCATATTTAAACATGAAAAATAAGAGCCCAAGTGTTTTAATATAAAATGTCTTGGATGTGGAAATCTCCTGAAAAATCACACTGGAGTGTTACTACATAAAGTGATGGAGGTTATAGTTTGAAAACCTTGTGGTTATCTAGGTGCTTGATGCAAATTGTGCTGCCTTGGATATCTAGATCCTCTTCTGGATACTGAAAATCTGGATCTTGTCTGTACAAAAGGAGGAGTAGAAGCCATAAATGGATGTTGAAAACATTCCGTCATGCATAAGCTTTAAACAGTTTCCAAAGCTGACAGACTTTTGCTGTTGCAATTGAATACATACATTAACCAAAGCTAAACACGCATACTTGCATAATGCTTCATTATATAAATATAATTGTGTGAAAAAGTAGACCCTAGATATTCTAATACCATTGTCAGAAGTGCACACAAAATCATCTATTTATTGTTCTTAGGATGATAAAACTAAAACAAATGTCTTGTTCCTATCAGTATAAAAATAAAAACCCATTACAACATAGGCAAGCATTTGCTGCCATTTTAGTTTTTAATGAAACTATTGGAAAATGTGTAAACCAATACTTAATTTAGCAGATAAGAAAGGAAAAAGAATCAATATTTAACTTACATACTGCAATCGACCACATTATATATTACTGCACTTAGAACAAAATGCTGTCCAAATACAGGCATTTTTCCTTTTATTAAGAGTTTAAAGGATGACTGATTTACCAGCACAGATTTATTTTTTTATTATGGAATATAAAATTAGCTGCAGTAGTCAGTTTTATTATAACAATATTAAGAATCTTTAAAATGCTAAACTGATGGTTATAAAACTTTATGTATGACATTAGATAATAAGATAATAAAATGCTTCAAATGTTAATCCACTTTGAAAATGATCCTGAATCATTCTGCAATTCTCAAGTAAGATTTCAAATATTAATTTCACACTGTATTTTTTCCAATCATTCCATAACAAATATAAACCTCTCTCAGAATATTTCTTTATTTATACCACTACCCAGCAGCGATTTTGGAAGTGAGACTACCAAAAGTTTTCAAAATGGTCTGTCTGGAAAAAGCAACCCACCTGTATTTTATTCACCTCTTTTCATTGAGTACTCATCTTACAGAAATTATATCTTGTAATCAGTTGATTAAATCTCCTAAAAGCTGGCATTGGGATAAACCAAATTATGCAACATATTTCTTTCTGTTCTCCTTTTTGTTTCTTCTTTTTCTAAGTAAGATGTTAGGCAAGTGCAACTGAATTACAGAGTCAGGAAACCTTATACAAGGAAGAAACAAACAAATAAACCAGCCCCAAAAAACAGTCAAAAAAGGCACACAACAAACAAATTCTGCAATGTTTACTATAGTTGCTCATCACTGAAGAAAACCAAGGTATGTAGGCTAAGTGGAAAAATGCCAGTGCAGAGCTTAAATTCCTGGTACCTAAAAATAAAACATGGAGGAGTTTGAAAATCAGGAGAGATTCCCAGTGTGAGGTCTGGTAAGGACAGAAACGTTATTCTTTATATTCATAGCTGGAAAATTATGGATAGGGGCGTAAGAGGGCAGGGTGGCCATCTGACCAGGTACAGATGAAGCAGCATCTGCTTCATAAAAAAACCCCAATTTTTCTTGCCAGTCTCATGGTAGGATGGCAGTGTGAATGAGCAGCTACAAAAGAGCTTTAAAAGAAGCAAAAGTAAAAACATGTTAATGAATCTATCCTTTTACTCCAATGGCTTTCAAACAAGTGTGGCAAAATCACATTTATCTGAGATGATATTTTACATATTAGTAATTTGCTCCATGAAGAGGAGTAGAGAAAGAGAGAAGAACTATACACCACTGGTTGTTGACAATAGTGAAAACTACATGTTTAGGATTAGGTTTATAGATTTATGTGGGTTATACCCTAAACAAATCCTTATTCCACAGATGGTCTCAGTGGCTTTAAGAGAATTCTTTGTGCTTTCAGGTTGTATTTAGTACAAAAAGGATAACAGTGTCTGATCCTTTCTCAATCCAGAGATTTTGTCCTTTTATGTGGGGAAATAGCCTTGAACACTCAACCATATTTGTGTTTATAATTTTCTCTCTTTACTGTGAGGTATTTTAACAATAAATAATTTCTGTAAGTAGTGCATACCAGTAACATGTAGTTTTTGTAACCCATATATGGCACTGTCAGTAATTTCTATGTGAGAAAGTATAACGGCCTGCAATGGATCTTAAATAATCTTTAGCTGGAAAAGCCTTAGATCACGTCTACATAACAGAGAACGGGCATGTTTTGCTTTGAAATAAGAAGTTACTCCTAGCTGTTGCTGGACCACGCCTTATTAGGTTGCTGGTATTCAATCTAAGTCAACCTGGTCAATTTATTTCCACATGCAGGAAAAGAACCCCTGAACTTACCTAGTAACTTCACACTTCCTTTAAGTTAGCTGAACAATGTGTAGAATAAGGGTTTTTAGAATTGTATTCTTACTGGAAGGAAGTAAACATTCTAAGTAAGAAAAAGATATATCAGAGATCACGATCATGAGTAACATGAAACTAATAAAGGATAAGTTCTAAGTCAGAGTTTCTGATGATGAAATCTATTAAATTGTTGCATGGTTTTCCCAATAGAATCCTCCATTATCTTTATCTTTCAAAATTTGATTAGTAACTAGAATTCACTATGTTATTGGCTGAACTGAAGAGTGCAAGGATGATGATAGATGACAAATAAATATTCAGCTGTTCATGACCTGCCCAGGGGAATACAAAGAAGACTTATTCGCTGGTAAAAGGAAGTATGATCACACAGATTGCTTTTCTATATGAATGCTTTGAACAGAGATTCCTGCAAATGTCTTGTTCTGTAACCTGGTAAAGAGAGTTTAAGAACTGGTGCAATACCAGACAAAAGATTGGCTTTCTGTTTCAGTCTCACTCATACGGATTCAGAGTGTTGTGGGTTTTATTATATAAAAGCCAAGGAAATTAAGTCTATACATATATAATAAATGTTTAACATTCAGATGTCTGAAGTTTAAAAAAATTACAAATCATTTGATAGCATAGTGCAGCTTCAGACTCATTGCTGTGACTGGAAAGGTATGTTTTGTTTATCAATTAAGCCAAAATAAAAAAGTTTCAGTTTGGTTTTCACTTTTTATATCCTGATGCAGGTTTTTTATTTTCATAACTCATATGAAATCCTGCATGTTACTGAGGATAGTCTTACTCTTCAATTCACATAATTGTCCTACCATATTTTTTCTCACAGGTATTGTCATCAGTCTCCTAGCTTTGCTTTCAAACTCTGCACTGAAAATCTGGTTGTTTTAACACTCAGTCTTAATTATGAGGGGTCATCTTGTCAGAAAAGGGTAAAATTTGTTTGAAAAGTCAGTGTGCATCTTATGCTTGAAAGTCAGATCTAACATATGGTCTCAGAAGAGCAGAAGTTGAAGGAATCTATGTGATTCTACATTCTGGAAAAGAAGGCATTTCACCCTTGATCCAAATTACAAACAAATAAGGTAGAATTTATATGAAAAAAAACCCCCCAGTAGCTACTACTAAAGTCTGCAACATTTTTCTACCAGAAAACCGGTAAACCTATGTCTTATAAAGAAAAATAGAGAGAATTAATGTTTATTTAAAAAAATGTTGACACATTTGAAAACAATAATTTGGTTGCTTTCATATTTGTTTGGGAAAAGAGAAATTCCTCATACATGATTCTGTATCAGCCTTCTGTCTCATACATGGAATTCAAGGAACAGTAACATTTAACTCTAATATGTACAGAAGGATAAAACATGCATACAGAGAAATTGCTTACATCAGTATGAAACACTTTACTCAGAGCAAACAAATAATAATATTAGTCAGAAATATGCATAGAAATCAACAAGATGTGTGCCAGCAAAGGCAGTTAGATATTTGGCACTAAGGACAAAAATTAATAAATACAATTAGAAACCATCAGTTCTTCAAAAAACTCTCAAATAGCAGAAACTGGAACAAGATATCAAAGGCTCTTAATTTCCCGTACATTTTAATTATTATTTAGATGATACTTTTATAATGTTAAAGTTTACAATTTAAGTAATATTCCACATAAGGAGGTTCAAATTGATTTGTAGAGAGACAATAAAATCTGTATACATATATCTGACCAAATGGATACTACAAAAGTTATTGGATTAAAGCTTTAAAGGGTACAAATTTACCCATAGGAATATATATGTGGATATGTAGCCATATATATATATAAATATATATATACAATTATATATGAAACATTCCTTCTGACATTGTTGTAAGCAAATCAGCCTCTGTCATTAGAAATTCCTCTGAAAAGACTTTAAAAAGGACATTGACAAATTTTTTGGTAGCTTAGGAGTTGGAAAATGAATTTTTTGTATACAGAGTCAGTAAATTGGACTTAAAAATGTCAAAAATATCCTGCATTATTAATAGTGAGGACACTTGAGCGATAAGTAAAAAACTGGATGACCCTGAAGAAAGAAGAATAGAAAATGGTTATAATGTATTGATGAAAATAAAGATCATCCACTCTGGAAATAGTACTCAAAAAAAAAAGAATCTGCTATTATACTGGGCACTTATCCAGTGGGCAATAAAACAAGACAAGGATAGTCTAGCTTCTGAAATAACTATGAAATGACAACAACATTCATTCCAGAAAAGGAAAAAAAATCAAATATGAAAGAAACCTGTACAATACAATAGATAATATAAAATGTTGACTATGAAACTAAATTGATATCAGACTACTCAACCATTTAATTACTCGACTGGTCATTCTGTTTGTCAGACTCTGACCAGCCACACTAATACTGTTTCTGAAATTAGCACATTCATTCAAACAGTATGACAAAGGTAGTTCTAATATTATTTTTGAAGTATTTTCATAGGACAAAAATCTAATTTCTAATTTATTATTTATTACATATGTACAAACACTTTGACAAACCAAGATAAGGTGTCCAAGAGATATAAAAGAGGTGATAAAAGAAGTTATCCTTAAACATCTCCTTCTAGACTTTTAATGGTCTAGTTCAATATGCTTACATTTCATTGGTATCTGATGAACTTTATTTCATTAGTTGCAAATGACAATTTACTTATATCACTTATGAATTCAAACTATTATTACAATTACTTTACAATTATTTTGTAAGAATTCTCAAAGATTAGTGTCTAAAGTAATACATTTTCCAGGTTCTTTTTGTACCTTATCACAAAAGTCTTATCCTGCTTTTCTATCACTGAAAGTAAAAACATCCTAGATGGCTTCTACAAGCACTTGCATTCCCTGTGGTGCATCTTGCTCAACCTCAGGCACCTAAAAACTGTAGTAAGTTATTCAACTTCCTTCCCATCCTGTGTTGCCACTACCTTAGACATGACAGAAATTCAAGGCAGGCTGGACTCTCCAGGACTTCAAAATGAGAGAGGCATCTTTCCTTATAGGAAAGGCTTAGACATAGTAGACCTTCCATAGCAAAGAACTCCTCCTAATACCTCTCCTTCATCTCACTGTGGACACTAACTCACTGATGATCACCCCCAAAGCTTCATCGACTTTCCTCAATCTGATAGAGGTATAAGGACTCATCTTTGTTCTTTTACCTCCATGGACATTTGGATTTGTTTTTAAAAATTCAATATTTTTTCTTTGGTGATAGTTCCTGTCAGTCTTGAATGATTATTATTGCTTTATATTTTGCTACCCACAGCTAAAGGTTTCCAAGTCACCTCCTTGTAGAGATAGCTATTTTGATATCACAAATTTCAGGAAATACAGAGAAAGACACATGAAATCAAGGTCAAAAGAAGTAATATGATTCCTGTAGTTGGTTAGCTCCTGAGATGGACACAACCTGTAGATCCTGAAATATCATGCATCATTTGTCTTTGTCTCAGTGGCTATGCGGAACTGAGTCAAGGTGGTGAGCACCTTTTTCGTGTGTAAATCGCCCTCTCTTTTGTAGACTTTTGTTATTAATATTGTTGTTACTGTTAGTTTCTCATCCCATTAGTGTTTGTTTTCCGTAAATTTTTATCTCAACCCATAGTCTCTGCCTTTGTCCCTATTTCACCAGAAGGAGGCACAGGGAAGGGACAGCTTATTTGGAGTTTAATCCCCAGCTGGTTTTAAACCACAGCATTTCATATAAAAATTTTATATCCACCTGGCTTGGTCAGTTCTGGTTTTATAGTTTACTGGGAAAAAATTTTTGGCATGTGACCAAAAGATTTGCTTGAGAACATTTTATATGTTTGCTAGCGTTCTTTACTCATTAATATTTCTTTGTTGGTCTACAAGTCTGATTATAATTTATATGATTTGTTCTACATCGACTGAATACTTCTTTATTCTAAAGCTCATTTTAACCAGGTTGTGATATTGCATCCATTCAATGATCAGAAGCTAAGCACTAGTAAGCTGTTTGCGCCTTGTATCATCCTGTTCCAATGGCAGCATCCCTGGATAATACTTTCAAGGACTCCTCT
This sequence comes from Callaeas wilsoni, assembly GCA_013398955.1. NCBI lineage: Eukaryota > Metazoa > Chordata > Aves > Passeriformes > Callaeidae > Callaeas > Callaeas wilsoni. Next base: position 9,671 of record VWPU01004148.1, on the reverse strand, counting down.
CGTTTTGTACTTTTGTTTTATGCTGAGATCATAGGTTCATTCTACAGCAAATAACTCTTTCAAACAAATACAAAAATACAAATACAAATATATAGAGTTACACTACATGATTATATAAAGCTAAGCAAAGTTGAAACAAATCAGATAATAATTACCTGACAATTAGGTAATTTTTTATGGTTAAAAAAGCCATAAAATATCTTCACTCAGGCCAAGATAAAACCAGAGAATAGCTGACAGGTCCTGGGGCCTGTGTTATCTTGACATCAAGCCATTCACAAACAGTAACATCTCCATAGTTGCTACCATCACATCTACAACCATTGGAAGGTTTTCAAAGGGAAAACACACTCAGAAACTGAGAATTAACTGTCTCCTAAAATTTCAAGTATTTCTGGAAGAGGAATTGCTCTGAAAGGAGGTGAGGATATCCCTTATCTTTCTGCCGCTCTGCATTACCAGAGAAAAAGCAAACAGATTTAATATAATTTGTAAGTATTTGTCAGTAATGTATTTTCATCCTTGTTATTTCTTCAGACTATATTTGTAATATTAAATTCCTAGTTGTTCGCTACATGTTTTGATTCATGCACCCTTTATCCAGCAGAAAATTTGTTCGTCTTCTGCTGTCTAACTGCTCCTATGCAGTAGAAGGTTTGGATTCACTAAAAAACGCCAACTGACCGACCGACCAACCAATTAACCGACCGACCATCCAACCACAAGTAGTCGTCAAGATTTATTGCAACAAGTTTGAAATATTTATTTTCCATTATTATTGGAGAGTGGTAGAGAGAACGAGAACCTGATGATTAGAGAAGTAGTCTTCTAAAAAAGATCCACAAACTGCTTCTGTAAAAACCTGCACAGTTTTGGAAAAGCAAAAATTCAAAGAAGATTCTACTTGACGGATACTTTCTTGTTTGCTTTTTCTGCTGCTCAAGAAAAGAACTTTGTAATGCAAGTCATTGTAGGGACAGCCAAATGCACCAAATAGCCGTTGCAGCAGAGCTCTCTGGAGACTTCATTCCTTAGGGATAAAGCAGATGTTTGCAGACTATTAGTATAGTTGATACAGTGGGTTGGAAAGAAATAGCAATGTAAATGGAAACAAATAATATTTCTGGGCACTGAAAATTAAATCCGGTTTGTACCATGTTTCTAATTTTCCTTTGCATTATCCAGGACATAAATTAACTGTTCCTGACATTCCTTGCGAAACACACACTACATTTGTATATTGGTTTTCTCCAAAAATCATGCAGAACAATTTTAGCTTTCCAAATTTCTCCTCCTTATTGATTTACTAGCTTGTAGGATTCTGACAAGTATGCACTTTTTGCTCTGAGTATTTTCTTGATGTTTCTTTAATGTGTACGTTTAAAAGAAAAAAAAAAAAGAGCAGAGGGGAACCAAAGACTCAGCAAGCAGATAAAAGTATCATCGTGGAATGCAGTTTGAAAGACAATCAGAAATGGAACCTACTGGGAGTTCTACAACTTAAGCTGTAATAAAAGAAGAATTTCAACCTTTATTTTCCCTTTGTAGGACACAAAATACCCTTAGAGACACCTAACAACATTGCTGCTATTGCAGAGACCTGGGACATCAGAAATGCTTTCCTTTATATTGTTCTCTTAGAGTGGCATGTTACTGATATTTCACTGTAGACTTTAAGTTCATGATAGTGTGATGGGAAGCATTTTTGCAATCCTCACTAGGGAGTTGAAAATGGAAAAAAAACTTCAAAGATGCAATCAGGACTGTTAAACACAAAGGATCTGATCTCATATTCCTCTGAATTTTATTATTATTACCTTTTCATGTATTAAGTAATAATTTGACATTTAAGTCTGGCAGTTTAATAAAGTCTAAGAATGGGTGCTACTTGTCTACAGGTAATGTTTCAGGAAAAGATGAGGAAATCTTTATGTCAGTTTGCACAAAAAAAAAAAAAAAAAAAAACAAAACAACAAAAAACCCCACCAAAAAAGAGACAGAAGTTGCATTGGTTCTTGTAGTGGACCTCAACCACACCACAATCTGTTTGGGTTTTTTGTTATTTAAGAGGTGCAAACAGTATTATGCATATGTAGGTAGAGAAAGCATACAAACTGTTTTCTTAGATAAATAACATTATCCTAATCCCAACAATTCTTGCTTATTTCTTTCTTTGATCACAGTTAGGTAATTCTTATATGTTTTATTGCTTCTGAATTCCCGGGAGTTTAATACTCCCTGTCATTTTTCAGAAGATGGCATACCCTAAAAAAAGTTAGATTCAACCTAGGCATACCCAAAGGACTTCTTGTATTCCTACCTGTTTTCTACTATCTCTCATAGTAGTTGAAGGGAAGGCCTGCAACCTGTACCTTAGAGAAGAATGTGGGAGGACAAGAAAGAAAACAAATGTCAGGCATTCCAAAACCAAAAGAGGAAAATTAAGTCATAACTCATCTTCAATAACAAAGCATAAAAACAAAGAAACCAGAAAAACCTCAGACCTTGAAAAGCCATTAAAAGGTAAGTTTTAGAGATGAATCTGAGATAGAAACATCAATTTTCTTTCCTCTGTGATTGCTTTAAAATGACACTATACCTTGATCCTCCTTTGAGCTTTCAAAAGTTCATATGTGGCAACAGTGTAAAGAGAGTAAAACATCATTTTCTGACAGAACAACTATTTTCTTCAATGCTATTTACACTTTGAATTTTTAGGCTAATCTCTGAGCACATTCCAGGCAGCAGTCCAGCTCAACCTGACATTATAGCTTTCAAAAACTTCCCTCTTATGGATGTCTTTTTTGACTATGCATGTTTCCTCATCAAAACAGCTAATTTAAAAAACCTAATTATCCAATTTACAGCACATGTTCTAAATTCCTGCCACCTGAAACTGATTTTTGAAGCCCTAGCGCATACTTAACCCTGTCTTATGCAAAACAAGTGGAAAATAAACAAGAGTTTACTGATTTTCTTAGAAGATATTTTTCTTTTTACTGAGAGAGGATTCTCAGTTGGAACAACCAATCATCTCTACACTGAGAAACCATATTTTAAAAGTCCTTAAAATAGTGTCATTTTGGGGATATTTATAGTGGATTTTTTTAAAGTGTGGAGCTGTTTACTGGGGGTTATGTGTCATGCAGATTTGCTTAGACTAACGGATGGGAAAACGATCACTAAACAGTTGCACTGATGGAAATTCTGTGTGTCTGTAGAAGAACACTAGCTCATTAAGGCTATACTCATATGCTTTAACAATGAGTAGTTTTATACAATGTATAATATCGAAAGAAATCTGAAAATATTTGCCTAACCGTTTTACATTAGCGTTATTCTGCATTTTGAGACTAGCCTAAACACATCACTAAGAACCTTATAATTTATCCATCGGGTTTCTGCACCTTACAGCAAAACATTGGAATAAAGCAATAGGAATAAGCTCTTGAGTTTTGAACTACTACTGATGCCTTAGGATTTTAGCTTTTATATTTTCATATATTTGTAATCCTGCAATTCTTTAGTGTATAACTCTGAGCTCCACATAGAGTGTTAGCAACTGCTTTTCCCATTTTGGTCAGACACAACGATTCCTCTCTAGGCCTGAGAATCAAGGACACCTCACTGTCTCCAGCCCTGAGAAAGGTAAACAAAAGGGAGCTGGGGGGAGCAAACGAAGAGAATGGGACTCCACTACCTGAAGCTCCATTACCTGAAGGTAATTGGACAATTAACCTCTGATATGCAAATGGACAAAACTTATATCTGTCCGAAAAACGTGTGGCTGTCGTCCATCCTGGGTGCAGTCTCTGCGAGACTCCTGCACTGCCCAAGGTGTACCCTGTGAAGGCCTTTCAATGAATCCCTACCCTTTATCCCTTCACTCTGCCCAGCCTCTGCTCCAGGCCAGCGTCTACAAGGCATCACTACTCTAACACATCTTTGTTGTTGCAGTAACTTATTTGTGGTGTTGAAAGTTTCCATCAGCTGAATTTCTCTTGAAAAGTCATTGAAACAATCCTAATGAAATACAGCTAGGTCTGCTGGCTTTATTTATATATTTATTTATTTTTCTGATGATTGCAGAATACAGTTTTTTCATCTATTTAAGCAGTGATTTTTTATTGCTTTACAGAAAACCTGAAGATCCAGTGCTTATTGAGAATTACTGCACAAGCAGCTTCCACTAAGTAGATGATTATATACATCCTTTCATGCTCCCATATTAACTTAAATGCTGATTATTTTGGTCCTTTTTCATTTTCTTTCTTTCTTTTTATTTATTTATTTTTTTTAACTTAAGATGGTTCATATGGTTTCAAATCTTAGCATGTAAAGCATAGATGTGCTACTGTAGGGCCTACTTTATACACCATTGAGCTTATTGGTGGGAAAATCCTGATATCCAGGATTAGCTTCACACTGTGATTAACTTTTCAGTGGCAACAGAATGGGATTTCTAATTCTAGGTTTTAATAAGTTTATGTCATTTATCTGTTGAACATTTTGGTTAGAAATACACTATTCTCACATAAAATGTTTTTATTCTACATCCTCTTTTTCAGCTTCTAGAAAACCAATTCTGCAAATAATTCTAATTCTTTCTTAAAGGATTCTTTTCAGAATAGATTCGCGTAAGGCTTTCAAATATTAATATTTCAGTTATTTTCCTTTCCAAGTGATTTTTCTATCAAATAGCACATAACTGTTAATGCAACGTCCACTGGTGTACAAATCAGGCTTATTTGTGGCTTACCTATATGGATTCAGCTACAGGAGGAGAAGAGAAAAATGATAAATATTTTTATTGCTATTCTGTATAAGAAATAGTAAAGTATTTGCTATTCTTCTTGAGATAAACATGAATGTATTGTAGAGCTCTTAAGACATATATAATTCAAGATCATTCCATGCAGCTGACATTCCATGCAGTGATATTTTGTCTCAGAAAGGACCATAAATTCAATTTGATTATAGGATATACAAACTAACACCCTTTTTTCTTTTCTTTTCCTTATCTAGGCCATTGTATGTACAACATCTTTCTGCCTCATGAACTTTTTTACTTCTGAGTTCTAAAAGTATAGTCATAGTAAATCTAACTGTACAAACAAATTGTTAGTCTGGATATTGATCACCATCCTTCAACAGCTGAAAATTATTTACTTTGCTGCATACATAGTCAATAAGGGTTTCTGTGCAAGGGACTAGGAATGCTTGATGAGTTCACCGAAAATGCTGTGAAAAGTGGTACCCGATGCAGCACACGGCATCATGGAGTATGCTTTACTTTACAAGACACTACTGAGAAGGTGGAAAAAGAAGTGTAGCACAAATAGGACTCTGAACTGGAGGTGTTTTGCTCCTGACACTCTGGTTAATGTGTCTGTATGTGTGAACAAAGGGTATCATGTGAATATTCCCACCATGCCCTGAGCTGTCCAGATGCCAGCCAGCTTGAATTATCATTCAAACACATAAATAAACTCTTATTAGAAAGAAATTGTGCTAACTTTTCTAAACGCAGCTCCACTATGCAGCTCTGAAATCATAACAGACTTACATGTGGCTGCCTTGACATATCTACATCTGCCTGCCTGCACTTCTCTGCAGAGGTGCTCTAATATTAGCCTCATTCTGACTAATTCTGTGAGGATTATTTTAGTGTTAGGGGTCAAATTCAAAAGAGCATCTTCTCAGGGGAACGTGCATCGGTATTTTGTGGGTTAACTATTTCACCAGCATGCAATAACACCGCAAATTGCAGAAGTGGACCTTCCATTATGAATCACTTGTTTCTTCAAGTGGTGCTCGGGTTTCTAATTAATTGATCATATAAGACTTATAGAAACTCAGGGCCAAAAATTGCTGAAAATTATGGGAGAGTAGTCGAGCATTTTAAACCAGACATGAAAGGTTAAATTCTGCCTTTGAGCAGTACTCATGTCAGGCATACTACAGCCGGAAAACACTCACTCTGTGAAATAAACTTCAGCTATTTTTACACTGCACAGAGAACGGAAAGCCAGATAATTTACTGCAGTTGAGTAGATGCTTGTTTTGTTTTGACATTATTGTTGTTATAAAGAATAAAAAATAAACAATACCAGCCAATGGAGAAATGTTACTGCTGTAAATGAAGAGCTTTGAAATACTGCACAAATTGAGGAATCACACCAAGAGAGAGCATTATACGAAAAGATGTCTAAGAAAAAGAATAAAGCAAGAATTCTTAGAATAGAAAAGGAAATAATAAAAGGAGTTATGGATTGATCTTCCTTTGTTTCTCGACCACGATGGGCGTCTCGCTGTTTGGAGACTGCAGTGGTTTCTGTAGGAGAGTCAGAGGCCAGGAAAGGGAACTGTAGATGAAACAACCAGCATCCCCTTAAAGAAGGCAGCGCTTAGGAAAGGCAAGAAGCACCCATCTTATCCTCTTCATTAGTAATGAGGTCAGAGCTTACTCAAAGTGCCTCACTCTAAGCAGCATGGTTGGTTGATGCTAGGTTAGGCTTGATAATTAATCTAAAGTACCTAAACCTAGTGCTCAAAATGTTAAACTTAAAGCCAGAAGGTACATGGTTCCAGAATGAACTGCTCTAAAGCATGATGAGCTTTATCTGTGCAAGGAGCATGAACAAATTCCCATATATTCCAAACTGCCACAAAAGGCAAATCGAATAGAAGCTCTCATACAGTTGGTGTCCCTGCCCCTTGTTCTACAAAACTTGCACAAAGGGTCTATTGACCATCAGGTTTTTGGCTGGTATGCCAGGGCAGATAGTTGGCATCAAGTAAGAATGACAAATTCTAGTTGTTCAATATGTGACAGCAGCTATCAGAGTTGTTGGCACTTCCTCATTCAGTTTCATTGATATGACCCTTCTTTTTTTTCTTTTTTATTACTCTTCATGGTAGAGGATTCTGGAGTAAGATATTTTACAATTATCGTATCAACTCCATATATGTGTACATATACATACATACATACATACATATTTGTATATACACACATGTATATATATATGTGTGTGTGTTTGTGCTCCTGATGAACATTTGAGGCAATGTCATGACATTGATTTGAGTTTGTCAGGTATGCTGGGACTCCAGTACAAGCCCAGACAAAAACAAGGCTGTCTTAGTCGATAATAATGGTTGTTTTGGTGTGCCTCTCTTCCATACATTCTAATCTTTCAAGCATTCTTTTTATTATTAACTTCCTCCTAAGTTGTTGTCTTATCATTTCAACTAGTATTGTTTTTAAAACATATTTTTGTTCTGTTGTATATTAAGATCCATCTCCAGGAGTCAGCTGTCAAAGAAGTGAAACTTGTTTTTTTCATTCAGTAATAGCTTCTCTGGCTTTCAGATTTTGTAGAATTTGCCTTTACATCTCACTCATAATTTTTCACCCTATTATTTCTTTGAATTACTTTTTTTTCAGAAAGATTATTGTTATGTAGATGATTCTTTATGAGAGTCACATAATTTGCCATTGACCTGTACTGCCATATTTAGTGTTGGCAGGGGGTTCTAGGTTCTCACTCTTACCTCTCCACAAGCCAAATATCTGGCTTGTGAGACAGAATGTGATTTTTTTCAGCATTTCATCCAGATCATTAATAAGGTCTTGAAGAGTACTGAACCCAGTACAGATCCCTGGGATACATTGCCTGATACTGGTCTCTAAGTAGACTTTATGCCACTGATCACCATGCTTTGGGCTCAGGTGCTCAACAGTTTTCAATCCACCTCCATGCTTATCCATTCCATACTTCAGCAGCTTGTCTTTGAGGATCTTAAAGGAGACAGAGCCAAAAACCTTCTACAGGATGAGGTATCCAATGTCCACTGCTCTCCCCTCATCAACCCACTCAGTCATTTTATTGTAGAAGACTCTCAGAGTGGTCAAGCATGGCTTCCCCTTTGTGAATCCCTGCTGACCACTATTAACCACCTTCTTGCCCCTCATGTGCCTGGAAATGGTTTCTGGATTTAGTTATTCTAGGATTTTACCTTTTGTTTACGACCTATGTTCTACTGTATTTGAGTGCCAGTCTTGCAGCAGAATCTGAAGCAAGCCAACATTCAAACCTCTGGAATACTAGTGACTCTGAGACAACCTTGATTGATTTTTCTACCTGTAAAATAGGCTAAGTAATATTTTACTGCTATGTATGGAACACAATATATTTCTTTTAAATTGCCTCCAGAATTCAAAGTGTTCTGTAAAATACAGGTGTTTTTTTCTTTTTTTCTGCTATATCTAGGCAAGAGGAACATCTTTATCAATCTTTCATCAATTAATTTATTGTACAATTTGACTCAAAAATAGGTTAAAATAATGCAAAATACATTAAAAAATGGTACATTTGCAAGACATTTTTCTGTAGGTTCTAAACTGGTGAAGTGTCATTTTCCAAGTTTAACAAAATTATAGAAAATTATCTGGGATTTAAAAGACAGAAAATTATTAGCTTGAACTTGTCATTCATTGAAATGTCTTTCCAGTCATTTATAAAGGCATTGATTTCCTAGGCTAGCTTCCAAATTCAGGTTGGCAACAAATTTTTAGCATCAAATTGTAAACATGAGAACCAAGCGACATCACTAAACTACAGAGAAGTTGGGAAGTTTCCAGAAATTTATTTACAAATTTCAGATAATTAATTTGATGGAAGGCTTGTCAGTGTTCACTTTTCATATCAAATAGTGGCTTCTATTAAAATTGTCTATTTTGAAGTGCTCCATTTTTTGCCTATCCACAATCACAAATAATGAGGGGACAGAGGTTTTTTTTTTTCTGGGAGTGGGTGGTGGGTGTTACTGGTTGGCTTGTTGTTTGTTGGTTTCTTTCTCTCCTGGTTTACAATAAAACATCTGACACTTGTAAGCAGTAGTAGATATTAATCTAAAGATATCTTGATTGGCATCAATAAAATTACCCTGTAACAGCTAATACATTAACCATTTGAGGAGTAAACTTTAAAAAAGAACTAGGAAAACTTTATCTTCTTATTTTCAGAATCAATTGATTGGTACCTATCATATTAACTTCAGTACACACTATTTTTTTTCTTTCCAAGGAAGAAATGATGTGCTATGTTTACAGAGCTGTGGCTTCAATCTGCATTTGGCATTATTTTCAACATTCTACTCACAATTCATGTGCAGTAAAGTGTGTTCTCTGCAGAACCAGTTTTATGATACATGTGCAGAGATACATTTTAATTTTAATTTTATAAATGTACTTTTACATGCATTATAATAGCTCCTAGAGAGCCAGTCATGTCTGAGTCCTTTCGCACTTAAGGCTGAAGTAATTGTGATCCAAATGATCATATCTGCTTCAAAGGCTTCACAGGTTAACAATGCTAAAAAAATATCCAAAAACATCAGCTATCTGCATGCAAGGACTTCAGGGAAGAGAAGTAAACTGTTGGTTATATCTTATAAGTCTTTTGGTGACATTTCCTGTTAGGAGGGGTCTTTTCCTTTTATTCAGGTCTAGATTATACTTTTAGGGCAAATGAAATGGTACAAAGCACCAACAAGGAAAGAGCTAATGAATTTGGAATACAAGCTTGCTTCCTTGGTTTTTTATATAGTAGTGCAAAATTGTAGACCAGGAGAAGAATATGCCTCTTTTTCCATGTGTCTCGGTTTGG